>CM076261.1:96878872-96930642 GCA_038380795.1 Pyrocephalus nanus
CCCCCCGTTTTCAGACCCCCCCGTTTTTCAGACACCCCCAGTTTTGTACACCCCACTTTTGTACCCCCCCCCGTTTTGTACCCCCCCTTTTTTTTGGGGGGCTCCCCCCCCGGTGCTGCAATAAAGAGTTTCACCCTCGCCCCCCCCGCTCTGGGGTGGGGGGGGGGTCCCCAAAAGCTGAGCCCCCCCATGCGCGGGGGGAGGGGCGGGGTGGGCGCAGCCGGGCGGGGGCGGGCCGGGGGGGTTCTGATGGGCCCCTCCCCCCCCCAGCTGAGGCCCGGGGACCCCCATTGGGGGGGGAGGGGGGTCCTGTTGTGTCCCCCCCCCCCCCGGGGTCACGCGGGGTCGCCCCACGCGGGGCCGTTTGTCACCCGCCGGCGGCAGCCGCGTCATTTGCATATTAATGAGCTTTAATGAGGGGGCGGGTCCCCCGGGGGCAGAGCGGAGGAGGGTGGGGGTGGGTGGGGCTGGGGAGCCCCGCCCCCAAATTGGACCCCCAAACTCCCCCAGCTGAGCCCGGTTAGGGGGGGAGGGGATAAAAGGGGAGGGGGGGGAGGATAAAAGGGGAAGGGGGAGGGATAAAGGGGAGGGGGGAGGGATAAAAGGGGGGGGAGGGGTGACCCCAGGGCTTTGGGGAAGGGGGGGGGGGTCGGCTGCCCCCCGGGCACTCATGGGGGCGACCACTGGGACTTGGGGGGCGACCCCAGAGCCCCCGGGGGGCAACTCCAGCACTGGGGGGAGGGGGGCTACTGGGGGGCCACCCCAGCGCCCCCTCGGGAACGTGAGTGTTGATTTGGGCGACCCCCCGCACCTCCAAACCTTGGGGCAACCCCAGCCCCCCTTGGGCCACCTGGGCACCCGATTGGGCAACCCCGGCACCCCCCCCCCAGGTCACCCCCCCAGCCTGGAGCCCCCCAACCCCCAACCCCTTTGTGGGTGCCCCCCCCCCTTCCCCCGTGTGGCAGCCCCTCCCCCACGCCCCGCCCCCCGCCGGGACCCTTTAACGAGATGCTAATGAGATGGTAATGAGATGCTAATGAGCCGCCGTGATTGCCCGCAGCGCGTTGGCCGCGGGGTGGGGGGAGGGGCGGGCAGTGTCCCCCCCCCCCCTTCCGGGAGGGGGGAGGGGCTCACCTGGGGCCCACCTGCCCCCCCCGGTGGGGTGAGGGTGCCCATCTCTCGCCCCCCTCCCCAATTCCCGGGATTCCCCCCCCTCCCTTTTCCCCCCAAATCCAGAGCGGGGTCCTGGGGCTCCCCATCCCCGTTATGCCCCCCCCGCCCTTGGGGTCCCCCCCAATTTGGGAGTCCCCCGGGTCCTGGGGCTCCCCAATTCCCCATTTACCGCTATTGTCGCCCCCCAATTCCACCCACCCTCCCCTCCAATTCTGGGGTTTCCCCGGGTCGCGGGGCTCCCCAATTCCCCCCCCCCCCAAATTCTGGGACTCGGCCGGGTCCTAAAGCTCCCCATTCCCGTTATTGCCCCCTCCCCGCCCCCGACACTCCCGCAGGTCCAGGTGCTCCCCAAATCCCCCTCTCAATTTTGGGGTTCCCCCTGCTCTTAGTGCTCCAATTCCCAGCTATTGCCCCCCCCGGGACGCCCCCCCAGTTCTGGGGGTCCCCCAGGTCCTTTTGCTCCCCCTTCCCCATTCCCAGCTGTCCCCCTCCCCCCCCCCTTTTCTCAGGATTCCCACAAATCCCGGTGCTCCCTCCCCCCTCCCTTTGGGGGTCCCCCCACTCCTGGTGCTCCCCCCCCCCCTTTCAGCACCATTGTCCGTCCTGGTGCTCCCCAATCCCCCCCCCCCCCCCCAGATCCCGGAGCTCCCCAGATCCCGGTGCTCCCCCTTTCCCCCCTTTCCTCCTCACTCTGGGCCTCCCCGCTCCTGGTGCTCCCCCGCAGCCCCCTCCCCATCCTGGGAGTCCCCCGGCTCCCGCGCGCCTCCATTTCCCTCCCTAATCCCGGGATTTCCGGGTCCTAGCGCTGCCCCCATCCCATCTCCCTCCCCTCCCCGCTCCATTCTCCTCATCCAGGGTTTTTCCCGGTCCTAGCGCTCCCCATTCCCATTCCCACCTCTGACTCCCCCCCCATGGATCTCCAGCAGGTCCAGGTCCCCATTAACGCCCCCCCGCGACCACCCTGGGACTCCCCCAAGTTCTAGCGCTCCCCATTCCCCTCCTCCCCCTTCCCTGCTCCTCATCCAGGGCTTCCCTCATCCTGGCGCTCCCCATTCCCGTTCTCCCCCTCAACCCCCTCACCCAAATTCTTGGGCTCCCCCCGGTCCTGCTGCTCCCCATTTCCATTTCTCCCCCATTCCCAGTCCCCCCCCATCACACCCCCCCTCCCAATTCTGGGACTCCCCCGGTCCTGTCACTCCCCCATCCCCATTCTCCCATCCCCCCCCCCCCCAGTTTTGGGACTCCCCCGGTCCTGGCAACCCCATTCCCTGCTAAACCCCCCATTCCCCTCTACCCCCCCATTCCCCTCTACCCCCCCATTCCCCTCTACCCCCCCATTCCCCTCAATCCCCCCATTCCCCTCTACCCCCCATTCCCCTCTACCCCCCCATTCCCCTCTACCCCCCCATTCCCCTCTATCCCCCCATTCCCTCTATCCCCCATTCCCCTCTATCCCCCCATTCCCCTCTATCCCCCCATTCCCCTCTATCCCCCCCATTCCCCTCTATCCCCCCCATTCCCCTCCATCCCCCCCCATTTCCCTCTATCCCCCCCTTTCCCTCTATCCCCCCCATTCCCCTCTATCCCCCCCCATTCCCCTCTATCCCATTCCCCTCTATCCCCCCCCATTCCCCTCTACCCCCCCCATTCCCCTCTACCCCCCCCATTCCCCTCTATCCCCCCCCCCAATTCCCCTCTATCCCCCCCCAATTCCCCTCTATCCCCCCCCCAATTCCCCTCTATCCCCCCCCAATTCCCCTCTATCCCCCCCCCCATTTCCTCTCTATCCCCCCCATTCCCCTCTATCCCCCCCATTCCCCTCTATCCCCCCCCATTCCCCTCTATCCCCCCCCATTCCCCTCTATCCCCCCCCATTCCCTCTATCCCCCCCATTCCCCTCTATCCCCCCCCATTCCCCTCTATCCCCCCCATTCCCCTCTATCCCCCCCCATTCCCCTCTATCCCATTCCCCTCCATCCCCCCCCCCAATTCCCAGCGCTCTCCCCGCTCCCTCCCGGTGTTTCCCCCCCCCTCCCTCCTCTCCTCCCCCCTCCCCGCAGCGATGGGCGGGGGGTCCCGATTCCCCTCCCCCTGCCCGCCCCTCGGCTGTCCCCGCCCGCCCCCCGCCGTTCCCCGCGGCCGGAGCCCCCCCCTTCCCCCCCGTGTCCCCGTTATAAACGCGGTGCCGGTGCCGGGCTCTCTCACACGCTCCTGCCGAGCGCAGCGGCCCCGCGACACCCCCCCATCCCGCACCCCCCCCATCCCGCAGCCCCCCCTCCCTCACCCTTCCATCCATCGCCCCCATCGCCCCCTCCCCTTCCCCTCCCCGGCGGTCCCTCCCTCCCCCCCCGTCCCCGCCGCTCTCCGCGGTGCTGAACGGCCGCTGCCCGCGGTGCTGAACGGGCACCGCTCCTTCCCCCCCGGCACCCCCGCGGGGTCCGCACCGCCCCCCCCGCCCCGGTGCCGACCCGCCGGTCCATGCCCGCCCGCGGGGGGGGTTCGGGAGCCGCCGGGCGCGGCCTCACCGACACGGACACGGCGGCGGCTGCGGGCGGCCCCGGCCCGGGGCTGGGCGGCCGCGCCCGCCGCACAAAGCCCTAGCTCGGTTCGGCGCCCCCCCCATCCCCCTTCCCACCCCCCCCCCAACGCCCCCCGCCCCCCGCCCCGCCGGGGGGGGCCCCTTTGTGGCGGCGGGGCGGGCCCGGTCCCCGGAGGAACCATGCCCAGGTCCTTCCTGGTGAAGAAGGTGAAGCTCGATGACTTCCCCGCCGGCCTCGACGCCCCGTACGGCCGCGCCCGGGCGGATTTCGGGCTCCCGGCTGCACGAGAAGGGTAAATAGCGAGCGCCGGCAGGAGCGGCGCCGGGAAGCGCCGGGAAGCGCCGGGAAGCGCCGGGAAGCGCCGGGAAGCGCCGGGAAGCGCCGGGAAGCGCCGGCAGCGGCCGCATTCCGCCGGTGCGGCCACAGCGGGATGGACGGGGCCGGGCCGGGGCCGGGCCGGGGCGGAACCGCGGCAGAACCGCGGCAAAACCGGGGCAGAACCGCGGCAAAACCGGGGCAGAATCGGGAGGGAACCGGACGGAACCGGGCCCCAGCGGGCGCCCCGTCCCCGCCGCTGCCCTTTGTCTGCGGGAGCCAAGTTCAAGGGCAGCGGCGGCGGCGTTGCGGGGCCCCCGCTGTCCCCGCTGTCCCCGCTGTCCCCGCCGTCCCCGCCGTCCCCATCCGGCCTTTGTGCGGGGCGGCCCCGGCCGGGCCCGGCGCGGCTGCGGCGCGTTGCGTAACCGGGACCGGCGGAACCGCAGCAGCCGCACCGGGCCCGGCCCGGCCCCGCCGTGACCTTGAGCGGGGCCGGGGCAGCGCCGGCGGCGGGCGGGGAATGCGGGAATGCGGGCCCCGGGATGGCGGCGGGAGCCGGGAATGCGGGAGGGGATGCGGGAAGGGATGGGGATGGGGATGGGGATGGAGATGGAGCAGGCGGGGACCGCGGCTGCCGGCAGGGATGGGGACGGGGACAAGGGAAGGGACAGGGATGGGGACGGGGACAAGGGAAGGGATGGGGACTGCGGGGACAAGGGAAGGGACGGGAACGGGGACAAGGGAAGGGACAGGGATGGGGACTGCGGGGACAAGGGAAGGACAGTGACAGGGAGATGAGGACAGGGATGGGGACAAGGGAAGGGGACAAGGAGCCAACGGCAGCGATGGGGACGGGGACTGCGGGGACAGGAACTGCGGGGACAGGGACAAGGAAGGGACAGGGACAAGGGAAGGGACAGGGACAAGGGGTAAGGGCAGGGACGGGAACAGGAACTGAGGGGACAGCGGCAAGAGAAGGAACAGGGACAGAACGGCAGGGCTGGGGACAGGGCTGGGGACCGGAACTGAGGGACAGCGACAAGGAAAGGGACAGGGACATAACGGCAGGGATGGGACAGGGACAGTGTCCGGGACTGCGGGGGACAGGGACAGGGAGAAGCCACTGCAGAGACAGGGACGGGGACAGGGGACAGGGCAGTGATGGGGACAGGGACAGAGACTGCAGGGACGGGGACAAGGGAAGGGACAGGAAGCCAACGGCAGGGAGGGGGACAGAGACGGGGACAGGGGCCGGGACTGCGGAAACAGGGACGGGGACAGGGACGGGGACGGTGGCAGGAGTAGGGGACAGCGGCAAGGGAAGGACAGCGGCAAGGAAGGGACAGCGGCAAGGGAAGGGACAGGGAGCCGGCGGCAGCGATGGTGACAGGACACGGACAGCGATGGGAACAAGGGGCTGCAGAGGGGGACAAGGACAGGGGACGAAGGGCAGGGATGGGGACAGGGACGGGGCAGGAAGAGGGACAAGGACGGGGGGATGTGGGCAGAGATGGGGACAGGGAGCGGGACTGGGGACCGGGACTGGGGACAGGGACAAGGGACAGGGACAGAGCAGGGGGCTACAGGGCACGAACAAGGTCGGGGACTGGGGACAGGACAAAGGTGAGGACAGGCTGGGAGCAGGGACGGGGACGGGAGCGGGACAGGGACAGGGGAAGGGACAGAGCCGAGAGGGTCAGGGCAGGGGCGGGGGCTGCGGGAAGGGACAAGGATGGGGACAGGGGACAGGGGGCTGCGGCAGGGGCGGGACAGAGACAGGGACGAGGGGCTGGGCAGAGCGGGGACTGCGGGCGGGACGCGACAGGCAGGGGTGGGGGGGGCCGGGGGGTGAGGGTTTGGGGGTGCGGGTTTAGGGGGGTGCGGTTTGGGGGTGCTGACTTTGGGGGGGGTTATGGGGTCTGGGGTGTTTGGGGGCTTTGTTTTGGTGTTTGGGGTGTTTTGGCTTGGTGTTTGGGGGGTGTTGGTTTGTGGGGTGCGAGGGGTGCTGGGGGCATTGTGGGGTGCAGAGGGCATTGTGGGGTGCTGGGGGGCATTGTGGGGTGCAGAGGGGCATTGTGGGGTGCAGAGGGGCATTGTGGGGTGCTGGGGGGCATTGTGGGGTGCAGAGGGGCGTTGGGGGTCTGGGGGGGGGGCGGGGGGTGGGCTGGCAGGGCCGGCGACAAGGGACAATTTAACTCGGGAGCGGAGTTGGGAAGAGCCTGGTGGGGACACGGAAGGGGGGGGACAGGCAGGGGGACAGACGGGGGGTGGGCAGGGGCACGGGCAGGGCTGGGGGGGGGGGACAAGGGACAGGGAGAGGTCAGGAGCTGAGTTTGGCACGGGCGGGCAGGGGGACGGGCAGGGCTGGGGGACGAGGGACAAGTGAGGAGGGAAAGGGAAGGTCAAGAGAAGAGTTGGGCGCAGTTCTGGCAGGGGACAAGGGAGTCAGGAGCTGAGCTGGGCAGTCTGGCAAGGGGCAGGGGGACAGGCAGGGGACAGGCAGGGTGACAGGCAGGGGACAGGCGGGGTTACAGGCTGGGGGGGGACAGGAGGACAGGCAGGGGACAGGCAGGGGACAGGCAGGGAACAGGCAGAGGACAGGCAGGGGACAGGCAGGCGCTCCCCACACGGTGCCACCAGCCCAACCCTCGCATCCCCAGTTCCCCCGGCACCCTCTGACCGGACCCCCCCCCCCCTCTCTCGCCCGCCCCCCAGGGTACATCAGCGACTACATGGCGCCGTCGGCCTTCGAGGGGGACCCCGAGGCCGCTCTGAAGGTGCCGTCCCCGGACGCCCTGTACCCCGGCGGGCGCGGGGACTTCGGCGCGGGGGACTCGGAGCCCCCCGACAGCCCCCACTCGGGCATGGCCGGCGGGTACATCAACGGCGACGCGGCCGTGAGCGAGGGCTACTCCGTGGACGCGTTTTTCATCACGGACGGGCGGTCGCGGCGCAAGGCGGTGGCGGGGCCGGCTCGGAACCTGCCCCGCCACACGTGCGGAGAGTGCGGCAAGAGCTACGCCACCTCCTCCAACCTGAGCCGCCACAAGCAGACCCACCGCAGCCTGGACAGCAAGATGGCCAAGAAGTGTCCCACGTGCGGCAAGGTGTACGTCTCCATGCCGGCCATGGCCATGCACCTGCTGACCCACGACCTGAAGCACAAGTGCCAGGTGTGCGGCAAAGCCTTCAGCCGGCCCTGGCTGCTGCAGGGCCACATGCGGTCCCACACCGGGGAGAAGCCGTTCGGCTGCGCCCACTGCGGCAAAGCCTTCGCCGACCGCTCCAACCTGCGCGCCCACATGCAGACCCACTCCGCCTTCAAGCACTTCAAGTGCAAGCGCTGCAGCAAGACCTTCGCCCTCAAGTCCTATCTCAACAAGCACTACGAGTCCGCCTGCTTCAAGGGGGCCGGGGCGCCCCTCAGCCCCCTGCACCCCTGAGGGAGCCGCGCACTCCCCTCTTCTCCATCCTCATCACCCCCCACCCTCCCCGGAGAGCCGCGGAGTGGGATTCACCGGGAGGATCCATCGCGCCTCTCCTCGCCCGTCGACAACTCTTTCACTCACTCATTTACTCACTCACTCACCCTTCGGCAGCCGGGCTGAGAAACCGCCCCGTCCACCTTCACCTTCTGCCCTTCGCAGTTTTTCCCCCCCCCCCCCTCCCAAAATCCAGCGGCAGGAAAATCCACCGTTAAAATTCGCCCTTCAAAATTCCTCCCACCCCCGCTTCGAAAATCGGCCCCTAAAATAGCCCGCCCTTAAAACTGGACCTTCAAAATTGGCCCCTTCAAAATTGGCCCCTCAAAATTCGCCCCCCTTTAAAAATTCCCCCCCCCCCTTTAAAAACCCGGCCCGCCAAATCCACCCCTCAAAATCCACCCCTAAAAATTCACCCTTCAAAATTCACCCTTCAAAATTCACCCCTCAAGATTCACCCCTCAAAGTTCTCACCCCCGTCCCCCCTCCCGCAAAATCAACTATCAAAGTCCACTCCTTCCCACCCACCCCAAAACCAGCCCCGGAAATTCATCCCCCAAATTCACCCCTCAAAAATCCAACCACCCCCCAAATCCACCCCTCAAAATTGACACCCCCCCCCAAAAAAAAAAATTATTCAAAATTTACCCCTCCCCTGCCAAAATCTAGCTGCCAAAATCCACGGTCAAAATCCACCACCCAAATCCAGCCCCCCCCTCCCCAAAATCCACCGTCAAAGCCCCACCCCCAAAATTCAGCCCCCCTCCAAAATCCGGTCACCCCAAAATCCAGGCCCCTCAAAACCCTCCTGGATCCCCCTGCATGTGCCCCCCCCCCATCGTAAGCCCCCCCCCCTCTCCCCACGCTGCCTTGAAGGGGGGTCCCGGGCCTGTTGTGCACCCCAAAATTGGGGAGACCCCCCCCCTCTTCTCACAGGGACGTCCTCAAGCCGTGGTGCCCCCCCAGCTTGGGGTGACCCCCTTTCTCTGCCAGGGGTGCACCCCCAGATCAGAGTGACCCCCCCACCCTACATGGGTGCCCCCGGCCTGTGGCGCACCCCAAAATCGGGGTGACCCCCCCTCCCTCCCCCCCCTTTGCATGGGTGCCTCAGCCTTGTGCCATAGCCCACCCTGGGGTCACCCCCCCCCCTGTGCATGTGGGGTGCCCCCCAAAATCGGGGTGACCCCCCCTCTTTGCATGGGCGCCCCCTCCCCGTGCCATAGCCCACCCTGGGGTCACCCCCTCCCGCGCGTGGACGGGGCACCCCAAAAACCGGGGTGACCCCCCCTCCTCTCTCTAGCCTTGCATGGGGTGCCCTGACCTTGTGAGGCCCCCCCCCCCAAAACCGGGGTGACCCCCCCTCCATCCCCCCCCCACCCCCCCCCATTGACGGGCGCCCCGTCCTCACGCCATAACTCACCCCGGGGTGCCCCCACCCCCCCCGCGCTGCACCCCAAAACCAGGGTGTCCCCCCCCCCCCCTTTGCATGGGTACCCCGGCCTCGCGCCGTACCCCGAGATCAGGTTGAACCCCCCCCCCCTTTGCAAACCCCCACCTTGGGGTGCCCCCCCCAAACCCCAGGAGCCCCCCCGGCCGGGGTCCCGCTCCTGTCCCCCCCACCCCGACCCCGGGGTGCCCCCCCCCCATGCATGGGTGCCCCCTCCCTGTGCCGTCCCCCCAGATCAGGGTGCCCCCACCCCACCCCCTTTGTGGGGGTCCCCCCGGGGTGCCCCCCCCCGCAATAAGCCCCTCCCCCCCCCGCACGGCACAGAGACCCCCGGGCAGCTCCTGGGGGTACCCCGGCCCCCCCCCCCCAGGTACCCCCACCTGGGGACCCCCCTGCATGGCCCCCCCCTCCCCCAGGGCACCCTACCATGGCAGGGTACCCCCACCCTCGGTGCCCCCCACCCTGGGGACCCCCACCTTGGGTGCCCCCCCCTCCCCCTTTTGGGGGCCCCCCCGAGGGGCCCCCCATTCGTGCATGGCCCCCCCTCCCCCCCGGGTACCCCAACTTTGCACGGGTACCCCCACTCCGGGTACCCCCACCCTGGGGACCCCCCCCCCGGACCTCGGGTACCCCCATATTGCAGGGTACCCCCCCCCCGGTACCCCCCGGGTACCCCCCCTCGGTACCCCAACACTTTCAGGGTGCCCCCCCCGGGTACCCCAACACTTTCAGGGTGCCCCCCCCGGGTACCCCCACCTCGGGTACCCCCCCAGGTACCCCCCCCCCCCTGCGCCCCCAAACCCCCCCCCCGAGGGGCTGCCCGGCCTCCCCCCCACTGCGGGCGCCCTTCCCGAGAGCACAACCCCCCCCCCCCTTTGCCCCCCGCCCCCCCCCAAAAAAAACAAACCCCCCCGGGATTTCGGGGCGGCCCCAGCGCCCCTCCCCCCCCCTCCCCCCCCCCCCCGCGATGCCAAAGCCTGAAGGGAGGGGGGGGAGGGGGGGAAACGGCCCCTCCCCCCGCCGCCCCTCCCCCTTCCCCCCCCCCCTGGGGGGGTCTCTGCATGCAAAAACCAGCCCCCCCCCCCCCCCGAATTTCCATCTATGCCAATTTTTGATGCTTTTTCGGTTTTTTTGAGGATTTTTTTTTTTTTTTTTTTTTGCGTTGCCAAACTGTAGATCCGCGGGCGCCGCCCGCTCTAGAGCAATAATTAATTACCGTAATTACCGACTAATTACCGACCGCATGGGCTCGAGCAATCAGGGACCCCCGAGCCAGCCCCTTAGAGCGACCGATATCAGGGATGATGCCAGAGTAGCGCTAGGACCCCCCACCCACGACCCCCCCACGCACCCGCCGGGACAAGGACACGCCTCGGACACGCCTCGGACACGCCTCGGACACGCCTGGGACAACCTGGGACACACCTGGGACTCACCTGGGACTCACCTGGGACTCACCTGGGACACGCGTGGGGCCGCGGGAGGCGCGGGGACCAGCGGGCCGCGTGGGGGAGGGGGCTCGGGGGATGCACGGCCCGGGCACGCGGAGCGTCCGGACACGCAGGGACACCTGCACACACCTGCACACGTCTGTACACACCTGTACATGTCTGTACACATCTGTACACACATGGACACACCTGTACACGCATGGACACACCTGTACACGCATGGACACACCTGCACACACATGGACACGCATGGACACACCTGTACACACCTGCACACATCTGTACACGCATGGACCCACCTGTACACACCTGCACTCATCTGCACACACCTGTACATGTCTGTACACACCTGTACACACCTGTACACACCTGTACATGCATGGACACACCTGCACACACATGGACACACATGGACACACCTGTACACACCTGCACTCATCTGCACACACCTGTACATGTCTGTACACACCTGTACACACATAGACACACCTACACACACCTGCGCACACATGGACACGCATGGACACACCTGCACACACCTGTACACACCCGTACACACCTGTGCATACAGAGACACGCTGCATACACCTGTACACACCTGTACACAACTGTACACACCTGTACATACAGGGACACGCTGCACACACCTGCACACACCTGTAAGCACCTGCACACACCTGCACACACCTGTACCCACCTGTGCACACCTACTCACACCTGCACACATCTGTACACACCTGTACCCACCTGTGCACACCTACTCACACCTGCACACATCTGTACACACCTGCATACACATGCACACACCTGCACACACCTGCACACGTCTGTACACACCTGTACATACAGGGACATGCTGTACACACTTGCACAGGTCTGTACACACCTGCACCCACCTGTACACACCTGCACACACCTGTACGTGCAGGGACAGGCGTGTACATACAGGGACACACTGCACACACAGGGACACACCTGCACACACCTGTACACACCTGCACACACAGGGACACACCTGCACACACCTGTACACACCTGCACACGCCTGCACCCACCTGTACACATCTGCACACACCTCTACACACCTGCATACGCTGCACACACCTGCACACGCCTGTACACAGAGACACTCACCTGTGCACACAAGCACACACGTGGATGTGCTGCTCATGCCTGTACACACCTGTACACACCTGTACACACAGGGACACACCTGCACACACCTGTACACACCTGTACACACCTGTACACACCTGTACACTCTGCACACACCTGTGCAGGCAGGTGACTCACCTGTGCACACGTGTACACAGCCTGCACACACCTGTACACACAGAGCCATGTACACACGTGTGTGCACAGAGGAACACACCTGCACGCACAGGTACACACCTGTATGCACAGGTACACACCTGCACGCACAGGTACACACCTGGACGCACAGGTACACACCTGTACGCACAGGGACACACCTGTACGCACAGGTACACACCTGCACGCACAGGTACACACCTGTACACACAGGTACACTCCTGCACACACAGGTACACTCCTGCACACACAGGTACACACCTGGACGCACAGGGACACACCTGCACACACAGGGACACACCTGGACGCACAGGGACACACCTGCACGCACAGGTACACACCTGTACACACAGGTACACTCCTGCACACACAGGGACACACCTGCACACACAGGGACACACCTGCACGCACAGGTACACACCTGTACACACAGGTACACTCCTGCACACACAGGGACACACCTGCACACACAGGGACACACCTGGACGCACAGGGACACACCTGTACGCACAGGTACACACCTGCACGCACAGGTACACACCTGTACACACAGGTACACACCTGTACACACAGGGACACACCTGTACGCACAGGTACACACCTGGACGCACAGGTACACACCTGTACGCACAGGGACACACCTGTACGCACAGGTACACACCTGCACGCACAGGTACACTCCTGTACACACAGGTACACTCCTGCACACACAGGTACACACCTGTACACACAGGTACACTCCTGCACACACAGGGACACACCTGCACACACAGGGACACACCTGGACGCACAGGGACACACCTGGACACACAGGTACACACCTGCACACACAGGGACACACCTGGACGCACAGGGACACACCTGGACGCACAGGGACACACCTGGACACACAGGTACACACCTGCACACACAGGGACACACCTGCACGCACAGGGACACACCTGGACGCACAGGGACACACCTGGACACACAGGTACACACCTGCACACACAGGGACACACCTGGACGCACAGGTACACACCGGCACACACCTGCACACACCTGCACACGCACCTGCTCACCCTGGCACACCTGCACACGCATGGACACACACCTGCACGAGCCACACCCCCTGAGCACACCTGAGCACATCTGAGCACACCTGAACACGCCTGCACACACCTGAGCACACCTGAGCAAACCTGAGCACACCTGAACACACCTGAGCACGCCTGAGCACGCCTGAGCACACCTGAACACACCTGAGCACACCTGAGCGCATCTGAACACATCTGAACACACCTGAACACACCTGAGCACACCTGAGCGCATCTGAACACATCTGAACACACCTGAACACACCTGAGCACACCTGAGCGCATCTGAACACATCTGAACACACCTGAGCACGCCTGAACACACCTGAGCAAACCTCACCCACCACACTCACCGCTCTCTGTGCAGGTGCTGCAGGTGCTGCCCACGCTGCTGATGTTGCACACATAGCACACACCTGAACACACCTGTACACACCTGAACACACCCACACCCACCTGCACACACAGCACACACCTGAGCACACCTGCACACACCTGTACACACCTGCACACACCTGCACACACCTGCACACACCACAGGCGCTGCACACGCTGCTGATGCTGCACACACCTGAGCACACCTGAACACACCTGCACACACCTGAGCACACCCGAATACACCCACACACCTGAACACGCCTGAACAGACCTGAACACACCTGAATACACCTGCACACACCTCACACACCTGCACACACCTGAGCACACCTGCACACGCCTCCCACCCCTCACTCAGAGCACCCCCTGCGAGCCCCGCGCTCCGTGCAGGTACCACAGGTGTTGCAGGTACCGCAGGTGTTGCAGGTACCGCAGGTGTTGCAGGTACCGCACTCACCACGCCCACCTCACACCGCACCCACCTCACACCGCACCCACCTCACACCGCACGCTCCGCACCCACCGCAGCCGTTGCCTCCCCCCCAGCCCCCCCAGGTTCCCCCCCTTCCGCCCGGGACCCCCCGACCGGCGGCGGGACCCCCGCCCCGCACCGAACCGCACCGGGCCGGGCCGGGCCGGGGACAGGGCCGGGTGGGACCCCCCGACCCCCCCCGTGCCCCCCCAGATTCAGGTACTGCAGGACCGGGAGCTTCGACCTCGTTTTGTACTCGCGGGTGGGGTGGAGGGGGGGTGGGGGGGGTCCCACGCGGGGTCCCACCCGGGGGGAAAATCTCCCCCTTTCCCCCCTCTGCCCCCCCCGGGCCTCGCCCCGGAGCTCCCCGGGAATTTTTTCGCGGATTTGAGGGATTTCAGGACAAGCACAAACGGCCCCCGCGGCCCCCCCGGCCCCCGCGGCCCCCGCGGCCAATAAAGGGACGAACCTGCAACCCGCCTGAGCCTCCGCTGCGACCACCCCCCCGCAACCCCACGCGGGACCCCCCCACCCGCGGGACCCCCCGAGGCACCCCCAACCAGCGGGACCCCCAACCCACGGGACCCCCAACCCACGGGACCCCCAACCCACGGGACCCCCGACACCCTTCCTCCCCCGGGACCTCTGAACCACGGGACCCCCCCACTCTCCACCAGCGGGACCCCCCACCCGCGGGAACCCCCCACCTGCAGAACCCCACTGCCCCGACCCCAGACCACCGGGACCCCACACCCGCGGGACCCCTGAACGGAGTGGGACCCCCACCCCCCACTATTCTCCGGGACTTTTGGGATCCCTGACCCGTGGGATCCCCGGGTCTCCCCCACCCACGGGACCCCCACTCCCGGGACCCTCTACCCGCGGGACCCCCCACTCTCCACTCACGGGACCCCCACTCCCGAGAACTCCCCACCCACGGGACCCCTGAACGGAGCGGGACTCCCCACCCCCCACCGGCTCCCTGGACTTTTGGGATCCCCGACCAGTGGGATTCCCGGGACTCCCCCACCCACGGGACCCCCCACCCACGGGACCCCCCACCCACGGGACCCCCACCCACGGGACCTCCCACTCGCAGGACCCCACTGCCGGGACCCCCAACCCGCGGGACCCCCAACCCGCGGGACCCCGACACCCTTCCTTCCCCGGGACCTCTGAACCACGGGACCCCCCACTCTCCACCCATGGGACCCCCACTCCCAGGAACCCTCCACTCTCCACCCACGGGACCTCCCACCCGCAGGACCCCACTGCCGGGACCCCCAACCCGCGGGACCCCCACCCGTGGGACCCCCGACACCCTTCCTTCCCCGGGACCTCTGAACCACGGGACCCCCCACTCTCCACCCACGAGACCCCCACCCACGGGACCTCCCACTCGAAGGACCCCACTGCCGGGACCCCCAACCCGCGGGATCCCCGACACCCTTCCTCCCCCGGGACCTCTGAACCACTGGGACCCCCCACTCTCCACCCATGGGACCCCCACTCCCGGCAACCCCCCACTCCCGGGAACCCCTCACTCTCCACCCACGGGACCCCCACTCCCGGGAACCCCTCACTCTCCACCCACGGGACCCCTGAACGAAGCGGGACTCCCCACCCCCCACCGGCTCCCTGGACTTTTGGGATCCCCGACCAGTGGGATTCCCGGGACTCCCCCACCCACGGGACCCCCCACCCACGGGACCCCCCACCCACGGGACCCCCCACCCACGGGACCTCCCACTCGCAGGACCCCACTGCCGGGACCCCCAACCCGCGGGACCCCCAACCCGCGGGACCCCCGACACCCTTCCTTCCCCGGGACCTCTGAACCACGGGACCCCCCACTCTCCACCCACGAGACCCCCACCCACGGGACCTCCCACTCGAAGGACCCCACTGCCGGGACCCCCAACCCGCGGGATCCCCGACACCCTTCCTCCCCCGGGACCTCTGAACCACGGGGACCCCCCACTCTCCACCCATGGGACCCCCACTCCCGGCAACCCCCCACTCCCGGCAACCCCTCACTCTCCACCCACGGGACCCCTGAACGAAGCGGGACCCCCCACCCCCCCAAAGGCTCCCTGGACTTTTGGGATCCCTGACCAGTGGGATCCCTGGACCCCCTACCCACGGGATCCCCTACCCACGGGACCCCCCACCCACGGGACCCCCACCCACCGGACCTCCCACTCGCAGGACCCCACTGCCGGGACCCCCAACCCGCGGGACCCCCAACCCGCGGGACCCCCGACACCCTTCCTTCCCCGGGACCTCTGAACCACGGGACCCCCCCACTCTCCACCCATGGGAACCCCCCACCCACAGTACCCCACTGCCCCGACCCCAGACCACCGGGACCCCCAACCCTGGACCCCCAACCCGCGGGACCCCCCACGCACAAGACCCCCAACCCGGGACCCCTAACCCGCGGGACCCCCCACCCGCGGGACCCCCGATACCCTTCCTCCCCCGGGACCTCTGAACCACGGGACCCCCCCACTCTCCACCCATGGGACCCCCACTCCCGGGAACCTCCCACTCGCAGGACCCCACTGCCGGGACCCCCAACTCACGGGACCCCTGAAGGGAGTGGGACCCCCACCCCCCACTATTCTCCGGGACTTTCGGGATCCCTGACTCGTGGGATCCCCGGACCCCCTACCCACGGGACCCCCTACCCACGGGACCCCCGACCTACCGACACCCCCTAACCCACTGGACCCCCCCGATCCTGGGCCCCCTCCCCCCCCCAGTGTCCCCCCCCTCCCCGGCCCCTCCACGGCCGCGCCGCCCCACAAATAGCGTGGGGCCCTGACCCCGCTGCCCCCACGGGGTATTTTTAGCTCCGGCGTCACCGCCGCGCGCGGGAGGGGGGGCACGACCCACCCCCCGGCCCCCCCTGGCCAAAGAACCCCCCCCCACCCACGCTGTGGGGCTGGATGTGGGAATGGGGGGGACTGGGAGGGACTGGGGGTCAGGGGGCTCTGGTGTCCCTCGGGCCCCTCCCCGACCCCACGTACCGGGAGTTCCCCGCATGTCGGGGGTCCTTGGGCCCCACGTCTCGAGGGTGCCCCACGTCCCGGGGGTGCCCCATACCCCGGGATTGCCCCACGTCCCGGGAGTGCCACAGATCCCAGGGGTGCCCCATACCCCGGGGTGCCCCCCATCTCAAGGGTTCCCCACGTCTCGGGATTGCCCCATACCCCGGGATTGCCCCATACCCAGGGGTGCCCCATACCCCGGGATTGCCCCACATCCCGGGGGTGCCCCATACCCAGGGGTGCCCCCCATCTCAAGGGTTCCCCATATCCTGGGGGTGCCCCACATCCCGGGGATACCCCACATCCCAGGGTTCCCACATTCCGGGGATCCCCACATCTCAGGGTTCCCCACATCCCCAGGTGCCCCACATCCCGAGGGTACCCCGGACCCCGGGGGTCTTTGGGCCCCAGTTCCCTGGGGTGTCCCATCTCCTGGGTGTCCCCGGACCCCTCCCGACCCCACATCCCGGGGATGTCCCCTGTCCTGGATGTCCCCGGGCCCCTCCCCAGCCCCACATCCCGGGGGTGTCCCCGGGCCCCTCCCGACCCCACATCCCGGGGGTGTCCCCAGGTCCCACATCCCGGGGGTGTCCCCGGGCCCCTCCCGACCCCACATCCCGGGGGTGTCCCCGATCCCACATCCCGGGGGTGTCCCCGATCCCACATCCCGGGGGTGTCCCCGATCCCACATCCCGGGGGTATCCCCGATCCCACATCCCGGGGATGTCCCCGGCCCCACATCCCGGGGGTGTCCCCGACCCCACATCCCGGGGGTGTCCCCAGGTCCCACATCCCGGGGGTGTCCCCCGGGCCCCTCCCGATCCCACATCCCGGGTCCCTCCCCGATCCCAAATCCCGGGGGTGTCCCCGGGCCCCTCCCGATCCCACATCCCGGGGGTGTCCCCGATCCCACATCCCGGGGGTGTCCTCGGCCCCACATCCCGGGGATGTCCCCGGGCCCCTCCCCAGCCTCACATCCCGGGGGTGTCCCTTGTCCTGGATGTCCCCGGGCCCCTCCCCAGCCCCACGTGCTGCGGGTGGGGGGGGAGGGCCGACCTTGGCCGCGTGGATAAGAGGGGTCCGCGCCGGGGGTGGGCACAGCCATGGGCACCCCGGGCTGGCTGTGGGGCCGGGGGGCGCGGCGGGCGCTGAGCTCGGGGGGTCCCCCGGCAGAGGGGGGGGTGCGACCCTTCGAGGAGATCCCCCAGGCCGGCCCCAACCGCTGGGTCAACCTCCTGCGCCTCTGGAGCCGGGGGGGCTTCCAGGACTTCCACCGGCGCATGGAGGGGGGCTTCCAGCGCCTCGGACCCGTCTACAGGTGGGGACCCCCCCGAGGGGGGTGGGACACGGCGAGAGGGGCCCGATCCGTGACCCCAAACCATGCCGGGGACCTCCAAGGAGGGGGGACACTGGGGGTGGTGACAGGGACCCCCGGGAATGGTGAACAGGGACCCCAAACCATCCCAGGGACCCCAAACCACTCCAGGGACCCTAAATCATCCCCGGGACCCCAAACCACCCCAGGGAACCCAAACTATCCCGGGGACCTCAAACCACCCCAGGGACCCCAAACAATCCCAGGGACCCCAAACCATTCCTAGGGACCCCAAAACCACCCCAGGGACCCCAAACCATCCCCGGGACCCCAAACCATTCCTAGGGACCCTAAACTACCCCAGGGACCCCAAACCACCCCAGGGACCCCAAACCATCCCCGGGACCCCAAACCATTCCTAGGGACCCCAAACCATCCCCGGGACCCCAAACCACCCCAGGGACCCCAAACCATCCCCGGGACCCCAAACCACCCCAGGGACCCCAAACCATTCGTAGGGACCCCAAACCATCCCACGGACTCCAAACCACCCCAGGGACCCCAAACCATCCCACGGACTCCAAACCACCCCAGGGACCCCAAACCATCCCCGGGACCCCAAACCATCCCCGGGACCCCAAACCATCCCAGGGACCCCAAACCATCCCCGGGACCCCAAACCATCCCCGGGACCCCAAACCATCCCCAGGACCCCAAACCATTCCAGGGACCCCAAACTATCCCAGGGACCCCAAACCATTCCAGGGACCCCAAACCATTCCAGGGACCCCAAAACCACCCCACGGACCTCAAAACATCCCCGGGACCCCAAACTATCCCAGGGACCCCAAACCACCCCAGGGACCTCAAAACATCCCCGGGATCCCAAACTATCCCACGGACCCCAAACCACCCCAGGGACCCCAAACCACCCCAGGGACCCCAAACCACCCCGGGGACCCCAAACCATCCCTGGGACCCCAAACCATCCCAGGGACTCAAAACCATTCCAGGGACCCCAAATGATCCCAGGGACCTCAAACCACCCCTGGGACCCCAAACCATTCCTAGGGACCCCAAACCATTCCTAGGGACCCCAAACCATTCCTAGGGACTCCAAACCATTCCTAGGGACCCCAAACCATCCCCGGGACCCCAAACCATCCCAGGGACCCCAAACCATCCCCGGGACCCCAAACCACCCCAGGGACTCAAAACCATTCCAGGGACCCCAAATGATCCCAGGGACCCCAAATGATCCCAGGGACCTCAAACCATCCCCGGGACCCCAAACCATTCCTAGGGACCCCAAACCACCCCAGGGACCCCAAACCATTCCTAGGGACCCCAAACCATTCCTAGGGACTCCAAACCATTCCTAGGGACCCCAAACCATCCCCGGGACCCCAAACCATCCCCGGGACCCCAAACCATCCCAGGGACCCCAAACCATCCCCGGGACCCCAAACCACCCCAGGGACCCCAAACCATTCGTAGGGACCCCAAACCATCCCAGGGACCCCAAACCATCCCAGGGACCCCAAACCACCCCAGGGACCCCAAACCATTCCTAGGGACCCCAAACCACCCCAGGGACCCCAAACCATCCCCGGGACCCCAAACCATCCCAGGGACCCCAAACCACCCCAGGGACCCCAAAGCATCCCCAGGACCCCAAACCATCCCCGTTTTTGGGGTACAAGGGTGGGTTCCCAGGGCTGGATGTTCCCATTAACCCCATTGTGTTCCCCAACTGGGGGGTCCCGTTTTTGGGGTCACAGGGAGCGGGGAGGCTCTCTGGGCCGGGTGTTCCCATTAACCCCATTGGGTTCCCCAACTCGGGGGTCCCTTTTTTGGGGTACAGAGATCGGGTGGGGCTCTCTGGGCTGGATGTTCCCATTAACCCCATTATGTTCCCCAACCCGGGGGTCCCGTTTTTGGGGTCGCAGGGAGCGGGTGGGGCTCTCTGGGCTGGGTGTTCCCATTAACCCTTTGTGTTCCCCATCCCGGGGGTCCCGTTTTTGGGTGCAGGGAGCGCGTGGGTTCCCTGGGCTGGATGTTCCCATTAACCCCATTGTGTTCCCCAACTCGAGGGTCCCGTTTTTGGGGTCGCAGGGAGCGGGTGGGTTCCCCGGGCTGGGTGTTCCCATTAACCCCATTGTGTTCCCCAACTCGAGGGTCCCGTTTTTGGGGTGGCAGGGAGCGGGTGGGTTCCCTGGGCTGGGTGTTCCCAATAACCCCATTGTGTTCCCCAATTCAGGGGTCCCCGGTTTTGGGGTACAGAGAGCGGGATGGGCTCTCAGGACTGGATGTTCCCATTAACCCCATTGTGTTCCCCAATCCGGGGGTCCCGTTTTGGGGTCGCAGGGAGCGGGGGTCTCCCAGGGCTGGGTGTTCCCATTACCCCCGTGCGTGACCCAATCCAGGGGTCCCCGTTTTTGGGGTGCAGGGAGCGGGTGGGTTCCCCGGGCTGGGTGTTCCCATTAACCCCGTGTGTTCCCCAATTTTGGGGTCCCCGGTTTTGGGGTCGCAGGGAGCGGGTGGGCTCCCCGGGCTGGGTGTTCCCATTAACCCCCCGTTGTTCCCCAATCCGGGGGTCCCCGGTTTTTGGGGTACACGGAGCAGGGAGGCTCCCCGGGCTGGGTGTTCCCATTAACCCCTTGTGTTCCCCAACTCGGGGGTCCCGTTTTTGGGGTCGCAGGGAGCGGGTGGGGCTCTCTGGGCTGGGTGTTCCCATTAACCCTTTGTGTTCCCCATCCCGGGGGTCCCGTTTTTGGGTGCAGGGAGCGCGTGGGTTCCCTGGACTGGATGTTCCCATTAACCCCATTGTGTTCCCCAATTCTGGGGTCCCCGGTTTTTGGGGTACACGGAGCAGGGAGGCTCCCCGGGCTGGGTGTTCCCATTAACCCCGTGTGTTCCCCATCCCGGGGGTCCCGTTTTTGGGGTCGCAGGGAGCGGGTGGGTTCCCTGGTCTGGATGTTTCCATTAACCCCATTGTGTTCCCCATCCCGGGGGTCCCGTTTTTGGGGTCGCAGGGAGGGGGTGGGTTCCCTGGGCTGGGTGTTCCCATTAACCCCATTGTGTTCCCCAATTCAGGGGTCCCCGGTTTTGGGGTACAGAGAGCGGGATGGGCTCTCAGGACTGGATGTTCCCATTAACCCCATTGTGTTCCCCAATCCGGGGGTCCCGTTTTGGGGTCGCAGGGAGCGGGGGTCTCCCAGGGCTGGGTGTTCCCATTACCCCCGTGCGTGACCCAATCCAGGGGTCCCCGTTTTTGGGGTGCAGGGAGCGGGTGGGTTCCCCGGGCTGGGTGTTCCCATTAACCCCGTGTGTTCCCCAATTTTGGGGTCCCCGGTTTTGGGGTCGCAGGGAGCGGGTGGGCTCCCCGGGCTGGGTGTTCCCATTAACCCCCCGTTGTTCCCCAATCCGGGGGTCCCCGTTTTTAGGGTACACGGAGCAGGTGAGGCTCTCTGAGCTGGATGTTCCCATTAACCCCATTGTGTTCCCCAACTAGGGGGTCCCGGTTTTGGGGTGCAGGGAGTGGATGGGGCTCTCTGGGCTAGGTGTTCCCATTAACCCCGTGTGTTCCCCATCCCGGGGGTCCCGTTTTTGGGGTCGCAGGGAGCGGGTGGGTTCCCTGGACTGGGTGTTCCCATTAACCCCTCTCTGGGCTGGGTGTTCCCATTAACCCCTCCCTGGGCTGGGTGTTCCCATTAACCCCATTGTGTTCCCCAACTAGGGGGTCCCGGTTTTGGGGTGCAGGGAGTGGATGGGGCTCTCTGGGCTAGGTGTTCCCATTAACCCCGTGTGTTCCCCATCCCGGGGGTCCCGTTTTTGGGGTCGCAGGGAGCGGGTGGGTTCCCTGGACTGGGTGTTCCCAATAACCCCATTATGTTCCCCAATCCTGGGGTCCCCGTTTTTGGGGTCGCAGGGAGCGGGTGGGTTCCCTGGACTGCGTGAACGTTCTGCTGCCCCGGGACGCGGCTCAGCTGCTGCGGGCAGAGGGGCCGTTCCCCCGCAGGATGGGCATCGCCGCCTGGAGCGCCCACCGCAGCCTGCGTGCCCACCGCTGCGGGCTCTTCCTCCTGTGAGACCCCCCAGACACGCGGGGGCACCGGGGGGGCACGGGGATGGGGGCACGGGGATGGGGGCACTGGAATGGGGGCACTGGGGTGGGCAGAGAGGGGCAGGGGGCACTGGGATGGGGGCACAGGGGGGCACTGGGATGGGCAGAGAGGGGCAGGGGGCACTGGGATGGGGGCACGGGGGGCACTGGGATGGGCAGTGGGGGGCAGGGGGCACTGGGGGGCACTGGGATGGGGGGCACGGGGGGCAGGGGACACTGGGATGGGGGCACGGGGGGCACTGGGATGGGGACACGGGGGGCACTGGGATGGGGGCACGGGGGACACTGGGATGGGGGCACGGGGGGGCAGGGGGCACAGGGGGAACTGGGATGGGTAGTGGGGGGCACTGGGATGAGGGCACGGGGAGGCACTGGGATGGGCAGTGGGGGGCACTGGGATGGGCGGGGAGAGGCAGGGAGCACGGGGATGGGGGCACGGAGGGCACTGGGATGGGGGTACTGGGATGAGTAGTGGGGGACACGGGGCACAGGATGGGGGCACGGGGGGCACTGGGATGGGGGCACGGGGGGCACTGGGATGGGCAGTGGGGGGCACTGGGATGGGCAGAGAGGGGCAGGGGACACTGGGATGGGGGCACTGGGATGGGGGCACTGGGGACACTGGGATGGGCAGTGGGGGGCACTGGAATGGGGGCACGGGGGGCACTGGGATGGGCAGAGGGGGGCAGGGGGCACAGGGGGAGCTGGGATGGGTAGTGGGGGGCACTGGGACGGGTAGTGGGGGGCACTGGGATGGGGGCACGGGGACACTGGGATGGGCAGAGAGGGGCAGGGGGCACCGCAGCCTGCGTGCCCACCGCTGCGGGCTCTTCCTCCTGTGAGACCCCCCAGACACGCGGGGGCACCCGGGGGGGACAGGGGGGCACTGGGATGGGCACTGGGGGCACTGGGATGGGCAGAAAGGGGCAGGGGGCACAGGGATGGGGGCACAGGGGGGCACTGGGATGGGTAGTGGGGGGCACTGGGATGGGCAGTGAGGGGCACTGGGATGGGCAGTGAGGGGCACTGGGATGGGGGCACGGGGGGGCACTGGGATGGGGGCACGGGGGGCACTGGGATGGGCAGTGGGGGTAGGGGACACGGGGATGGGGGGCACTGGGATGAGGGCACGGGGAGGCACTGGGATGGGTAGTGGGGGGCACTGGGATGGGGGCACGGGGGACACTGGGATGGGGGCACAGGGGGGCACTGGGATGGGCAGAGGGGGGCACTGGGATGGGCAGTGGGGGCACTGGGATGGGCAGTGGGGGCACTGGGATGGGGGCACGGGGGGGGCACTGGGGGCACTGGGATGGGCAGTGGGGGGCACTGGGATGGGCAGTGGGGGGCACTGGGATGGGGACACGGGGGGCACTGGGATGGGCAGTGGGGGGCAGGGGACACAGGGGGCACTGGGATGGGGGCACGGGGGGCACTGGGGTGGGCATTAGGGGGCAAGGGGCACTGGGGGGGCAGAGGGATAGGGGCACGAGGGGCACTGGGATGGGCGGTGGGGGGCAGGGGGCACAGAGATGGGGGCACGGGGGGCAGGAACGGCCCCGCGTGGGGCTCGAACTGTGCCCGTCCCTGCCCCCCCTGACCCCCTGACCCTTTTTTTGGGGTGATTTAGGGCAGGAAGGGCCCCGCGTGGGGCTCGAACTGTCCGTCCTTTCCCCCCTGACCCCGTGCCCCCCTTTTTGGGGTGTTTTGGGGCAGGAACGGCCCCGCGTGGGGCTCGAACTGCCCTTCCCTGACCCCCCTGACCCCGTGCCCCCCTTTTTTGGGTTGTTTTGTGGCAGGAACGGCCCCGCGTGGGGCTCGAACTGTTCTTTCCCTGCCCCCCCAGACCCCCTGACCGGATTTTTGGGGTGTTTTGGGGCAGGAACGGCCCCGCGTGGGGCTCGAACTGCCCTTCCCTGACCCCCCTGACCCCGTGCCCCCCTTTTTTGGGTTGTTTTGTGGCAGGAACGGCCCCGCGTGGGGCTCGAACTGTTCTTTCCCTGCCCCCCCAGACCCCCTGACCGGATTTTTGGGGTGTTTTGGGGCAGGAACGGCCCCGCGTGGGGCTCGAACTTCCCTTCCCCTGCCCCTCCCCGACCCCCTGACCGGGTTTTTGGGGTGTTTTGTGGCAGGAACGGCCCCGCGTGGCGCTCGGACCGCCTGGCCCTGAACCGGGCCGTGCTGTCCCCGGAGGGGGCCCGCAAGTTCCTGCCCCTCCTGCACTCCGTGGCGCGGGACTTCGCCCAGTCCCTGCGGGACCGCGTGCGTGGGACCCCCGGGGGGGCCCTGACCATCGACCCCCACCCCCTGCTCTTCCGCTTCACCCTCGAGGGTGCGTGGGACCCCCGCAGTGGGGGGGCGGGGGAGTGGGACCCCTGGGACCCCCAGGGATGGGGGACAATGGGACCCCCGGAGTGGGGGGGGGGGGTGGAGTGGGACCCCCGGGACCCCCGGGATGGGGGACAGTGGGACCCCCGGGATGGGGGACAATGGGACCCCCGGGACCCCCGGGATGGGGGACAGTGGGACCCCCGGGATGGGGGACAATGGGACCCCCGGGACCCCCGGGATGGGGGACAGTGGGACCCCCGGGATGGGGGACAGTGGGACCCCCGGGATGGGGGACAATGGGACCCCCAGGACGCCCGGGGGATGGGGGGGAAGGGGGGGCGACAGCCCAAGGGAGGGGGAGGTGACAGCAGGACCCCCAAGGGACAGGGGGGTGACAGTGGATGGGGAGGGGTGACTCTGGGACCCCCAGGGGATTAAGGGGGTGACAAAGGGACCCTGTGGGACCCCCAGGGGAGGGGGAGGTGACAATGAGACCCTCTGGGACCCCCCGGGGAGGGGGGGTGTGACAATGGGACCCCCAGGGGATGGGGGGGTGCTAACAGCGACACCCCCCCCATTTGGGGTTCTGACTTTCGTCTCCCCCAGGAGGGTGGGGAGGGGGTGACAGTGGGACCCTGTGGGACCTCCAGGGGATTAAGGGGGGGACAATGGGACCCTCAGGGGATGGGGGGGGTGACAATGGGACCCTGTGAGACCCCCAGGGAAGGAAGGGGGGGCTGCCAGCGGCGTCCCCAGTGGATGGAGGGGGTGCCAGTGGGACCCCCAGGGGAGGGGGGGGGGTGCTAACACTGACCCCCCCCCTCCCCAATTTGGGGTTCTGACTTTCGTCCCCCCCAGGAGGGTGGGGAGGGGGTGACAATGGGACCCTGTGGGACCCTCAGGGGATTAAGGGGGGTGACAAAGGGACCCTGTGGGACCCCCAGGGGATTGGGGGGGGGTGACAATGGGACCCTGTGGGACCCCCAGGGGAGGGGGGGAGGTGACAGTGGGACCCTTTGGGACCCCCAGTGGATTGGGGGGGGGTGACAGTGGGACCCTCAGGGGATGGGGGGGGTGACAAAGGGACCCTGTGGGACCCCCAGGGGAGGGGGAGGTGACAATGAGACCCTCTGGGACCCCCCGGGGAGGGGGGGAGGTGAGAGTGGGACCCTTTGGGACCCTCAGGGGAGGGGGGGGGGTGACAGTGGGACGCTGTGGGACCCCCAGTGGATTGGGGGGGGTGACAGTGGGACCCCCAGGGGATTAAGGGGGATGACAATGGGACCCTCAGGGGATTAAGGGGGGTGCCAGTGGGACCCCCAGGGGACGGGGGGGATGCTAACACTGACCCCCTCCCCAATTTGGGGTTCTGACTTTCTTCCCCCCCAGGAGGGTGGGGAGGGGGTGACAATGGGACCCGCAGGACCCTCAGGGGAGTGGGGGGGGGTGACAGACACCCCAATTTGGGGTGCTGACCGTGCCCCCCACCCCAGCCAGCAGCTACGCCCTGTACGGGGAGCGCCTGGGGCTGCTGGGGGGGGAGGTGGCCGGGGGGGCTCAGCGGTTCCTGGGGGCGCTGGAGGAGATGCTGAGGACCACCCTGCCCCTGCTCTTCCTGCCGCCCCCCCTGCTGCGCCTGCACCCCCCGCTCTGGCGCCGGCACCTGCAGGCCTGGGACACCATCTTCCAGCACGGTGAGACCCCCACCCTCCAGAGATCACTCTGTGGGACCCCCACCCTGCGGGACCCCCACCCTTTGGGAACACCCCCTGTGGGATCTCCACCTTGTGGGAACACTCCCTGTGGGACCCCCGCCCTGTGGGAGCACCCCCTGTGGGACCCCCATCCTTTAGGGATCACCCTGTGGGACCCCCACCCTGCGGGACCCCCATCCTGTGGGAACACCCCCTGTGGGACCCCCACCCTCCAGGGATCACCCTGTGGGACCCCCACCCTGCGGGACCCCCACCCTTCGGAAACACCCCCTGTGGGATCTCCACCTTGTGGGAACACACCCTGTGGGACCCTCACCCTGCGGGACCCCCACCCTGCCGGGATCACCCCGTGGGAAATCCCCCCTGGGACCCCCATCCTGTGGGAAACCCTCCGTGGGACCCCCTGTGGGACCCCCACCCTGCGGGACCCCCACCCTGTGGGACCCCCACCCTGCGGGACCCCCACCCTGTGGGAACATCCCCTGTGGGACCCTCACACTTCAGGGGTCACCCTGTAGGACCCCCACCCTGTGGGAACACCCCCTGTGGGACCCCCATCCTTTAGGGATCACCCTGCGGGACCCCCACCCTGCGGGACCCCCATCCTGTGGGAACACCCCCTGTGGGACCCCCACCCTGCGGGACCCCCACCCTGTGGGACCCTCCCCCCGTGGGAAATCCCCCCGGGGAACCCCCATCCCATGGGACCCCCCCTACCCTAAAAGCTCCCCCCACCCCGTGGGACACCCCCACCCCACCCCCCCCCACTTTGAAACCCCCCTTGCGGGACCCTCCTCGAGCCCCCTCCTCCTCCTGCCCCCCCCCGGCTTGAGACCCCCACTCCGTGTGACCCCCCCCCACCCTGTGTGGCCCCCCCCGTGTGACCCCCCACCCACCCTATGTGACCCCCCCCACCCCGTGTGACCCCCCCCACCCCGTGTGACCCCCCCACCCCGTGTGACCCCCCCCACCCCGTGTGACCCCCCCCACCCCGTGTGACCCCCCCACCCTGTGTGACCCCCCCCACCCTGTGTGACCCCCCCACCCCGTGTGACCCACCCCACCCTGTGTGACCCCCCCCACCCCGTGTGACCCCCCCCACCCCGTGTGACCCCCCCCACTCCGTGTGACCCCCCCGTGTGACCCCCCACCCACCCTACGTGACCCCCCCACCCTGTGTAACCCCACCCACCCTCTGTGACCCCCCCACTCCGTGTGACCCCCCCCCCCCCGTGTGACCCCCCCAGTGGGGTGGGGGGCGCTCAGGGGCACCCACGGGGTGGGGGGGTGGGGGGGGGGGGTCGGGGTGCCCCCCTCCCCCTGCACTGGGAGACCCCCCGAGGGTGGGGGGTTTGGGGAGGGGGGGGTCAGGAGGGGGGTTTGGGGGAGTTCAGGAGGGGGGTTTGGGGGGGGTCAGGAGGGGGGTTTGGGGGGGTCAGGAGGGGGGTTTGGGAAGGGGGGGGTCAGGAGGGGGATTTGGGAAGGGGGGGTCAGGAGGGGGGTTTGGGGGGGGTCAGGAGGGGGGTTTGGGGAGGGGGGGTCAGGAGGGGGGTTTGGGGGAGTTCAGGAGGGGGGTTTGGGGGGGGTCAGGAGGGGGGTTTGGGGGGGTCAGGAGGGGGGTTTGGGAAGGGGGGGGTCAGGAGGGGGATTTGGAAGGGGGGGTCAGGAGGGGGGTTTGGGGGGGGTCAGGAGGGGGGTGTGGGGAGGGGGGGTCAGGAGGGGGGTTTGGGGGGGTCAGGAGGGGGGTTTGGGAAGGGGGGGGTCACAAGGGGGGGTTTGGGGGGGGTCAGGAGGGGGGTTTGGGGAGGGGGGGGTCAGAAGGGGGGTTTGGGGGGGTCAGAAGGGGGGTCCGGGCGCCCCCCCACCCCCTGGTGAAGCCCCCCCCCCTCATTTCCCCCCCCCCCGCAGCTGACGAGAACATTCAGCGCATCTACCGCGAGTTCTGCCGGGGGGGCCCGGGGGTCCCCGGGGGGGGGTCCGGGGGGGTCCTGGCCGAGCTGCTGCTCCAGGGGCAGCTCCCCCTCCCCTCCATCAAAGCCAACGTCACCGAGTTCACCGCGGGGGGCGTCGACACCGTGAGGGGACAACGGGGGGGGACACGGGGAGGGGGGGTACGGGGGGGGGAGGGACACGAGGGGGGGGCTGAGGGAGGGGCTGGGGGGCATGGGGGGGACAAACAGGGGGAGGGGACATGGGGGACACCGGGTGGGGGGGGGATATGGGGGGGACACGGAGGGGGGCACGGAGGGGTACGGGGAGGGGGCGGCACGGGGGGGTACGGGGGGGGAGGAACACGAGTGGGGGGCTGAGGGGGGGCTTGGGGGGAAGGGGGGGGACACACAGGGTGAGGGGACATGGGGGACACCAGGTGAGGGGGGGATATGGAGGGGGACACGGGGGGGATATGGGGGGGACATGGAGGGGACACGGGGAGGGTACGGGGGGGGAGGAACACGAGGGGGGGTGGGGGAAGGTCTGGGGGGAAGGGGGGGGACAAATAGGGTGAGGGGACACGGGGGGGGGACACGGGGAGGGACAATGGGGGACACGGGGAGGGGAGGGGCAATAGGGGAGGTACGGGGGGGGAGGAACACGAGGGGGGACTGAGGGAGGGTCTGGGGGGCATGAGGGGGACACACAGGGTGAGGGGACATGGGGGACACCAGGTGAGGGGGGATATGGGGGGGGACATGGGGGGGGGATATGGGGGGGGATATGGGGGGGACATGGAGGGGACACGGGGGGGACACGGGGGGGGAGGAGCACGAGGAGAGGATGGGGGGGGGCCTGGGGGGAAGGGGGGGGACACACACGGGGTGAGGGGACATGGGGGACACCAGGTGGGGGGGGGATATGGGGGGGATATGGGGGGAGATATGGGGGGGATATGGAGGGGGACACGGGGGGGATACGGGGGGGACATGGAGGGGACACGGGGGGACACGGGGGGGGATGAACACGAGGGGGGGGTAGGGGAAGGTCTGGGGGAAGGGGGGGGACACACAGGGTGAGGGGACATGGGGGACACCAGGTGAGGGGGGGATATGGGGGGGGATATGGGGGGGATATGGGGGGGATATGGAGGGGGACACGGGGGGGATACGGGGGGGACATGGAGGGGACACGGGGGGGACACGGGGGGGGATGAACACGAGGGGGGGGTAGGGGAAGGTCTGGGGGGAAGGGGGGGGACACACAGGGTGAGGGGACATGGGGGACACCAGGTGAGGGGGGGATATGGGGGGGGATATGGGGGGGACATGGAGGGGACACGGGGAGGGTACGGGGGGGGAGGAACACGAGGGGGGGTGGGGGAAGGTCTGGGGGGAAGGGGGGGGACAAACAGGGTGAGGGGACATGGGAGACACCAGGTGGGAGGGGGATATAGGGGGGGGGACACGGAGGGGGACACGGGGAGGGGAGGGCACGAGGGGGGGGCACGGGGGGGAGGAACACGAGGGGAGGATGAGGGAGGGTCTGGGGGGCATGGGGGGGACACGGGTGGGGTGAAGGGACATGGGGGACACCAGGTGAGGGGGGGGATATGGGGGGGGATATGGGAGGGGGACATGGGGGGGACACGGGGGGAGGAACACGAGGGGGGGCTGAGGGAGGGTCTGGGGGGCATGAGGGGGACACGGGTGGGGTGAGGGGACATGGGGGTCGGCAGGTGTGGGGGGGTTGTTTAGGGGGTCTCACGGGGGTTCATTGTGGGGTCATTGTGGGGTCATTGTGGGGTCATTGCGGGGTCATTGTGGGGTCACTCTGGGGGTCCCGGGGGGTTCAGGGGGGGGTCTCAGCCGTGTTTCCCCCCTCCCCAGACGGCGATCCCGCTGCTGTTCACGCTGTTCGAGCTGGGGGGGTTTGGGGGGTCCCGGGGGGTTCAGTGGGGTGTTCATTGTGGGGTCATTGTGGGGTCACTCTGGGGGTCCCGGGGGGTTCAGTGGGGGGGTCTCAGCCGTGTTTTTCCCCCCCCCCCAGACGGCGATCCTGCTGCTGTTCACGCTGTTTGAGCTGGGTGTGGGGGGGTTGTTTTGGGGGGGTTCATGGGGGTTTATTGGGGATATTCATTGTGGTGTCACTCTGGGGTCACTCTGGGGGTCCCGGGGGGTTCCAGGGGGGGTCTCAGCCGTGTTTTTCCCCCCCCCAGACGGCGATCCCGCTGCTGTTCAGGCTGTTCGAGCTGGGGGGGTTTTGGGGGGTCTCACGGGGGTTCAGTGGGGGGTCATTGTGGGGTCACTCTGGGGGTCCCGGGGGGTCCAGGGGGGGTCTCAGCCGTGTTTTTCCCCCCCCAGACGGCGATCCCGCTGCTGTTCACGCTGTTCGAGCTGGGTGGGGGTTTGGGGGGTCTCACGGGGGTTTATTGTGGGGTCATTGTGGGGTCATTGTGGGGTCATTGTGGGGTCACTCTGGGGGTCCCGGGGGGGTCTCAGCCGTGTTTTCCCCCCGCCCAGACGGCGATCCCGCTGCTGTTCACGCTGTTCGAGCTGGGGGGGTTTTGGGGGGTCTCAAGGGGGTTTACTGGGGGGGTTCATTGTGGGGTCATTGTGGGGTCATTGTGGGGGTCCCGGGGGGTTCCAGGGGGGGTCTCAGCCGTGTTTCCCCCCTCCCCAGACGGCGATCCCGCTGCTGTTCACGCTGTTCGAGCTGGGTGGGGGGGGTTGTTTTGGGGGGTCTCACGGGGGTTTATTTGGGATATTCATTGTGGGGTCATTGTGGGGTCACTCTGGGGGTCCAGGGGGGGTCTCAGCCGTGTTTCCCCCCCCCCCCCAGACGGCGATCCCGCTGCTGTTCACGCTGTTCGAGCTGGGTCGGAACCCGGGGGTGCAGCGGGCGCTGCGGGACGAGCTCCGAGCGGCCGGGGGGGTCCCCGAGGGGGTCCCCGAAGGGGGCGAGGGGGGGGCCCAGGCCCTGGCCCAGCTCCTGGGGGCGCTCCCGCTGCTCAGAGCGGCCATCAAGGAGACCCTGAGGTGGGCACTGGGAGCACTGGGGGATACTGGGGGGGTACTGGGGGGCACTGGGGAGCTGAGAACTGGGGGAACTGGGGGGCACTGGGGGGCACTGGGGGGTACTGGGGGATCCTGGGGGCACTGGGGGACACTGGGGGGTACTGGGGGGTACTGGGGAGGGCTGGGGTGGCACTGGGAGCACTGGGAGCACTGGGGGATACTGGGAGCACTGGGGGATACTGGGAGCACTGGGGGGCACTGGGGGCACTGGGGAGCACTGGGGGGCACTGGGGAGCACTGGGGGCACTGGGGGGCACTGGGAGCACTGGGGGGCACTGGGGGGTACTGGGGGATACTGGGGGGCACTGGGGGGCACTGGGGGGCACTGGGGGCACTGGGGGCACTGGGGGATACTGGGAGCACTGGGGGATACTGGGAGCACTGGGGGCACTGGGGGATACTGGGGGGCACTGGGGGATACTGGGAGCACTGGGGGGTACTGGGGGATCCTGGGGGGCACTTGGGGGCACTGGGGGAACTGGGGAGGGCTGGGAGTGGCACTGGGGCATCTCTGGGGGCACTGGGGGGCTGTGTGGGAACTGGGGGAACTGGGAGAACTGGGAGTGGCACTGGGGACACTGGGGCATCTCTGGAGGCACTGGGGGTGCTCAGAGAGAGTGGGGGCTGTGTGGGCACTGGGAGAACTGGGGTGGCACTGGGGGGACTGGGAGAACTGGGGGTGGCACTAGGGGGACTGGGGGACACTGGGGGGCACTGGGGAGCTGAGAACTTGGGGCACTGGGGAGCACTGGGGGCACTGGGGAGCACTGGGGGCACTGGGGAGCACTGGGGGGCACTGGGAGCACTGGGGGATACTGGGAGCACTGGGGGATACTGGGGGGCACTGGGGGATACTGGGGGGCACTGGGGGGCACTGGGGAGCACTGGGGAGCACTGGGGAGCACTGGGAGGCACGGGGGAGCTGAGAACTGGAGGGCACTGGGGGACACTGGGGGGCACTGGGGAGCACTGGGGAGCTGAGAACTGGGGGCACTGGGGGATACTGGGGGGCACTGGGGGGCACTGGGAGGCACTGGGGGGCACTGGGACCACTGGGGGAACTGGGAGGGCTGGGGGTGGTACTGGGAGCACTGGTGGGCACTGGGGGCACTGGGAGCACTGGGGGCACTGGGAGCACTGGGGATACTGGAGGGCTGGGGGTGGTACTGGGAGCACTGGTGGGCACTGGGGGGCACTGGGGAGCACTGGAGGCACTGGGGAGCACTGGGGGCCACTGGGGGATACTGGGAGCACTGGGGGGCACTGGGGGATACTGGGAGCACTGGGGGGCACTGGGGAGCACTGGGGGCACTGGGGGCACTGGGAGGCACGGGGGAGCTGAGAACTGGGGGAACTGGGGGGCACTGGGGGACACTGGGGGGCACTGGGGGATACTGGGAGCATTGGGGGGCACTGGGGAGCACTGGGGGCACTGGGAGCACTGGGGGGCACTGGAGGGCACTGGGGGGCACTGGGGAGCACTGGGGGCACTGGGGGATACTGGGGGGCACTAGGGGGCACTGGGGGATACTGGGGGGCACTGGGGGAACTGGGGAGCGCTGGGAGTGGCACTGGGGCATCTCTGGGGGCACTGGGGGTCCTGGAGAGGGTGTGGGGCTGGGAGTGGCACTGGGGGCACTGGGAGGGCTGAGGGTGGTACTGGGGGCACTGGGGCATCTCTGGGGGCACTGGGGGAACTGGGGGAACTGGGGATGGCACTGGGGCATCTCTGGGGGCACTGGGGCATCTCTGGGGGCACTGGGGGTGCTCAGAGAGAGTGGGGGGCTGTGTGGGCACTGGGAGAACTGGGGGTGGCACTGGGGGGACTGGGAGAACTGGGAGTGGCACTGGGGGAACTGGGGGAAACGGGGGGTGGCACTGGGGGAACTGGGGGAACTGGGAGTGGTACTGGGGCATCTCTGGGGGCACTGGGGGTCCTCGGAGAGGGTGGGGGGCTGTGTGGGCACTGGGAGAACTGGGGGAACTGGGAGTGGCACTGGGGGGACTGGGGCATCTCTGGGGGCACTGGGGGAACTGGGGGAACTGGGGATGGCACTGGGGCATCTCTGGGGGCACTGGGGGGTCCTGGAGAGGGTGGGGGGGCTGTGCGGGCACTGGGGGAACTGGGAGGGCTGGGGGTGGCACTGGGGGGAACTGGGGGTGGCACTGGGGCATCTCTGGGGGCACTGGGGGGTCCTCGGAGAGGGTGGGGGGCTGTGTGGGCACTGGGAGGAACTGGGGGAACTGGGGGTGGCACTGGGGCATCTCTGGGGGCACTGGGGGAACTGGGGGAACTGGGGGTGGCACTGGGGCATCTCTGGGGGCACTGGGGGAACTGGGGGAACTGGGGATGGCACTGGGGCATCTCTGGGGGCACTGGGGGGTCCTCGGAGAGGGTGGGGGGCTGTGTGGGCACTGGGAGGAACTGGGGGAACTGGGGGTGGTACTGGGGCATCTCTGGGGGCACTGGGGGAACTGGGGGAACTGGGGATGGCACTGGGGCATCTCTGGGGGCACTGGGGGTGCTCAGAGAGGGTGGGGGGCTGTGTGGGCACTGGGAGGAACTGGGGGTGGCACTGGGGGGACTGGGAGAACTGGGGGTGGCACTGGGGAGACTGAGGCATCTCTGGGAGTATTTGGGGTCCTGGAGAGGGTGGGGGGCACAGCCCTGACCCCCCCCGTGCCCCCCAGGCTGTACCCGGTGGGCATCACGGTGCAGCGGTACCCGGCCACCGACGTGGTGCTGCACAACTACCGAGTGCCCGCGGGGGTGAGTCGGGGGGTCCCGGGGGGGTCCCGGGGGGGTCCCGGGGGGGTCCCACAAGGTGCTGACCCCCCCCCATCCCCCCAGGCTGGCCCTTCGTGCCACCCTGTCCCTTCGTGCCACCCTGTCCCTGGTTTGGGGGGTCCCCCTTGCCCCCCGTCCCTGTTTTTGTGTCTGTCCCCTGTCCCTCCTTTGGGGGTGTCCCCAGCTTGGGGTCCCCTCTCCCTGCTTTTGGGGGGGGGTCCCTTTGCCCCCTGTCCCTGCTTGGGGTCCCCAGGGGGTCCCTCTGCCCCCCAATCCCTTGGGGGTGTCCCCTGTTGACACTTTGGGGGGTTCCCCCCCATCCCTTCCCCCCGTTTGGGGTGCCCGGGGGGGGGGTTCCCCCCTGTCCCTTGAAGTGGGGGTGTCCCCTCATCCCCTGCCCACCTTTGGGGTCCCCAGGGGGGTTCTCTTTGTCCCCTGTGGTGCTGCACGACCCCCCCACATCCCTGGGGGTCCTGGGGGTTCCCGGGGGGTTCTGGGGGGTCCTGGGGGTTCCCGGGGGGTCCTCTGGGGGGTCCTGGGTGGTTTTGGGGGGGTCTCTCACGGTTTTACCCCCTCAGACCCTGTGCCAGGTGGCCCTGTATGCCATGGGGGATTTTTGGGGGGTTTTTTCGGGGGTCCCTGACGTTGTCACCCCCTCAGACCCTGTGCCAGGTGGCCCTGTACGCCATGGGGGGTTTTTGGGGGGTTTTTTCGGGGGTCCCTGACGTTGTCACCCCCTCAGACCCTGTGCCAGGTGGCCCTGTATGCCATGGGGGATTTTTGGGGGGTTTTTTCGGGGGTCCCTGACGTTGTCACCCCCTCAGACCCTGTGCCAGGTGGCCCTGTACGCCATGGGGGGTTTTTGGGGGGTTTTTTCGGGGGTCCCTGACGTTGTCACCCCCTCAGACCCTGTGCCAGGTGGCCCTGTATGCCATGGGGGGTTTTTGGGGGGTTTTTTCGGGGGTCCCTGACGTTGTCACCCCCTCAGACCCTGTGCCAGGTGGCCCTGTACGCCATGGGGGGTTTTTGGGGGGTTTTTTCGGGGGTCCCTGACGTTGTCACCCCCTCAGACCCTGTGCCAGGTGGCCCTGTATGCCATGGGGGGTTTTTGGGGGGTTTTTTCGGGGGTCCCTGACGTTGTCACCCCCTCAGACCCTGTGCCAGGTGGCCCTGTACGCCATGGGGGGTTTTTGGGGGGTTTTTTCGGGGGTCCCTGACGTTGTCACCCCCTCAGACCCTGTGCCAGGTGGCCCTGTATGCCATGGGGCGCTGCCCCGAGGTGTTCCCCAGCCCGAGCGTTACGAGCCTCGCCGCTGGCTGGGCAAGGACAAGGACAAGGACAAGGACAAGGACAAGGACAAGGACAAGGACAAGGACAAGGACAGGGACAGGGACAGGGACAAGGACAAGGACAGGGACAGGGACAGCAGCAGCTTCAAGGCCTTGGCATTCGGCTTCGGTGCCCGGCAGTGCATCGGGCGGCGCCTGGCAGAGGCTGAGATGATGCTGTTCCTCATGCACGTGAGTGGGGTGGGGGTCCCGGGGGGTCCTGGGGGGTCCCGGGGGGCTTCCCTGGGCTGGGGGGGCTCCCCCTGGGCTGGGGGGCTTCCCCTGGGCTGGGGGGGTGGTCTGGGCTGGGGGGGCTTCCCCTGGGCTGGGGGGATTCCCCTGGGCTGGGGGGGTGGTCTGGGGTGGAGGGGCTTCCCCTGGGCTGGGGGGGCTTCCCCTGGGCTGGGGGGGCTTCCCCTGGGCTGGGGGGGCTTCCCCTGGGCTGGGGGGCTTCCCCTGGGCTGGGGGGGTGGTCTGGGCTGGGGGGGATTCCCCTGGGCTGGGGGGGCTTGTCCTGGGGTGGGGGGGTGGTCCTGGGGTGGGGGGGATTCCCCTGGGCTGGGGGGCTTCCCCTGGGCTGGGGGGGCTTCCCTGGGCTGGGGGGATTCTCCTGGGCTGGGGGGGATTTCCCTGGGCTGGGGGGCTTCCCCTGGGCTGGGGGGGTGGTCTGGACTGGGGGGCTTCCCCTGGGCTGGGGGGGTGGTCTGGGCTGGGGGGGCTTCCCCTGGGTGGGGGGGCTTCCCTGGGCTGGGGGGGCTTCCCCTGGGTGGGGGGGCTTCCCCTGGGCTGGGGGGGTGGTCTGGGGTGGGGGGGCTTCCCCTGGGCTGGGGGGGTGGTCTGGGGTGGGGGGGCTTCCCCTGGGCTGGGGGGGTGGTCTGGGGTGGGGGGGCTTGTCCTGGGGTGGGGGGGTGGTCCTGGGGTGGGGGGGATTCCCCTGGGCTGGGGGGGTGGTCTGGGGTGGGGGGGTGGTCTGGGGGGATTCCCCTGGGCTGGGGGGGTGGTCTGGGCTGGGGGGGTGGTCTGGGGGGATTCCCCTGGGCTGGGGGGGTGGTCTGGGGTGGGGAATGGGGGGTTCAGACAGGGGGGGCTGGGTTTTTTGGGGTAGGGATGGGATGGGGTTGGTGAATTGTGGGTTGGGGTCAGGGTCAGGACGGACGGGTTTGGTCAGGATGGGCCCAAAATTGGTTTGATTGGACTTGGTGATGTCATTGGATCCCAGTGATGTCATTGGATCCCGGTGATGTCATTGGATCCCAGTGATGTCATTGGATCCCAGTGATGTCATTGGATCCCAGTGATGTCATTGGATCCCGGTGATGTCATTGGGTCCCAGTGATGTCATTGGGTCCCGGTGATGTCATTGGATCCCAGTGATGTCATTGGATCCCGGTGATGTCATTAGATCCCAGTGATGTCATTGGATCCCAGTGACGTCATCGGCCCCCAGTGACGTCATTGGGCCCCAGTGATGTCATTGGACCCCAGTGACGTCATTGGACCCCAGGACTTGATCTGACCCCATGACTTGGTTTGACCCCAAGACTTCATTTGACCCCATGACTTCATTTGACCCCATAACTTTATTTGACCCCAAGACTTGATTTGACCCCAAGACATCATTTGACCCCATGAGTTCATTCGACCCCATAACTTTATTTGACCCCAAGACTTGATTTGACCCCAAGACTTCATTTGACCCCATGAGTTCATTTGACCCCATGACTTCATCTGACCCCATACCTTTATTTGACCCCATGGCATCATTGGATCCCATGAGTTCATTTGACCCCAAGACATCATTTGACCCCATGACTTGGTATGATCCCATAACTTTATTTGACCCCAAGACTTGGTTTGACTCCAAGACTTCATCTGACCCCATGACTTCATCTGACCCCATGACTTCATCTGACCCCCAAGACATCATTGGACCCCATGAGTTCATCTGACCCCATGAGTTCATCTGACCCCATGACTTCATCTGACCCCCAAGATGTGATTGGACCCCATGAGTTCATCTGACCCCATGACTTGGTTTGGCCCCATAACTTTATTTGAACCTCAGACTGACCCAGAACCTCGAACTGACCCAGAACCTCACACTGATCCAGAACCTTAAACTGAGCCAGAACCTCAAACTGACCCAGAACCTTAAACTGACCCAGAACCTTAAACTGACCCCAAACTCAAACTGACCCAGAACCTTAAACTGACCCAGAACCTTAAACTGACCCAATGAGGGTCTCGACTCAACAACACCTTGGTTGGACCCAACAAGGCCTGGGCTCGACCTGGTGGCTTCTCTTGACCCCAAACCACCTTGGCCTGACCCCAAACCACCTTGGCCTGACCCCAAACCACCTTGGCTTGACCCCAAACCATCTTGGTTTGACCCCAAACCATCTTGTTCTGACCCCAAACCACCTTGGCCTGACCCCAAACCATCTTGGTCTGACCCCAAACCACCTTGGCCTGATCCCAAAGCACCCTGGCCTGACCCCAAAGACCTTGGCTTGACCCCAAAGCACCCTGGCCTGACCCCAAACCACCTTGGCCTCACCTTGGCTTGATCCCAAAGACCTTGGCCTGACCCCAAACCATCTTGGTTTGATCCCAAACCACCTTGGATTGATCCCAAACCATCTTGGCCTGACCCCAAATACCTTGGCTTGACCCCAAAGCATCTTGGATTGACCCCAAACCATCTTGGCCTGACCCCAAACCACCTTGACCTGATCCCAAACCACCTTGACCTGACCCCAAACCACCTTGGATTGATCCCAAACCACCTTGGCCTGACCCCAAACCACCTGGGATTGACCCCAAACCACCTTGGCTTGACCCCAAAGACCTTGGCTGGACCCCAGACCATCTTGGCCTGACCCCAAACCACCTTGGCCTGATCCCAAACCACCTTGGATTGACCCCAAACCACCTTGGCCTGACCCCAAAGACCTTGGTTTAATCCCAAACCACCTTGGATTGACCCCAAACCACCTTGGATTGACCCCAAACCACCTTGGCTTGACCCCAAACCATCTTGGCCTGACCCCAAACCACCTTGGCCTGACCCCAAACCACCTTGACCTGACCCCAAAGACCTTGACCTGACCCCAAACCACCTTGGCCTGACCCCAAACCACCTTGACCTGACCCCAAAGACCTTGGTTTAATCCCAAACCATCTTGGCCTGACCCCAAACCACCTTGGATTGACCCCAAACCACCTTGGCTTGACCCCAAACCACCTTGGCTTGACCCCAAACCATCTTGGCCTGACCCCAAACCACCTTGGCCTGACCCCAAACCACCTTGACCTGACCCCAAAGACCTTGACCTGACCCCAAACCATCTTGGCCTGACCCCAAACCATCTTGGCCTGACCCCAAACCATCTTGGCCTGACCCCAAACCACCTTGGCCTGACCCCAAACCACCTTGGCCTGACCCCAAACCACCTTGGCTTGATCCCAAACCACCTTGGTTTAGATCCCAAACCACTTTGGCCTGACCCCAAACCACCTTGGCCTCACCTTGGCTTGATCCCAAAGACCTTGGCCTGACCCCAAACCACCTTGGTCTGACCCCAAACAACCTTGGCTTGATCCAAAACCACCTTGGCCTGACCCCAAAGACCTTGGTTTGATCCCAAACCATCTTGGTTTGATCCCAAACCACCTTGGCTTAACCCCAAATCATCTTGGCCTGACCCCAAAGACCTTGGCTGGTCCTCAAAGCCATCTTGGCCTGACCCCAAACCACCTTGGCCTGACCCCAAACCACCTTGGCTTGATCCCAAACCACCTTGGCTTGACCCCAAACCACCTTGGATTGACCCCAAAGCACTTTGGATTGACCCCAAACCACCTTGGATTGATCCCAAAGACCTTGGCCTGATCCCAAAGCACTTTGGATTGACCCCAAACCACCTTGACCTGACCCCAAACCACCTTGGCTTGACCCCAAACCACCTTGGCCTGACCCCAAACCACTTTGGCCTGACCTCAAACCACCTTGGTTTGATCTCAAACCATCTTGGCCTGACCCCAAACCACCTTGGCCTGACCCCAAACAACCTTGGCTTAACCCCAAATCATCTTGGCCTGACCCCAAGGACCTTGCCTGGTCCTCAAACCACCTTGGCCTGACCCCAAACCACCTTGGCTTGATCCCAAACCATCTTGGCTTGACCCCAAAGACCTTGGCTGGACCCCAGACCATCTTGGCCTGACCCCAAACCACCTTGGCCTGACCCCAAACCACCTTGGCCTGACCCCAAACCACCTTGGCCTGACCCCAAACAACCTTGGCTTAACCCCAAATCATCTTGGCCTGACCCCAAGGACCTTGCCTGGTCCTCAAACCACCTTGGCCTGACCCCAAACCACCTTGGCTTGATCCCAAACCATCTTGGCTTGACCCCAAAGACCTTGGCTGGACCCCAGACCATCTTGGCCTGACCCCAAACCACCCTGGCCTGACCCCAAACCATCTTGGCCTGACCCCAAACCACCTTGACCTGCCCCAACCCCGTCCCTGTGCCCTCTATCCCGCAGGTCCTGAGCAATTTCACCATCGAGGCTGTGTCCCCCGAGGACGTCCCCACCGTCTTCCGCTTCATCCTCATGCCCGAGAAGTCTCCCCTGCTCACCTTCCGCACCCTCGACTGAGCTGGGGGGTCCCCAAAGCTCCCTGGGGGTCCCCACAGCTCCCTGGGGTCCCCACAGCTCTCTGGGTGTCCCTAAAGCTCCCTGGGGGTCCCCAAAGCTCTCTGGGGGTCCCCAACGCTCCCTGGGGGTCCCCACAGCTCCCTGGGGGTCCCCACAGCTCCCTGGGGTCCCCACAGCTCTCTGGGTGTCCCTAAAGCTCCCTGGGGGTCCCCAAAGCTTCCTGGGGGTCCCCACAGCTCTCTGGGGGTCCCCACAGCTCTCTGGGTGTCCCTAAAGCTCCCTGGGGGTCCCCAAAGCTCCCTGGGTGTCCCTAAAGCTCCCTGGGGGTCCCCAAAGCTCTCTGGGGGTCCCCAACGCTCCCTGGGGGTCCCCACAGCTCCCTGGGTGTCCCCAAAGCTTCCTGGGGGTCCCCACAGCTTTCTGGAGGTTCCCACAGCTCTCTGGGGGTCCCCAAAGCTCCCTGGGGGTCCCGGAGGGTCCTGGGGGTCCCCAAAGCTCCCTGGGGGTCCCCACAGCTCCCTGGGGGTCCCCAAAGCTCTCTGGGGGTCCCCACAGCTCCCTGGGGGTCCCCAAAGCTTCCTGGGGGTCCCCAAAGCTTCCTGGGGGTCCCCACAGCTCTCTGGGGGTCCCCACAGCTTCCTGGGGGTCTCCAAAGCTTCCTGAGGGTCCCCAAAGCACCCTGGGGGTCCCTGGAGCTTCCTGGGGGTCCCCAAAGCTTCCTGAGGGTCCCCACAGCTCCTTGGGGGTCCCGGGGGGTCCTGGGGGTTCCTGGAGCTCCCTAAGGGTCCCCAAAGCTTCCTGGGGGTCCCCGGAGCTTCCTGGGCGTCCCCGGAGCTCCCTGGGGGTCCCCACAGCTCTCTGGGGGTCTCCAAAGCTTCCTGGGGGTCCCCAAAGTTTCCTGGGGGTCCCCAAAGTTCCCTGGGGGTCCCCAAAGTTCCCTGGGGGTCCCCAGAGCTCTCTGGGGGTCCCGGGGGGTCCTGGGGGTCCCCACAGCTCTCTGGGGGTCCCCAAAGCTCCCTGGGGGTCCCCAAAGCTTCCTGGGGGTCCCCACAACTTCCTGGGGGTCCCCAGAGCTCCCTGGGGGTCCCCAAAGCACCCTGGGTGTCCCCAAAGCTTCCTGGGGGTCCCCAAAGCACCCTGGGGGTCCCCACAGCTCTCTGGGGGTCCCCAAAGCTTCCTGGGGGTCCCCACAACTTCCTGGGGGTCCCCAAAGCTTCCTGGGGGTCCCCAAAGCTCCCTGGGGGTCCCCAAAGCTCTCTGGGGGTCCCCACAGCTCCCTGGGGGTCCCCAAAGCTTCCTGGGGGTCCCCACAGCTTTCTGGAGGTTCCCAAAGCACCCTGGGGGTCCCCACAGCTTCCTGGGGGTCTCCAAAGCTTCCTGTGGGGTCTCTGGGGGTCACTGGGGAGGTGCCACCCCCAGGTCCCCCCCCCCCCCCCGTGCCGTGGGGATGGGGGCGGGGCAGGACCCCACAGCCCCCACGGAGCGGTGGGCGGGGTTATGCAAATCGCATGCAAATGAGCTGCTCCAGCCCCTCCCTTTAAATAAAGTCGTGTTGCAGGCACAGCGCTGGCTCAGATTGGGGGGAGGGACACACACCCCAAATTGGGGGGGAAGGATGGGGGGGACCCCAAAAATCAGGGGGGGGCTACAAAGAGATGTTTTGAAAGAGCCTTTACTGAGCTACCCCCCCCCCCCCCCCCCAATTTTGGGGGTGGTGATGGGGACCCCTGGGAGGGGGAGGAGGAGCAGGAGGTCAGGACCCCCCCCCCTCACCAATTACAGCCCTCATGGCCCCCCCAAAGCCCCCCCCAACCCCTGGACCCCGCCAAATTCTCCCCCTCCACAGCCCCTCTTTCCCCCCCATTTACACCCCCACTGCCTCCCCCGGCCCCCCCCAAATCCCCCCTACCCCCCTGACCCCACCCTTTCCCCCCCAATTACACCCCCACTGCCCCCCCCGGCCCCCCCAAATCCCCCCCACCCCATGACCCCACCCTTTCCCCCCCTTACAGCCCCCCAAAGACCCCCCCCATTTTTCCAGCCCCCCTCCCCGCATTACAACCCCCCCCCCACCAAAGACCCCCCTAAACTCCCCCAATTCTCCCTCTCCCCTTCCTCCTTTCTCCCCTTGCACCCCCAAACCCCTCCAAACCACCCCCCCGAACCCTCCAAACCCCCCCAAACCCACCCAAACCCCCCGAACCCCCCAAACCCCTCCAAACTCCCCCGAACCCCCAAACCCCCCCAAACCCCTCAAACCCACCCAAACCCCCCTAAACCCCTCCAAACACCCCCTCGAACCCCCCAACCCCACTCAACCCCCCCCGAACCCCCCAAACCCCCCTCGAACCCCCCAAACACCTCCAAACCCCCCCAAACCCACCCAACCCCCCCCGAACCCCCCAAACCCCCTTCGAACCCCCCAAACCCCTCCAAACCCCCCCGAACCCCCCAAACCCACCCAACCCCCCCCGAACCCCCTTCGAACCCCCCAATCCCCTCCAAACCCCCTTGAACTCCCCAAACCCACCCAACCCCCCCTCGAACCCCCCAAACCCCCCTCGAACCCCCCAAACCCCCCCGAGCCCCCCAAATCCCTCCAAACCCCCCTTGCACCCCCAAACCCACCCAACACCCCCCGAACCCCCAAACCCCTCCCGAACCCCCAAACCCCTCCAAACCCCCCCGAACCCCCGAAAACCCCCCCAAACCCCCCGAACCCCCCAAAACTCCCCCCCAGCCCCCCCCGAACCCCCCCAAAACTCCCCCCCCAGCCCCCCCCCACGCCCCCTGCCCTCCTTCCCCCTCTCCTCCCTCCCTCCCATTGGCTGCCCCCAACCCCTCCTCTCCCTTGCCATTGGCCGCCCTTTTCCCGTTCTCCCATCCCATTGGCGCTGCCTCCCGCCCGTCACGGCCGGGGCCGTGCCGCCATTGGCTGCGCGGCGGGGTGGGCGGGGCGTTCTCCGGGCTCCAAAGGGCGGGCGCGGCCGGGCCGGGCCCAGATGGGCGAGCGCGGGGGCAGCGCGGGGGGAACCCCGGGGGGAAACCGGGCCGGGCCCGGACCCGCTCAGGGACCCCCGGGGAACGACCGGCCCGGGCCCGGGGCTGAGAGGAGCAGCGCTCAAGGACCCCCGGGGAACGACCGGCCCGGTTCTGAGGGGAGCAGCGCGGGGGGACCCCCGGGGGGCGACCGGGCCGGGCCCGGGCCTGGAGGGGGGAACGGGGGAAGCGCCCGGAGGCGCCGGGGGGGGAACCCGAGGCACGGCCCCGCCACCGCCAGCGGAGACAGCAACGAGGACCCCGCGGGGGACTTCAGGTAACGGGGCCCGGAGTGGCGGGACGGGGAGGGAAGGGGGGGGGGGGGGCGAGGCGCGACCACCCCCCAGAGGGAGAGGGGCAGGAGAGACCCCCCCCCACAAATACACACACACACAGCCCCCTCCCCACGGGACCGGGACACCCCCGGGACACCCCCACTGCCTGCGAACGGAGTGACCCCCTTCGGGGCGGGGACACCGGGACCCCCACGTGGGATTGGGACCCCCCACGTGGGATTGGGACCCCCACGTGGGATTGGGACCCCCAGGTTGGCATTGGGACCCCCAGGTTGGCATTGGGACCCACCGGGACTGGGTTTGGGACCACCCCCCCCAAGCTGGGACAGGGACCCCCCCCAAGGACCTCCCAACCCCCTGGAAGGGGAATGACCCCCCCTTTGGGGCTGGGACCCCGCTCCCTCCCCCCGGCACTGGAATGAACCCCCCCCCCCGGGCCTGGGACCGGGACTGAGCCCCCCCTTCGGCACCGGGACCCCCCCTTCGGCACCGGGACCCCCCCTCGTCACCGGGACCCCCTCTCGTCACCGGGACCCCCCCTTCGTTACCGGGACCCCCTCTCGTCACCGGGACCCCCCCCCTTGTCACCGGGACCCCCCCTTGTCACCGGGACCCCCCCTTCGTTACCGGGACCCCCTCTCGTCACCGGGACCCCCCGTCGTCACCGGGACCCCCCGTCGTCACCGGGACCCCCCCTTCGTCACCGGGACCCCCCCTTCGTCACCGGGACCCCCCCTTGTCACCGGGACCCCCCCCTTGTCACCGGGACCCCCCCCTTGTCACCGGGACCCCCCCTTGTCACCGGGACCCCCTCTCGTCACCGGGACCCCCCGTCGTCACCGGGACCCCCCCTCGTTACCGGGACCCCCCCTTCGTCACCGGGACCCCCCCTCGTTACCGGGACCCCCACTCTGGGGCTGAGACCCCCACTCTGGCACTGAGACCCCCACTCTGGCACTGGGACACCCCCCCAACTTTGGGATCAGGACCCCCAGGCCCCCCACCCCAATCCAGGACCGGACATTAGGGGGACCCCCATCGTGTCCCCCCCCCCCGCCTGTCACTGCTGACCCCCCCTGCCCCCCATTCTCGGTCCTCGTGGTCCCCACGGGGTCGTGGGGGGGGTCCCTGAGGGTCCCTCGGTGTGTGTGTGTGTGTCCCCCACGCCGTGGTCCCTGTTCCCTCGGTGGTCCCGGTGTCCCCCCCACCCGTGATTACGGTGTCCCCGGGGGTCCCTGTCCCCGTGTCCCCCCCCACCGTGTCCCGGGGGTCCCCTGTCCCCGTGTCCTGGGGGTCCCTGTCCCCGTGTCCCCCTTCCTTCCCCAGTGCCCCCTGTCCCCGTATCCCCCCCCTCCGTGTCCCGGTTCCCTCTGTCCCCGTGTCCCCCTTCCTTCCCTGGTGCCCCCTGTCCCTGTGTCCCCCCCCGTGTCCCGGTGCCCCTGTCCCCCGTGACCCCCCCCCTTTTCCCGGGGGTCCCTGTCCCCGTGTCCCGGGGGTCCCTGTCCCTGTGTCCCCCCCCTCCTTCCCCGGTGCCCCCTGTCCCCCGTGACCCCCTCCCCCCGTGTCCCGGGGGTCCCTGTCCCCCGTGTCCCCCCCTCTTCCCCAGTGCCCCCTGTCCCCGTGACCCCCCCCCCCGTGTCCCCCCCGTGCCCCGGGGCGATGTCCCAACCCCGGCCCCGCCACTCCCGGTTGCGACACCGCGGGGACCTCCCCGGCCCCAACCCCTCCCCTCCCCCTCCCCCCGGACCGTGTCCCGCGTGTCCCCAAACCCCCTCTGTGTCCCCCTGGCAGGGGGGTCCTGACCCCCCACGCGTGTCCCTGTCCTCTCTCAGGGGGTCGCGCCATCCCCCCCGTTGCCCCCCCGGAGTTTGGGGCGGCCCTTTTGGAGGTCCCCCCTGTCCCTGATTTGGGGTCCCAAGGGGGGTTTGGGGTCCCCCCCTGTCCCTGGTTTGGGGTCCTCAAGGGGGGGTTGGGGTACCCCCTGTCCCTGATTTGGAGTCCCCAAGGGGGGTTTGGGGTCCCCCCCTGTCCTCTTTGGGGGTCCCTAAGGGGGGTTTGGGCTCCCCCCGTCCCTGATTTGGGGATCCCTAAGGGGGGTTTGGGGTCCCCCCCGTCTCTTTGGGGGTCCCCAAGGGGGTTTGGGGTCCCCCTGTCCTCTTTGGGGGTCCCCAAGGGGGGTTTGGGGTCCCCCTGTCCTCTTTGGGGGTCCCCAAGGGGGGGTTGGGGTCCCCCCGTCCCTGATTTGAGGTCCCCAAGGGGGGTTTGGGGTCCCCCCTGTCCCTGATTTGGGGTCCCCAAAGGGGGTTTGGGCTCCCCCCCTGTCCCTGATTTGGGGTCCCCAAGGGGGGTTTGGGGTCCCCCCTGTCCCTGATTTGGGGTCCCCAAGGGGGGTTTGGGGTCCCCCCTGTCTCTTTGGGGGTTCCTAAGGGGGGTTTGGACTCCCCCTGTCCCTGATTTGGGGTCCCCACGGGGGGGTTGGGGTCCCCCCCTGTCCCTGATTTGGGGTCCCCAAAGGGGGTTTGGGCTCCCCCCGTCTCTTTGGGGGTCCCCAAGGGGGGGTTGGGGTCCCCCTGTCTCTTTGGGGGTTCCTAAGGGGGGTTTGGGCTCCCCCTGTCCTCTTTGGGGGTCCCAAGGGGGGTTTGGGGTCCCCCCTGTCCCTGATTTGAGGTCCCCAAGGGGGGGTTGGGGTCCCCCCTGTCCCTGATTTGGGGTTCCCAAGGGGGGTTTGGGCTCGTCCCTGGTTTGGGGTCCCCCCTGTCCCTGATTTGGGGTCCCCAAGGGGGGTTTGGGGTCCCCCCTGTCCCTGGTTTGGGGTCCTCAAGGGGGGGTTGGGGTCCCCCTGTCCTCTTTGAGGGTCCCCAAGGGGGGGGTTGGGGTCCCTCCTGTCCCTGATTTGGGGTCCTCAAGGGGGGTTTGGGGTACCCCCTGTCCCTGATTTGGAGTCCCCAAGGGGGGGTTTGGGGTCCCCCCTGTCCTCTTTGGGGGTCCCTAAGGGGGGGTTTGGGCTCCCCCCGTCCCTGATTTGGGGATCCCTAAGGGGGGGTTTGGGGTCCCCCCCGTCTCTTTGGGGGGTCCTTAAAGGGGGTTGGGGTCCCCCCTGTCCCTCGTTTGGGGTCCCCAAAGGGGGTTTGGGGTCCCCAAAGGGGGTTTAGGGTCCCCCTGTCCTCTTTGGGGGTCCCCTATTCTGGGGGGGCGGGGTTTGTTGTCCCCCCCCTTTTTGGGGTGCCCCCTTCTCTTTCCCTGATTTTGGGGGGGGTCCCTGCCCTTTTGGGGGGGGTCTCTGCTTGGGCTCCCCTGCTCCTCGAGTTAGGGGTCCCCCTGGCCCCAGTTTTGGGGGTCCCCCTGTCCCTTGGAGGGGGTGTCCCCTTTGTCCCCTGTCCCTGACCCCTCGGTGCCCCCCTAATCACCCCCTAATCACCCCCTAATCACCCATTAATCACCCATTAATCACCCCCAATCACCCCCATATCTTATCGGGGGACTCTGGACCCGGACCCGGGCGCTGCCACCGCCCTGTCCCTGCCCTGTCCCCTCCCCCGCCACCCCCTGCCTGTCCCCTCCCTCGGGGTGTCCCCAACTTTTGGGGACCCCTCTGTGTCCACCCCCCCCCTCCCCGGGGTCCCCACACTGGGGGGTGTCCTGTCCCCCCCTCCCCATGGGGGGGGGGGTGTCCCCAAAAACTTTTGGGGTCCCCTCCGTGTCCCTCCCTGCAGCCCCCCCGCTCCTTCCCCGGCTTCCCGGGGGGGGTCTCTGTCTGTCCCCATGTCCCCCCCCCCCGTGACCCCCCCGTGACCCCTCTGTGACCCCCCCGTGACCCTGCCAGTGACCCCGCCGTGACCCCGCAGGTGTCACAAGGGTGCAGGAGTCGCTGCTGAGCTCGGCCAGCGGTTACAGCAACTACCGGGGGGTGCTCAACTGGTGTGTGGTCATGCTGGTGAGTGGGGGGCGTCACAGAAACCCCCCCGTGTCGCGATAGACCCCCCCCATGTCGCGATAATCCCTCTCCCATGTCGCGATAATCCCTCCCCCCCCGTGTCGCGATAGCCCCGCCCAGCTGGCGGCGGTGGCTCCTCCCTAAGGGGGGGGGGGGTGGAGGGGTCTGAGTCACTTCAGGACCCTGTGGTGGGGAGGGGGTGTCACGATAGACCCCCCCATGTCGCGATAATCCCTCCCCCCCCATGTCGCGATAATCCCTCTCCCCATGTCGCGATAATCCCTCCCCCCCCATGTCGCGATAATCCCTCTCCCCATGTCGCGATAGCCCCGCCCAGCTGGTGGCGATGGCTCCTCCCTAAGGGGGGGGAGGGGAGGGGTCTGAGTCACTTCAGGACCCTGTGGTGGGGAGGGGGTGTCACGATAGACCCCCCCCATGTCGCGATAATCCCTCCCCCCCCATGTCGCGATAGCCCCGCCCCAGCTGGCGCTATGGCTCCTCCCTAAGGGGGGAGGGGGGGTGTTAATGGAATGAGGGGGTGACAGGGATGGGAGGGGGGGAATCTGGATGTGACCCCCGGGGTGACATCGTGGGGACACCGGGGATGGCATTGGGGGAGTTGGGGACCCCCACCCCTGTTGGTGACAGGGGGTGACACCGGGGATGGGATGGGGGAGGGGGAGTTGGAGACCCCCACCCTGTTGGTGACATCGTGGGGACACCGGGAATGGGGGGGGGGGGGTGGAGACCCCCAGTCTCTTTTGGTGACATCGTGGTGACACCGGGGATTGGGGGGGGGGGGTGGAGACCCCCCACCCCTGTTGGTGACATGGGGGTGACACCGGGGAGGGGATTGGGGGGGGTTGGAGACCCTCACCCCTGTTGGTGACATCGTGGTGACATCAGGGATGGGGGGGGAAATTTGGAGACCCCCACCCCTGTTGGTGACACGGGGGTGACCCCGGGGGTCCCTGTCCCACTCCCAGGGGGGCTGCAGGGTCCCCTGGGGGTGTCACAGGGTCCCTGTCCCCAGGGAGGGTTTGGAGCCCCCCGGGGTCCCTGTCCCTGTCCCCAGGGGGGTCCCTGTCCCTGTCCCCAGGGGGGGTTTGGGGTGTCACGGGGGTCCCTGTCCTGTCCCCAGGGGGATTTTGGAGCCCCCCGGGGTCCCTGTCCCTGTCCCCAGGGGGGGTTTGGGGTGTCACGGGGGTCCCTGTCCCTGTCCCCAGGGGGATTTTGGAGCCCCCCCGGGGTCCCTGTCCCTGTCCCCAGGGGGGGTTTGGGGTGTCACGGGGGTCCCTGTCCCTGTCCCCGGGGTGGCCCTGCTGGTCCTGTCCCTGTCCCTGTCCCTGTCCCTGTCCCTGCATGTCCCTGTCCCTTCATGTCCCTGTCCCTGCATGTCCCTGTCCCTTCATGTCCCTGTCCCTGCATGTCCCTGTCCCCCGGTTGAGTCACCCGGTGCCACCACCCCCTGCACGCTCCCGGTGACACAACAGGTGACACAGCGGTGGCTGGGGGGGGGTTGGTGACCCCCCTGTCCCCTCCCTGTCCCCTCCTTGTCCCCTCCCTGTCCCCTCCCAGGTGCTGAGCAACGCACGGCTCTTCCTGGAGAACCTCATCAAGTGAGTGGGGACGGGGGGATTTGGGGGGGGTCACTGTCCCTAAAGGGAAATTTGGGGGGGTCGCTGTCCCCAAGGGGAGATTTGGGGTGTCACTGTCCCCAACATGGAGTTTGGGGGGGTGTCACTGTCCCCAACATGGAGTTTGGGGGGGTGTCACTGTCTCCAGGGGGGGTTTGGGGGTGTCATTGTCCCCAACATGGAGTTTGGGGGGGTGTCACTGTCTCCAGGGGGGGTTTGGGGGTGTCATTGTCCCCAACATGGGGTTTGGGGGGCTCACTGTCCCTAGGGGAAATTTGGGGGGCTCACTGTCCCCTAGGGGAAATTTAAGGGGGTCACTGTCCCCAGGGGGGGTTTGGGGGGGTGTCACTGTCCCCAACACGGGGTTTGGGGTGTCACTGTCCCCAGGGGGGGTTTGGGGGGGTGTCACTGTCCCCAACACGGGGTTTGGGGGGGGTCACTGTCCCCAACACGGGGTTTGGGGGTGTCACTGTCCCCAGGAGGGGTTTGGGGGTGTCATTGTCCCCAGCATGGAGTTTGGGGGAGGGTCATTGTCCCCAGGGGAAGATTTGGGGGGGTCACTGTCCCCTAGGGGAGATTTGGGGGGGGTCACTGTCCCTTAGGGGAGATTTGGGGGGGGGTCACTGTCCCCTGGGGGAAATTTGGGGGGTCACTGTCCTAAGGGGAAATTTGGGGGGTCACTGTCCCTAAAGGGAAATTTGGGGGGGTCGCTGTCCCCAAGGGGAGATTTGGGGTGTCACTGTCCCCAACATGGAGTTTGGGGGGGTGTCACTGTCCCTGGGTGGGGTTTGGGGGTTGTCACTGTCCCTGGGTGGGGTTTGGGGGTGTCACTGTCCCCCACATGGGGTTTGGGGTGTCACTGTCCCTGGGTGGGGTTTGGGGGTGTCACTGTCCCCCACATGGGGTTTGGGGGGCTCACTGTCCCTAGGGGAAATTTAAGGGGGTCACTGTCCCCAGGGGGGGGTTTGGGGGGGTGTCACTGTCTCCAGGGGGGGTTTGGGGTGTCATTGTCCCCAGGGGGGGGTTTGGGGGTGTCATTGTCCCCAGGGGGGGGGTTTGGGGGTGTCATTGTCCCCAGGAGGGGTTTGGGGGGGTGTCACTGTCCCCAGGAGGGGTTTGGGGGTGTCATTGTCCCCAGCATGGAGTTTGGGGGAGGGTCATTGTCCCCAGGGGAAGATTTGGGGGGGTCACTGTCCCCTAGGGGAGATTTGGGGGGGTCACTGTCCCTTAGGGGAGATTTGGGGGTGTCACTGTCCCTTAGGGGAGATTTGGGGGGGTCACTGTCCCCAGGGGTGGTTTGGGGGGTCACTGTCTCCTACATGGCGTTTGGGGGTGTCACTGTCCCTGGGTGGGATTTGGGGGGGGTCACTGTCCCCAACACGGAGTTTGGGGGGGTCACTGTCCTCAAGGGGAAATTTAAGGGGGTCACTGTCCCCAGGGGGGGATTTGGGGGTGTTACTGTCCCCCACATGGGGTTTGGGGGGGTCACTGTCTCCTACATGGGGTTTGGGGGTGTCACTGTCCCCTAGGGGAGATTTGGGGGGTGTCACTGTCCCCAGGGGAAATTTGGGGGGCTCACTGTCCCCTAGGGGAAATTTAAGGGGGTCACTGTCCCCAGGGGGGGTTTGGGGGTGTCACTGTCCCTAGGGGAGATTTGGGGGTGTCATTGTCCTCAAGGGAAGATTTGGGGGGTCACTGTCCCCAGGGTGGGTTTGGGGGGGGGTCACTGTCCCCAACACGGGGTTTGGGGGGGATCACTGTCCTAGGGGGGATTTTAGGGGTCACCATCCCCCACCACGGAGTTTGGGGGTGTCACTGTCCCCAGGGGAGTTTTAGGGGGGTCACTGTCCCCCAACACAGGATTTGGGGGGTGTCCCAGAGGCCAGGGGGTGTCTGGGGGTGCCCTGAGTGTTTGGGGTGCCCGGGCTGTGTTTTGGGGTGCCCTGAGTGTTTGGGGTGCCCAGGGAGGTGTTTTGGGGGTGTCCTGAGTGTTTGGGGTGCCCAGGGGGTGTTCCAGGGGCTGGGCAGTGTTTGGGGTGCCCAGGGGGTGTTCCAGGGGCTGGGCATTGTTTGGGGTGCCCGGGCTGTGTTTTGGGGGTGCCTGGGCTGTGTTTTGGGGGTGCCCTGAGTGTTTGGGGTGCCCGGGCTGTGTTTTGGGGTGCCCTGAGTGTTTGGGGTGCCCGGGGGGTGTTCCAGAGGCTGGGCATTGTTTGGGGTGCCCGGGCTGTGTTTTGGGGGTGCCCTGAGTGTTTGGGGTGCCCAGGGAGGTGTTTTGGGGGTGCCCTGAGTGTTTGGGGTGCCCAGGGAGGTGTTTTGGGGGTGCCCTGAGTGTTTGGGGTGCCCAGGGAGGTGTTTTGGGGGTGCCCTGAGTGTTTGGGGTGCCCAGGGAGGTGTTTTGGGGGTGCCCTGAGTGTTTGGGATTCCAGTGGGTGTTCCAGGGGCTGGGCATTGTTTGGGGTGCCCGGGGGGTGTTCCAGGGGCTGGGCATTGTTTGGGGTGCCCAGGGAGGTATTTTGGGGGTGTCCTGAGTGTTTGGGGTGCCTTGGGGGTGTTCCAGGGGCTGGGCATGTTTGGGGTGCCCGGGCTGTGTTTTGGGGGTGCCCGGGCTGTGTTTTGGGGTGCCCGGGCTGTGTTTTGGGGGTGCCCGGGCTGTGTTTTGGGGGTGTCCCACCTGTCCCCCCCCTCCCCAGGTATGGGATCCTGGTTGACCCCATCCAGGTGGTCTCTCTGTTCCTCAAGGACCCCTACAGCTGGCCCGCCCCCTGCCTCATCATCGGTGAGCACTGAACCCCCCCCACATTTGGGGGTGCTGGGAACCCCTCGGGGGCTTTGGGGGACCCCCCAAAACCCCAAACCCCCCCCTCTCTCTCTCTTCTCCCAGTGGC
>CM076261.1:96930742-97301535 GCA_038380795.1 Pyrocephalus nanus
TGGGGGCTGATTTGGGGGTGGGGGCTGATTTGGGGGGGCTGATTTGGGGGGGATGATTTAGGGGGGGCTGATTGGGGGGGAGCTGATTTGGGGGGGATGATTTAGGGGGGGCTGATTTGGGGGGGAGCTTATTTGGCAGGGGGGCTGATTTGGGGGGGCTGATTTGGGGGGGGCTGATTTGGGGGTGGGGGCTGATTTTGGGGGGTTCACCTGCCCAGACCCCCCCCAACATTCCCATTTCCTGCTCTTTTCCAGCTGTTTTTCATCCAGCTGCTGGTGGGGCTGATCCAGCAGGTAAGGAGGACCCCCCTCCTCCTTTTTGGGGGTCTGGGGGGTATTTTGATCCCCTGGGGGGGATTTTGGGGGTGTTTGTGCCCTCCTTGGGGGGGATTTTGGGGGTGTTTGTGCCCCTCTTGGGGTCTGGGGGGTGTTTGTGCCCCCCTGGGGGATTTGGGGGTGTTTGTGATCCCTGGGGGGGATTTTGGGGTGTTTGTGATCCCTGGGGGGGATTTGGGGGTGTTTGTGCCCCCCTGGGGGGGATTTGGGGGTGTTTGTGCCCCCCCCTCAGGACTGCAGCCTCCTCTTCCCGTTTTCCAGTGGATGGTTCCCACGATCCAGAATTCCATGAAGCCTTTTCGGGTGAGTAAATTGGGGAGGGGTCCCCTCTGCCCCCCCCTTTAACCCCCCCTTTGCCCCCCCCCCAGCCCCCCCAGCCAGGGGGTCCCCAGGACTTTGTCATGGGGAAGGGGAAGGGATCTTCCCCCCCAAATCCCCCCCTAATTCCTGCCTGTGGGAATTCCTGCCCCCATAATCCCTGCCTGTGGGAATTCCTGTCCCCCATTCCCTCTCCAATCCCAGCCCCCCAATTCCTGCCTGTGGGAATTCCTGCCCCCCCATTCCCTCTCCAATCCCCATCCCATTCCTGCCCCCCTAATTCCTGCCTGTGGGAATTCCTGCTCCCCCATTCCCTCTCCAATCCCTGCCTGTGGGAATTCCTGTCCCCCCCTAATTCCAGCCTGAGGGAATTCCTGCCCCCCATTCCCTCTCCAATCCCCATCCCATTCCTGCCTCTCTCCAAACCCCCCCAGTTCCTACCTGAGGGAATTCCTGCCCCCCCATTCCCTCTCCAATCCCCATCCCATTCCTGCCTCTCTCCAAACCCCCACAGTTCCTGCCTGTGGGAATTCTTGTCCCCCCAAATTCTTGCCTGAGGGAATTCCTGCCCCCCCAATTTTCTGCCCCCCTAATTCCTGCTGTGGGAATTCCTGTCCCCCCCATTCCCTCTCCAATTCCCACCCTAATCCTGTCCCTCCCCAAAACCCCCCAGTTCCTGCCTAAGGGAATTCCTGTCCCCCTAATTCCAGCCTGTGGGAATTCCTGCCCCCCCCATTCCTTTTCCAATCCCCATCCATTCCTGTGCCCCCCAATTCCTACCTGTGGGAATCCTGTGCCCCCCAATTCCTGCCTGAGGGAATTCCTGCCCCCCCATTCCCTCTCCAGTTCCTGCCCCCCCCATTCCTTTTCCAATCCCCATCCCATTCCTGCCCCCTAATTCCTGCCTGTGGGAATTCCTGCCCCCCCCATTCCCTCTCCAATCCCAGCCCCCCAATTCCTGCCTGTGGGAATTCCTGTCCCCCCAATTCCTGCCTGTGGAATTCCTGCCCCCCCAATTCCTGCCTGTGGGAATTCCTGCCCCCCCAATTCCTGCCTGAGGGAATTCCTCTCCCCCAATTCCCTCTCCAATCCTCCAATTCCTACCCCCCCAATTCCTGCTGAGGGAATTCCTGGCCCCCCATTCCCTCTCCAATCCCCCCCCCAATTCCTGCCTGTGGGAATTCCTGTCCCCATAATTCCTGCCTGTGGGCTGTGGGAATTCCTGCTCCCCCATTCCCTCTCTAATTCCTGGCCCCCAATTCCTGCCTGTGGGAATTCCTGTCCCCCCCATTCCCTCTCCCATCCTCACCCCACAATTCCTGCCTGTGGGAATTCCTGTCCCCCCCATTCCTCTCCAAACCCCCCTAATTCCAGCCTGAGGGAATTCCTGTCCCCCCATTCCCTCTCCAATCCCTGCCCCCCCAATTCCTGCCCCCCCAATTCCCTCTCCAATCCCTGCCCCCCCATTCCTTTTCCAATCCCAGCCCCCCAATTCCTGCCTGAAGGAATTCCTGTCCCCCCCCCAATTCCTGCCTGTGGGAATTCCTGCCCCCCCCCATTCCCTCTCCAATTCCCACCCTATTCCTGTCCCTCCCCAAAACCCCCCAGTTCCTGCCTAAGGGAATTCCTGTCCCCCTAATTCCAGCCTGAGGGAATTCCTGTCCCCCCCATTCCTTTTCCAATCCCCATCCCATTCCTGTGCCCCCCAATTCCTACCTGTGGGAATTCCTGTGCCCCCCAATTCCTGCCTGAGGGAATTCCTGCCCCCCCCATTCCCTCTCCAGTTCCTGCCCCCCCATTCCTTTTCCAATCCCCATCCCATTCCTGCCCCCCTAATTCCTGCCTGTGGGAATTCCTGCCCCCCCATTCCCTCTCCAATCCCAGCCCCCCAATTCCTGCCTGTGGGAATTCCTGCCCCCCCAATTCCTGCCTGAGGGAATTCCTCTCCCCCAATTCCCTCTCCAATCCTCCAATTCCTACCCCCCCAATTCCTGCCTGTGGGAATTCCTGCCCCCCCAATTCCTGCCTGTGGGAATTCCTGCCCCCCCAATTCCTGCCTGAGGGAATTCCTCTCCCCCAATTCCCTCTCCAATCCTCCAATTCCTACCCCCCAATTCCTGCCTGAGGGAATTCCTGGCCCCCCATTCCCTCTCCAATCCCCCCCCCCAATTCCTGCCTGTGGGAATTCCTGTCCCCATAATTCCTGCCTGTGGGCTGTGGGAATTCCTGCTCCCCCATTCCCTCTCTAATTCCTGGCCCCCAATTCCTGCCTGTGGGAATTCCTGTCCCCCCCATTCCCTCTCCCATCCTCACCCCACAATTCCTGCCTGTGGGAATTCCTACCCCCCTAATTCCAGCCTGAGGGAATTCCTGTCCCCCCCATTCCCTCTCCAATCCCCATCTCATTCCTGCCTCTCTCCAAACCCCCCTAATTCCTGCCTGAGGGAATTCCTGCCCACCCCCAATTTTCTGCCCCCCCAATTCCTGCCCGTGGGAATCCCTGCCCGTGGGAATTCCTACCCGTGGGAATTCCTTTCCCCCTCCCAACCCCCCCTCTCCCCGTTCCAGGACATGGATTATTCCCGGATCATCGAGCGGCTCCTCAAGTTGGCTGTGAGTGCCCTGCCCCCCAAAACCCCCCCAAAACCCCCCCAAAACCCCCCCAAAACCCCCCCTGACCCCCCCTGACCCCCCCTGACCCCCCCAGGTCCCCAACCACCTGATCTGGCTCATCTTCTTCTACTGGTTCTTCCACTCGTGCCTCAACGTGGTGGCCGAGCTGCTCCAGTTCGGGGACCGGGAATTCTACCGGGATTGGTGGTGAGTGGGGGGGATTTTGGGGGTCCCCCAACCCCCCCTGCACCCCTTGGGGGGGTCTGTGTGCCCTGGGGGTGTCATTGAGCCCCCCTCCTCTCCCCAGGAACTCGGAGTCCGTCACCTACTTCTGGCAGAACTGGAACATCCCCGTGCACAAGTGGTGCCTCAGGTGGCTTTGGGGGGGTTTTGGGGGGATTTTGGGGTCCCCCCCAGGTTTGGGGGGCTCTCTGTGCTAATTGGGGGTGTGGGGGGGGTCTCCAGGCATTTCTACAAGCCCATGTTGAAGAGGGGAGTCAGCAAGTGGACGGCGCAGACGGCCGTGTTCCTGGCGTCGGCTTTCTTCCATGAGGTCAGGGACCCCCAAAATCATGGATGGGACACCCTAAATCCCACCTGGGACCCCCCAAATCCTGCCAGGGATCCCCAAATCATGGATGGGACCCCAAATCATGGATGGGATCCCCAAATCCCATCTGGGACCTCCCAAATCCTGCCAGGGATCCCCAAATCCTACCTGGGACCCCCCAAATCCCACCTGGGACCCCCAAATCCTGCCAGGGATCCCCCAAATCCTGCCAGGGATCCCCAAATCCTACCTGGGACCCCCCAAATCATGGATGGGACACCCCAAATCCTGCCAGGATCTCCAAATCCCACCTGGGAGCCCAAATCCTGGATAGGATCACCCAAATCCTGGATAGGATCCCCCAAATCCCGCCTGGAACCCCCCAAATCCTGCCTGGGATCCCCAAATCCTGGATGGGATCTCCCAAATCCTGGGCTGGGACCCCCAAATCTTGGATAGGATCCTCCAAATCCTGCCAGGGATCCCCCAAATCTTACCAGGGATCCCCCTAATCCTGGATGGGATCCCCAAATCCCACCTGGGACCTCTAAATCATGGATGGGACCCCCAAATCATGGATGGGACCCCCTAAATCCTGCCTGGGATCCCCTAATCCTGCCTGGGACCTCCCAAATCCTGGATGGGATCCCCAAATCCTGGATGGGACCACAAATCCTGGGTTGGGACCCCCAGATCTTGGATAGGATCCTCCAAATCCTGGGCTGGGATCCCCAAATCCCACCTGGGACTCCCAAATCCCACCTGGGACCCCTCAAATCCTGGATGGGATCCCCAAATCCTGGCTGGGACCCCCAAATCCTGCCAGGATCCCCAATCCCACCTGGGACACCCTAATCCTGAATGGGATCCCCAAATCCTGGATGGGACCCCCTAATCCTGCCTGGGACACCCTAATCCTGGGCTGGGACCCCCCAATCCCTGCTGGATCCCTCCCAAATCCCATCCAGACCCCCCCAAATCCCAACCAGGCCCCCTCTAATCCCCTCCAGACCCCCCCAATCCCATCCAGGCCCCCCTAAACCCCATCCAGGCCCCCCCAAATCCCATCCAGACCCCCCCCCAATCCCATCCAGACCCCCCAATCCCATCCAGACCCCCCAAATCCCATCCAGACCCCCCAAATCCCATCCAGACCCCCCAATCCATCCAGACCCCCCAAATCCCCTCCAGACCCCCCCAAATCCTCTCCAGACCCCCCAAATCCCATCCAGACCCCCCCAAATCCCATCCAGACCCCCCCAAATCCCAACCAGGCTCCTCCCTAATCCCATCCAGAGCCCCCCAAATCCCATCCAGTCCCCTCAAATCCCATCCAGGTCCCCCAAATCCCATCCAAACCCCCCCAATCCCATCAAAAGCCCCCCCAATCCCATCCAGGCTCCCCCAAATCCCATCCAGACCCCCTTAAATCCCATCCAGACCCCCCAAATCCCCTCCAGACCCCCCCAAATCCCCTCCAAACCCCCCCCAAATCCCCTCCAGACCCCCTCAATCCCCTCCAGACCCCCCAAATCCCATCCAGACCCCGTAGCCCCCCAGCTGACCCCGTGTCCCCCAGTACCTGGTGAGTGTCCCCCTGAAGATGTTCCGGCTCTGGGCGTTCATGGGGATGGCAGCTCAGGTGAGGGACCCCAAAAACCCCAGGGGGGACCTGGGGGGTGGGGGAGGGGCCTCAAAAGGGGACAGGGTGGCCTAGGGGGTCCCCTGGGGGGGGAGGAGGGGAAGGAAGGTGTGACAGCAGCTTTGGGGTCACCTGGGGGTCCCCTGGGAGGGGAGGGGGGTGGGAATTACCTTTGGGTCACCTGGGGGTCCCATGGGAGGGGATGGGGTTCAGGGGTACCCAGGGGGATTCAGGGATACCCTGGTGGTCCCATGGGAGGGGAGGGGGGTTCAGGGTACCCTGGGGGTCCCGTGGAAGGGGAGGGGGGTTCAGGGATGCCCTGGGGGTTCAGGGATACCCTGGGGGGTTCAGGGATGCCCTGGGGGGTTCAGGGATACCCAGGGGGTTCAGGGATACCCTGGGGGGTTCAGGGATGCCCTGGCGGGTTCAGGATACCCTGGCGGGTTCAGGGATACCCTGGGGGGTTCAGGGATACCCTGGGGGGTTCAGGATGCCCTGGGGGGTTCAGGGATACCCTGGGGGGTTCAGGGATGCCCTGGGGGGTTCAGGGATACCCTGGGGGGTCCCATGGAAGGGGATGGGGGTTCAGGGATACCCAGGGGGTTCAGGGATACCCTGGAGGTTCAGGATGCCCTGGGGGGTTCAGGGATGCCCTGGGAGGTTCAGGGATACCCTGGGAGGTTCAGGGATGCCCTGGGGGGTTCAGGGATGCCCTGGGAGGTTCAGGGATGTCCTGGGGTTCAGGGATGTCCTGGGGGTTCAGGGATGCCCTGGGGGGTCCCATGGAAGAGGATGGAGGTTCAGGGATACCCAGGGGGGTTCAGGGATACCCTGGTGGTCCCATGGGGGGGGAAGGGGGTTCAGGGATGCCCAGGGGGGTTCAGGGATACCCAGGGAGGTTCAGGGAATTCCTGTGGTCCCATGGGAGGGGATGGAATCCTCTCCGAGTGCTCAGGGCTGACCCAGCGCCCTCCCAAGCTCCGCATTCCTCCCGGCTCCCGAGGCCAAACCCCCCTCCCCATTTCCCCCCTCCCCATTTCCCTTCCCCCCCTCCCCAGATCCCTCTGGCCTGGTTCGTGTCGCGGTTCCTGCGGGGCAATTACGGCAACGCGGCCGTGTGGATGTCGCTGATCATCGGCCAGCCCATCGCCGTGCTCATGTACGTGCACGACTACTACGTGCTCAACTACGAGGGGGGGGCCCTGGACACCCCCCGGGGGGCCTGACCCTCTTCTTTGGGACCCTCCCCACCCACCCTGGGGGTCCCGACCCTGCCCGGTGTCCCCGTTTTTGGGGGGGATGGGGGGGGGTGGGGACCGTCCTGGAATGAATGAATGAATGAATGAATGAATGAAGGATCAATGCAATAGCCTGGGGGGGGCTCTGGGGACCCCCCTGGGCCTTGGGGGGAACCCCTGCACTGCCCTGGGGGGGCTGTGGGGACCCCTCGGCCCTAGGGGGGCTGTGGGACCCCCCCCCAGCCTTGGGGGGGACCCCTGCACTGCCCTGGGGGGCTCTGGGACCCCCCGGCCCTGGGGGGGCTCTGGGGACCCCCTGGGCCTTGGGGGGGCTCTGGGACCCCTGCACTGCCCTGGAGGGGCTCTGGGGACCCCCCTGGCCTTGGGGAGACCCCTGCACTGCCCTGGGGGGGCTCTGGGGACCCTCGGCTCTGGGGGGGCTCGGGACCCCCGCACTGCCCTTAGGGGGGCTGTGGGGAACTCCTGACCCTGAGGGGGCTGTGGGGAATCCCTCAGCCCTGGGGGGCTGTGGGATCCCCCTGCACGACCCTTGGGGGGCTGTGGGGTCTCCCTGGTTCCCTGGGGGGCTGTAGGACCCCCTAGTTCCCCGTGGGGCTGTGGGATCCCCCTGCATGTCCCCTGGGGGGCTGTGGGGTCTCCCTGGTTCCCTGGGGGGCTGTGGGACCCCCTGCACGTCCCCAGTGGGGGCTGTGGGGTCTCCCTGGTTCCCTGGGGGGCTGTGGACCCCCTGCACGTCCCCAGTGGGGGCTGTGGGGTCTCCCTGGTTCCCTGGGGGGCTGTGGGACCCCCTGCACGTCCCCAGTGGGGGCTGTGGGGTCTCCCTGGTTCCCTGGGGGGCTGTGGGACCCCCTGCACGTCCCCAGTGGGGGCTGTGGGGTCTCCCTGGTTCCCTGGGGGGCTGTGGGACCCCCTAGTTCCCCGTGAGGCTGTGGGATCCCCTGCACGTCCCCAGTGGGGGCTGTGGGGTCTCCCTGGTTCCCTGGGGGGCTGTGGGGAATCCCTCAGCCCTGGGGGGCTCTGGGACCCCTGGTTCCCTTGGGGGGCTCTGGGACCCCCAGCACATCCCCAGGGGGGTCTGTGGGACCCCCCCAGCCCCGGTGGAGTCTCCGTGGCGTTTCGGCACTTTATCGCACCGTCCCCTGTCCCCTGTCCTTGTCCCGCTCCCTGCCCGGAGCTCGGACCTGCCAGGACCTGTGGGGCTGCCCAGGACCCTGCCAGGACCTGTGGGCTGCCCAGGACCCTGCCAGGACCTGCCCTGCCCGTGGCCCTGCCAGGACCCGCTGCCCGCCCCCCCGGCCCCATTTCCAACCCCCCCCCTGTGATTAAAGTCTCTTTTTTCCACCTTTTGCCCCGTTTGTGCCTCTGTGGGACCCCCCTTCCCCCCAGATCTCCCAGTTTGTTGGGGAGGAGTGACTGGGACAGACTGGGGGGAAAAAAGAGGATTTTCCCTCCCTCCTTCCCCCCCCCCACCCTTCCCGAAGCGGCTCCGGCCCCACCGGCCTCGGGACATAGAAAATAAATTTTATTCTTCACTTTTAGATCTCTGGGCTGAGGCTGCCCAGGGAGCCACGAATCCCTGGGATCCCCAAATTCCCGGGATCCCCAAATCCCTGGGATCCAGGGTTCCTGGGGAGCTGGCACCCCTGGGATCCCCAAATCCCTGGGATCCCCAAATCCCTGGGATCCAGGGTTCCTGGGAACTACCCCTGGGATCCCCAAATCCCTGGGATCCAGGGTTCCTGGGGAGCTGGCACCCCTGGGATCCCCAAATCCCTGGGATCCCCAAATCCCTGGGATCCAGGGTTCCTGGGGAGCTGGCACCCCTGGGATCCCCAAATCCCTGGGATCCCCAAATCCCTGGGATCCAGGGTTCCTGGGGAGCTGGCACTCCTGGGATCCCCAAATCCCTGGGATCCCCAAATCCCTGGGATCCAGGGTTCCTGGGGAGCTGGCACTCCTGGGATCCCCAAATCCCTGGGATCCCCAAATTCCCGGGATCCAGGGGTCCTGGGAAGCACCCCCAGCACTGGGACACGGCCCCGGAACGGCCCCGAGGCCAAAACCCCTCCAGTTTCGCTCGTGGGTTTTTTTTTTTCCCCACATTCCAACAGAAAGGAATTCCCGGAGCCGGCAGGAGCCCGGGGAGAAGGCAGGAGGCTCCGGAGCCGGGAGGAGGCAGCTCGGGGCTGGATCCACTGGATCTGAGCTCTGGAGCCGGGATGAGACGGGTCAGGATCAGATCCCGATGGATCTGAGCTCTGGAGCCGGGATGAGGCGGATCAGGATCAGATCTGAGCTCTGGAGCCGGGATGAGACGAGTCAGGATCAGATCTGAGCTCTGGAGCCGGGATGAGGCGGGTCAGGATCAGATCCCGATGGATCTGAGCTCTGGAGCCGGGATGAGGCGGATCAGGATCAGATCTGAGCTCTGGAGCCGGGATGAGACGAGTCAGGATCAGATCTGAGCTCTGGAGCCGGGATGAGGCGGGTCAGGAGCCGGGATGAGCTGGATCAGGGCTGGATCCTGGGGGCTCCAGAGCTGGATCCTGGGGGCTCCAGGGCTGGATCCTGGGGGCTCCAGGGCTGGATCCTGGGGGCTCCAGAGCCAGACGAGGCAAGTCAGGGTTGGATGCCGGCAGCTCCAGGGGCAGATGAGCTGGATCAGGGCTGGATCCTGTTGGCTCTGGGACTGCTCCCTGTGCTCAGGGCTGATCCCAAGGCTCTGGAGCCAATCCCTGTGCTCAGGGCTGGATCCCACGGCTCCAGAGCCAATCCCTGTGCTCAGGGATTATCCCAAGGCTCTGGAGCCAATCCCTGTGCTCAGGGCTGATCCCAAGGCTCTGGAGCCGCTCCCTGGACTCAGGGCTGGATCCCAAAGCTCCGGAGCCGTTCCCTGTGCTCAGGGCTGATCCCTGGACTCAGGGCTGGATCCCTGTGCTCAGGGCTGGATCCTGTTGGCTCCGGAGCCGCTCCCTGTGCTCAGGGCTGGATCCCTGTGCTCAGGGCTGATCCCAAAGCTCCAGAGCCGTTCCCTGTGCTCAGGGATGATCCCAAGGCTCCGGAGCCGTTCCCTGTGCTCAGGGATGGATCCCTGGACTCAGGGCTGGATCCCTGTGCTCAGGGCTGATCCCAAGGCTCTGGAGCCACTCCCTGGACTCAGGGCTGATCCCACGGCTCTAGAGCCAATCCCTGTGCTCAGGGCTGGATCCCACGGCTCCAGAGCCAATCCCTGTGCTCAGGGATTATCCCAAGGCTCTGGAGCCAATCCCTGTGCTCAGGGCTGATCCCAAGGCTCTGGAGCCACTCCCTGGACTCAGGGCTGATCCCACGGCTCTAGAGCCAATCCCTGTGCTCAGGGCTGATCCCTGGACTCAGGGCTGGATCCCTGTGCTCAGGGCTGGATCCTGTTGGCTCCGGAGCCGCTCCCTGTGCTCAGGGCTGGATCCCTGTGCTCAGGGCTGATCCCAAAGCTCCAGAGCCGTTCCCTGTGCTCAGGGATGATCCCAAGGCTCCGGAGCCGTTCCCTGTGCTCAGGGATGGATCCCTGGACTCAGGGCTGGATCCCTGTGCTCAGGGCTGATCCCAAGGCTCTGGAGCCACTCCCTGGACTCAGGGCTGATCCCACGGCTCTAGAGCCAATCCCTGTGCTCAGGGCTGGATCCCTGGACTCAGGGCTGGATCCTGTTGGCTCTGGAGCCGCTCCCTGTGCTCAGGGCTGGATCCTGTTGGCTCCAGAGCCGCTCCCTGTGCTCAGGGCTGGATCCTGTTGGCTCCAGAGCCGCTCCCTGTGCTCAGGGCTGGATCCTGTTGGCTCCAGAGCCGCTCCCTGTGCTCAGGGCTGGATCCTGTTGGCTCCAGAGCCGCTCCCTGTGCTCAGGGATGATCCCAAAGCTCCAGAGCCGCTCCCTGTGCTCAGGGCTGGATCCTGTTGGCTCCAGAGCCGCTCCCTGTGCTCAGGGCTGGATCCTGTTGGCTCCAGAGCCGCTCCCTGTGCTCAGGGCTGGATCCTGTTGGCTCCAGAGCCGCTCCCTGTGCTCAGGGCTGGATCCTGTTGGCTCCAGAGCCGCTCCCTGTGCTCAGGGCTGGATCCTGTTGGCTCCAGAGCCGTTCCCTGTGCTCAGGGCTGGATCCTGTTGGCTCCAGAGCCGTTCCCTGTGCTCAGGGCTGGACGGAGGCGGCCGCGGGCACCGGTGACCCCAGGGCGCTGGGGGAGGCCAGGACGGGCGAGGCAGCCAGGCCGGAGAGGGGCTGGGCGGGCACAGAGCTGATCCCTGTGGGGAGGGAGAGGGGAGAGGGGGGATGTCAGAGCCGCTCCTGGGGGTCCCCGGGGTGGGGGGAGTCCCCAAAGGGGGTCCCCAAAAGGGGTCCCACACTCACCTGCCATCATACTGGAGGAGCTGACGGGGGGCGTGCTGGCCGAGAGCCCGGCCGGGGCTCCCATCCGGGCCGGGTCCTTGGCAATGGGGTCTGGGGGCACAGGGGAGGGAGGGGTCACCCCCTGAGCCCCCCAGGGTGGGGGGCACCGCTGCCTCAACACCCCCGAGACCCTTGGGATGGCCCCCCCCCCCCCCCCAGACCCCAAGCAGGGGCAGCAGCCCAGGGAAGGCAGAGGAAGGAGGGAAGATGAGGACCCCAAACCATCCCAGCGATCCCAAACCATCCAAAAACATCCCAAAACATCCCAAACCATCCCAAACCATCCCAAACCATCCCAAACACAAAAACAAACACACCGGGGTGATCCTGGTGATCCCAGTGATCCCAAACCATCCCAAACCATCCCAAACCATCCCAGACCATCCCAAACCATCCCAAACCATCCCAAACCATCCCAAACACAAAAACAAACACACCGGGGTGATCCTGGTGATCCCAGCGATCCCAAACCATCCCAGCGATCCCAAACCATCCCAAACCATCCCAAACCATCCCAAACCATCCCAGACCATCCCAAACCATCCCAAACCATCCCAGACCATCCCAAACCATCCAAAACCATCCCAAACCATCCCAGACCATCCCAAACCATCCCAAACCATCCCAGCGATCCCAAACCATCCCAAACCATCCCAAACCATCCCAGACCATCCCAAACCATCCCAAACACAAAAACAAACACACTGGGGTGAGAGCGGCGATCCCAGCAATCCCAAACCATCCCAAACCATCCCAGACCATCCCAAACCATCCCAAACACAAAAACAAACACCCCGGGGTGATCCTGGTGATCCCAGCGATCCCAAACCATCCCAGCGATCCCAAACCATCCCAAACCATCCCAAACCATCCCAAACACAAAAACAAACACAGCAGAGGTGAGAGCGGCACGGCCCGGAATCCCAGCGATCCCGGTGATCCCAGCGATCCCAGTGATCCCAAACCATCCCAAACCCAAACCCAAACACACAGGGGGGGGGTGAGAGTGCCCCCACGTACAGAAGTAGGGGTGGTCCATGGCGTCCCGGGCCGTCAGGCGGCTCTGGTGGTCGTAGCGCAGCAGCTTGTCCAGGAAATCCAGCGCCTCGGGGCTCACCAGGTGCTGGTTCTCGCTGTGCACAAAGCGCTCCCACCGCTTACGGGAGTGTCTGTGGGGACAGGGGGACAGGGACAGGGGGACAGGGGGACAGGGGGGACAGGGGGGACAGGGGGGACAGGGGGACGGGGGGACAGGGGGGACAGGGGGGACAGGGGGGACAGGGGGACGGGGGGACAGGGGGGACAGGGGGATGGGGGGGACAGGGGGGACAGGGGGGACAGGGGGACAGGGGGACAGGGGGACAGGGGGACAGGGACAGGGGGGACGGGGGGAAAAGGGGGACAGGGGGACAGGGGGACAGGGGGGACAGGGGGATGGGGGGACAGGGGGGACAGGGGGACAGGGACAGGGGGGACAGGGGGGAAAAGGGGGACAGGGGGGAAAAGGGGGACAGGGGGGAAAAGGGGGGACGGGGGGACAGGGGGACAGGGGGTAAAAGGGGGGACAGGGGGTAAAAGGGGGGACAGGGGGACAGGGGGACAGGGGGACAGGGGGGGAAAAGGGGGGACAGGGGGGACAGGGGGACAGAGGGGACAGGGGGACAGGGGGGACAGGGGGGACAGGGGGACAGGGACAGGGGGGACAGGGGGGAAAAGGGGGACAGGGGGGACAGGGGGGAAAAGGGGGGACGGGGGGACAGGGGGACAGGGGGTAAAAGGGGGGACAGGGGGTAAAAGGGGGGACAGGGGGACAGGGGGACAGGGGGACAGGGGGGAAAAGGGGGGACAGGGGGGACAGGGGGGACAGGGGGACAGGGGGGAAAAGGGGGGACAGGGGGGACAGGGGGACAGGGGGACAGGGACAGGGGGACAGGGACAGGGGGGACAGGGGGACAGGGGGACAGGGGGGACAGGGGGGACAGGGGGACAGGGGGGACAGGGGGACAGGGGGGACAGGGGGGACAGGGGACAGGGGGACAGGGGGGACAGGGGGGACAGGGGGACAGGGGGACAGGGGGGACAGGGGGGACAGGGGACAGGGGGACAGGGGGGACAGGGGGGACAGGGGGACAGGGGGACAGGGGGTAAAAGGGGGGACAGGGGACAGGGGGACAGGGGGGACAGGGGGGACAGGGGGGACAGGGGGACAGGGGGGAAAAGGGGGACAGGGGGGACAGGGGGGACAGGGACAGGGGGGACAGGGGGGAAAAGGGGGACAGGGGGGAAAAGGGGGGACGGGGGGACAGGGGGACAGGGGGGACAGGGGGGACGGGGGGACAGGGGGACAGGGGGACAGGGGGTAAAAGGGGGGACAGGGGGTAAAAGGGGGGACAGGGGGACAGGGGGGACAGGGGGACAGGGGGGACAGGGGGCCAGGAGGGACAGGGGGGACAGGGGGGAAAAGGGGGACGGGGGACAGGGGGGAAAAGGGGGACAGGGGGACAGGGGGACAGGGACAGGGGGGACAGGGGGGAAAAGGGGGACAGGGGGGACAGGGGGGAAAAGGGGGACAGGGGGACAGGGGGACAGGGACAGGGGGACAGGGGGGACAGGGGGGACAGGGACAGGGGGGACAGGGGGGACAGGGACAGGGGGACAGGGGGGACAGGGGGACAGGGGGACAGGGGGACAGGGGGACAGGGGGGACAGGGGGACAGGGGGGACAGGGGGACAGGGGGACAGGGGGGACAGGGGGACAGGGGGACAGGGGGACAGGGGGCCAGGAGGGACAGGGGGGACAGGGGGGAAAAGGGGGGACAGGGGGACAGGGGGGAAAAGGGGGACAGGGGGACAGGGGGACAGGGGGGACAGGGGGACAGGGGGACAGGGGGGACAGGGGGACAGGGGGACAGGGGGACAGGGGGCCAGGAGGGACAGGGGGGACAGGGGGGAAAAGGGGGGACAGGGGGACAGGGGGGAAAAGGGGGACAGGGGGACAGGGGGACAGGGACAGGGGGGACAGGGGGGAAAAGGTGGACAGGGGGGAAAAGGGGGACAGGGGGGACAGGGGGACAGGGACAGGGGGGACAGGGGGGAAAAGGGGGACAGGGGGACAGGGGGGACAGGGGGACAGGGGGGACAGGGGGACGGGGGGACAGGGGGAGGAGGAGGAGGGGGAGGGGGAGGAGGAAGAAGAGAGGGGGGGAGAGGAAGAAGAGGAGCAGGGGAGCAGAGCAGCATCAGCCTGGGCCCACCCGAGCTCACTGCCCGCTGCCCCCCCTGCTCTGCGCCCACCCAAGGGGTGACAGGGGGTGACACGGGGTGACACGAGACACCCCCCGGCTCTCCTGAGCCCCCCCTGAGCCCCCCTGAGCCCCCCGGGGGTCCCACCTGCCCAGGATGTCCTAGAAGGGGGGTCCAGCTCCAGGTTGGACCCCTGAGCCCCCCATGATCCCCTGAGCCCCCCCATGATCCCCTGAGCCCCCCATGATCCCCTGAGCCCCCCCATGATCCCCTGAGCCCCCCATGCCCCCCTGAGCCCCCCGGGGGTCCCACCTGCCCAGGATGTTGTTAAAGCAGGGTCCAGCTCCAGGTTGGACCCCTGAGCCCCCCCATCATCCCCTGAGCCCCCCCATGCCCTCTGAGCCCCCCTGAGCCCCCCAGGGGTCCCACCTGCCCAGGATGTCCTAGAAGGGGGGTCCAGCTCCAGGTTGGACCCCTGAGCCCCCCTGAGCCCCCCAGGGGTCCCACCTGCCCAGGATGTCCTAGAAGGGGGGTCCAGCTCCAGGTTGGACCCCTGAGCCCCCCTGAGCCCCCCAGGGGTCCCACCTGCCCAGGATGTCCTAGAAGGGGGGTCCAGCTCCAGGTTGGACCCCTGAGCCCCCCTGAGCCCCCCAGGGGTCCCACCTGCCCAGGATGTCCTAGAAGGGGGGTCCAGCTCCAGGTTGGACCCCTGAGCCCCCCTGAGCCCCCCAGGGGTCCCACCTGCCCAGGATGTCATTGAAGGGGGGGTCCAGCTCCAGGTTGGACCCCTGAGCCCCCCATGATCCCCTGAGCCCCCCCATGATCCCCTGAGCCCCCCCTGAGCCCCCCGGGGGTCCCACCTGCCCAGGATGTCATTGAAGGGGGGGTCCAGCTCCAGGTTGGACCCCTGAGACCCCCTGAGCCCCCCATGATCCCCTGAGCCCCCCGGGGGTCCCACCTGCCCAGGATGTCGTTGAACCGGGGGTCCAGCTCGATGTTGTATTTGTCGATGTAGTCGTACAGATCCTCCGTGCCCAGCACCTTGGCGATGCGCACCAGCTGGGGGGACACCATACTGGGGGCACTGGGGGCACTGGGGGGGTCCATGACAGCCACCCGGGGGTCCCAACACCCCAGCTTGGGGAACATCATACTGGGGGCACTGGGGGCACTGGGGGGACTGGGGGGGTCCCTGACAGCCCCCCGGGACTGGGGGTGGTCCCAAAACACCAGCTGGTGGGGACACCACACTGGGGGCACTGGGGGCACTGGGGAGGGGTCCCAAGGGAGGGTCCCAACACCCCAGCTGGGGGGACACCACACTGGGGGCACTGGGGGCACTGGGGGGGTCCCTGACAGCCCCCCGGGGGTCCCAACACCCCAGCTGGGGGGACACCACACTGGGGGCACTGGGGGCAAATGGTGGGGTAGGGGACACAGTGTGGGGGGAGTCAGGGGTCTCTGCATGCCAGGGGGTCTGTAGGTTAGGGGTCTGTAGGTCAGGGGTCTGTAGGTCAGGGGGGTCTGTAGGTCAGGGGGGTCTGTAGGTCAGGGGGGTCTGTAGGTCAGGGGTCTGTAGGTCAGGGGGGTCTGTAGGTCAGGGGGGTCTGTAGGTCAGGGGGGTCTGTAGGTCAGGGGTCTGTAGGTCAGGGGGGTCTGTAGGTCAGGGGGGTCTGTAGGTCAGGGGTCTGTAGGTCAGGGGTCTGTAGGTCAGGGGGTCTGTAGGTCAGGGGTCTGTAGGTCAGGGGTCTGTAGGTCAGGGGGGTCTGTAGGTCAGGGGGGTCTGTAGGTCAGGGGTCTGTAGGTCAGGGGTCTGTAGGTCAGGGGTCTGTAGGTCAGGGGTCTGTAGGTCAGGGGGGTCTGTAGGTCAGGGGGGTCTGTAGGTCAGGGGTCTGTGTTATGGGGGGTCTGTAGGTCAGGGGTCTGTAGGTCAGGGGGGTCTGTAGGTCAGGGGGGTCTGTAGGTCAGGGGGGTCTGTAGGTCAGGGGGGTCTGTAGGTCAGGGGTCTGTAGGTCAGGGGGGTCTGTAGGTCAGGGGGGTCTGTAGGTCAGGGGTCTGTAGGTCAGGGGTCTGTAGGTCAGGGGTCTGTAGGTCAGGGGTCTGTAGGTCAGGGGGGTCTGTAGGTCAGGGGGGTCTGTAGGTCAGGGGTCTGTAGGTCAGGGGGGTCTGTAGGTCAGGGGGGTCTGTAGGTCAGGGGTCTGTAGGTCAGGGGGGTCTGTAGGTCAGGGGTCTGTAGGTCAGGGGTCTGTAGGTCAGGGGGGTCTGTAGGTCAAGGGGGTCTGTAGGTCAGGGGGGTCTGTAGGTCAGGGGGGTCTGTAGGTCAGGGGTCTGTAGGTCAGGGGTCTGTGTTATGGGGGGTCTGTAGGTCAGGGGTCTGTAGGTCAGGGGTCTGTAGGTCAGGGGGGTCTGTAGGTCAGGGGGGTCTGTAGGTCAGGGGTCTGTAGGTCAGGGGGGTCTGTAGGTCAGGGGGGTCTGTAGGTCAGGGGTCTGTAGGTCAGGGGTCTGTAGGTCAGGGGTCTGTAGGTCAGGGGGGTCTGTAGGTCAGGGGTCTGTAGGTCAGGGGTCTGTAGGTCAGGGGTCTGTAGGTCAGGGGGGTCTGTAGGTCAGGGGTCTGTAGGTCAGGGGGGTCTGTAGGTCAGGGGGTCTGTAGGTCAGGGGTCTGTGTTATGGGGGGTCTGTAGGTCAGGGGTCTGTAGGTCAGGGGTCTGTAGGTCAGGGGGGTCTGTAGGTCAGGGGTCTGTAGGTCAGGGGTCTGTAGGTCAGGGGTCTGTAGGTCAGGGGTCTGTAGGTCAGGGGGGTCTGTAGGTCAGGGGTCTGTAGGTCAGGGGTCTGTAGGTCAGGGGGGTCTGTAGGTCAGGGGTCTGTAGGTCAGGGGTCTGTAGGTCAGGGGTCTGTAGGTCAGGGGGGTCTGTAGGTCAGGGGTCTGTAGGTCAGGGGTCTGTAGGTCAGGGGTCTGTAGGTCAGGGGGGTCTGTAGGTCAGGGGTCTGTAGGTCAGGGGTCTGTAGGTCAGGGGTCTCTGTGTTATGGGGGGTCTGTGTAATGGCGGGGCTCTGCAGGTCAGGGGGGTCTCCAGCCCAGGGGTTTGTGGGATGGGATCCCCACCCCAGTGTCTGTTGATGGTTTCCCCACCCCAAACCCTGTCTGTGGGATGGTTTCCCCACCCCAAACCCTGTCTGTGGGATGGTTTCCCCACCCCAAACCCTGTCTTTGGGATGGTTTCCCCACCCCAAACCCTGTCTTTGGGATGGTTTCCCCACCCCAAACCCTGTCTTTGGGATGGTTTCCCCACCCCAAACCCTGTCTTTGGGATGGTTCCCCCACCCCAGGCCGTGTCTCTGGGATGGTTCCCCCACCCCACCCCAGGCCGTGTCTCTGGGATGGTTCCCCCACCCCAAACCCTGTCTCTGGGATGGTTTCCCTACCCCAGACCGTGTCTGTGGGATTTTTTCCCCACCCCAAGCCGTGTTCATGTGATGATTTCCCCACCCCACCCCAGGCCATGTCTATGGGATGGTTTCCCCTCCCCAAGCCCTGTTCATGGGATGGTTTCCCCACCCCACCCCGGTGTCCATGGGATGGTTTCCCCACCCCAGGCCATGTCTATGGGATGGTTTCCCCACCCCAGGCCATGTCTCTGGGGTGGTTCCCTCACCCCAAACCCTGTCTCTGGGGTGGTTCCCCCACCCCAAACCCTGTCTCTGGGATGGTTTCCCCACCTCAGTGTCTGTTGATGGGATCCCTATCTCAGTGTCTGTGGGATGGTTTCTCCACCCCAAACCCTGTCTCTGGGATGGTTTCCCCACCCCACCCCAGTGTCTGTTGATGGTTTCCCCACCCCAAACCCTGTCTCTGGGATGGTTTCCCCACCCCACCCCAGTGTCTGTTGATGGTTTCCCCACCCCAAACCCTGTCTGTGGGATGGTTTCCCCACCCCAGTGTCTATGGGATGGTTTCCCCACCCTACCCCGGTGTCTCTGGGATGGTTTCCCCACCCCGGTGTCTCTGGGATGGTTTCCCCACCCCAAACCCTGACTGTGGGATAGTTCCCCCACCCCAAACCCTGTCTGTGGGGTGGTTCCCCCACCCCAAACCCTGTCTGTGGGATGGTTTCCCCACCCCAAACCCTGTCTCTGGGATGGTTTCCCCACCCCAAACCCTGTCTATGGGATGGTTTCCCCACCCCAAACCCTGTCTGTGGGATGGTTTCCCCACCCCACCCCGGTGTCTCTGGGATGGTTCCCCACCCCAAACCCTGACTGTGGGATAGTTCCCCCACCCCAAACCCTGTCTGTGGGATGGTTTCCCCAACCCAAACCCTGTCTATGGGATGGTTTCCCCACCCCACCCCGGTGTCTCTGGGATGGTTCCCCACCCCAAACCCTGTCTGTGGGATGGTTTCCCCACCCCAAACCCTGTCTGTGGGATGGTTTCCCCACCCCACCCCGGTGTCTCTGGGATGGTTCCCCACCCCAAACCCTGACTGTGGGATAGTTCCCCCACCCCAAACCCTGTCTGTGGGATGGTTTCCCCACCCCAAACCCTGTCTGTGGGATGGTTTCCCCACCCCAAACCCTGTCTGTGGGATGGTTTCCCCACCCCACCCCAGTGTCTCTGGGATGGTTCCCCCACCCCAAACCCTGTCTGTGGGATTTTTTCCCCACCCCCTGGCACACAGACACCCCGCTGACCTGGTCGTAGTTGTCGTGGCCGTGGAAGAAGGGCTCCTTGCGGAAGATCATGCTGGCCAGCATGCAGCCCAGGCTCCACATGTCCAGGCTGTAGTCGTACATCTGGGAACGGTGATGGGATGGTGATGGGATGCTGATGGAAGGGGTTCAGAGGGGGGGTCTCCAAGGGGGATCCCCCACCCCAGGAACCCCCCCCCAGGGTACCTGGTAGTCCACGAGCAGCTCGGGGCCCTTGAAGTAGCGCGAGGCCACGCGCACGTTGTACTCCTGACCCGGGTGGTAGAACTCGGCCAGCCCCCAATCGATCAGCCGCAGCTGGGGGGGACAATCCCGTGGGATTGGGGGGCTGGGGAGCCCTGGGGTGAACCCCAAAACATCCCCCGTGGGATTGGGGGGCTGGGGAGCCCTGGGGTGAACCCCAAAATATCCCCCGTGGGATTGGGGGGCTGGGGAGCCCTGGGGTGAACCCCAAAATATCCCCCGTGGGATTGGGGGGCTGGGAATGCCTGGGATGAACCCCAGAATCTTCCTCATGGGATTGGGGGGCTGGGAATGCATGGGGTGCACCCCAAAACCTCCCCCGTGGGATTGGGGGGCTGGGAATGCCTGGGGTGAACCCCAAAATCTTCCTCATGGGATTGGGGGGCTGGGGAGCCCTGGGGTGAACCCCAAAATATCCCCCGTGGGATTGGGGGGCTGGGGAGCCCTGGGGTGAACCCCAAAATATCCCCCGTGGGATTGGGGGGCTGGGAATGCCTGGGGTGAACCCCAGAATCTTCCTCATGGGATTGGGGGGCTGGGAATGCATGGGGTGCACCCCAAAACCTCCCCCGTGGGATTGGGGGGCTGGGAATGCCTGGGGTGAACCCCAAAATCTTCCTCATGGGATTGGGGGGCTGGGGAGCCCTGGGGTGAACCCCAAAATATCCCCCGTGGGATTGGGGGGCTGGGAATGCATGGGTGAACCCTAAAACCTCCCCCTTTGGAATGGGGGGCTGGGGAGCCCTGGGATGCACCCCAAAACCTCCCTCGTGGGATTGGGGGGCTGGGAATGCATGGGGTGCACCCCAAAACCTTCCTCATGGGATTGGGGGGCTGGGAATGCCTGGGATGAACCCACAAATATCCCACTTGGGAATGGGGGGCTCAGGGATCTCTGGGATGAACCCCAAAACCTCCCCCATGGGATTGGGGGGCTGGGAATGCATGGGATGAACCCACAAATATCCCCCGTGGGATTGGGGGGCTGGGGAGCCCTGGGGTGAACCCCAAAATATCCCCCGTGGGATTGGGGGGCTGGGGAGCCCTGGGGTGAACCCCAAAATATCCCTCGTGGGATTGGGGGGCTGGGGAGCCCTGGGGTGAACCCCAAAATATCCCCCGTGGGATTGGGGGGCTGGGAATGCCTGGGATGAACCCCAAAACCTCCCCCGTGGGATTGGGGGGCTGGGAATGCCCGGGGTGCACCCCAAAATCTTCCTCATGGGATTGGGGGGCTGGGAATGCATGGGGTGCACCCCAAAACCTCCCCCGTGGGATTGGGGGGCTGGGAATGCCTGGGGTGAACCCCAGAATCTTCCTCATGGGATTGGGGGGCTGGGAATGCATGGGGTGCACCCCAAAACCTCCCCCGTGGGATTGGGGGGCTGGGAATGCCTGGGGTGAACCCCAAAATCTTCCTCATGGGATTGGGGGGCTGGGGAGCCCTGGGGTGAACCCCAAAATATCCCCCGTGGGATTGGGGGGCTGGGAATGCATGGGTGAACCCTAAAACCTCCCCCTTTGGAATGGGGGGCTGGGGAGCCCTGGGATGCACCCCAAAACCTCCCTCGTGGGATTGGGGGGCTGGGAATGCCTGGGATGAACCCCCAAAACATCCCCCTTGGGAATGGGGGCTCAGGGATCTCTGGGGTGAACCCCAAACCTCCCTCATGGGATTGGGGGGCTGGGAATGCCTGGGGTGAACCCCAAAATCTTCCTCATGGGATTGGGGGGCTGGGAATGCATGGATGAACCCTAAAACCTCCCCCATGGGATTGGGGGGCTGGGGAAACCCCAGGGTGCATCCCAAAACTTCCCCTTGGGAATGGGGGGTGGGAATGCCTGGGGTGCACCCCAAAACATCCCCCATGGGAATGGGGGGCTCAGGACCCCCAGGATGCACCCCAAAACCTCCCCCTTGGGAATGGGGGCTCAGGGATCTCTGGGGTGAACCCCAAAACCTCCCCCTTGGGAATGGGGGGCTGGGAATGCCTGGGGTGAACCCCAGAATCTTCCTCATGGGATTGGGGGGCTGGGAATGCCTGGGGTGCACCCCAAAACCTCCCTCATGGGAATGGGGGGCTGGGAATGCCTGGGATGCACCCCCAAAACCTTCCTCATGGGAATGGGGGGCTGGGAATGCCTGGGGTGCACCCCAAAATATCCCACTTGGGGATTGGGGGGCTGGGAATGCCTGGGATGAACCCACAAATATCCCACTTGGGAATGGGGGGCTCAGGGATCTCTGGGATGAACCCCAAAACCTCCCCCATGGGATTGGGGGGGTGGGAATGCATGGGATGAACCCACAAATATCCCCCGTGGGATTGGGGGGCTGGGGAGCCCTGGGGTGAACCCCAAAATATCCCCCGTGGGATTGGGGGGCTGGGAATGCCTGGGATGAACCCCAAAACCTCCCCCGTGGGATTGGGGGGCTGGGAATGCCCGGGGTGCACCCCAAAATCTTCCTCATGGGATTGGGGGGCTGGGAATGCCTGGGGTGAACCCCAAAAACTCCCCTTTGGGAATGGGGGGCTGGGAATCCCGGGATGAACCCCCAAACCTCCCCCTTGGGAATGGGGGGTTCAGGGACCCCCGAGTGCACCCCAAAACCTCCCTCAGGAATTTCACCCCCCTCCCCATTTTCTTTCTCCCCCCCAAGGTGTTCCCTCTGCTCGGGGTGCTTTGGAACTCTGGGAATTCGGAGCCCAGCAAGGGACAGGGATGAGGGGAAAAGCCCCAGGCTGTGCCAGGGGGAGGTTTTATTTGGGATATTTGGGAAAATCCCTGCTGGGAAGGGGCTGCCCAGCCCTGGATCCCCATCCCTGGGGGGGGGGGGGGGTAAATTATTGACCCTCCCTGGGGAGGTGGCACTTGGGGACACTTGGGCAGGGCTGGTCAGGGGACTCTTCCAGCCCCAGGAATTCCAGGATTCCAGGTCCTGGGCAGGACTCAGGGAATGTTTGCACAGGGAACATCCCAAAGGAGCAGGGGGGGTTTGGCCCCTTCCCAAGCCCGGAATGAGGGGGGGGGGCTCAGGAACTGGGAGACCCCAGAGGAGCCTTTGAAGGGTTTTTATGGGAAGTCCCATCTGGGCAGCTGGGACGGGAGGTGCCGGGAGGGATTAAAAATTCCATTTACGGGGAATAAAAGGGGATTTATGGGAGCAGCTGCGGCTTTATGGCCAGCGGTGCTTCCGCAGGGATGGGAATTCCAGCCCTTCCCGGGGGGCACAAACTGGGGGGGCTCAAACTGGGGCTGCTGGGGACAAACTGGGGCTGCTGGGGACAAACTGGGGCTGCTGGGGACAAACTGGGGCTGCTGGGATGGGGGGGTTGTGACTGGGAAGGGGGGAGGGATCCAGGCAGGAGGGGCTGGAAGGGTGGGAACGGAGCTGGGAAAGGGGCTGGAAAATTCCAGAGGGAGATGGGAGGGGGGAAAAAAGGGGAATGGGGGGATCCAGGGGGGGGACATGTCCCCAGTGTCCCCTGTGCCCCCCCAGGGCTCCAGCCCCACCTTCCTGTGCTCGTGGTCGATCATGACATTGTGAGGCTTCACGTCCCGGTGCATCACCCCCATGCTGTGACAGAAATCCAGGGCCTGCGGAAAATCCATCGGGAATGGGGTCAGGGATGGGATCAGGGATGGGATGGGATCAGGGATGGGATTGGGGATGGGATTGGGGATGGGATCAGGGATGGGATGGGATCAGGGATGGGATTGGGGATGGGATTGGGGATGGGATCAGGGATGGGATGGGATGGGATCAGGGATGGGATCAGGGATGGGATGGGATGGGATGGGATCAGGGATGGGATCAGGGATGGGATCAGGGATGGGATCAGGGATGGGATGGGATGGGATGGGGTGTGGGATGGGGAATGGAGTCACTGTGGGATGGGATCCAGGATGGGGGATGGATCCAGGGATGGGGGATGGATCCAGGGATGGGGGATGGATCCAGGGATGGGGGATGGATCCAGGGATGCTCTGGGATGGGAACAGGAGCCACTCCACCCGCTGCTTCCACAGGGGGGTTCTGGAAGGAGGGGATTCCTGGGAATGGGGGGGTTCTGGAAGGAGGGGATTCCCAGGAATGGGGGGGTTCTGGAAGGAGGGAATTCCCGGGAATGGGGGGGTTCTGGAAGGAGGGGTTTCCTGGGAATGGGGGGGGGGGTTCTGGAAGGAGGGGATTCCCGGGAATGGGGGGGTTCTGGAAGGAGGGGATTCCCAGGAATGGGGGGGTTCTGGAAGGAGGGGATTCCCGGGAATGGGGGGGTCTGGAGTGAGGGGATTCCCGGGAATGGGGGCTCACCTTGAGGATCTCGTACATGTAGAAGCGGATGTCGAAGTCGGAGAGGGTCTGGTAGAGTTGCTGGGAAAGGGAAGTGGAAAAGGGGCTCATTCCCGCTCTGGAATGGGGGTTTGGGCTGCCCTGAACCCCCCCATATCCCACAGGGAACCCCAAAAACCCCCATCCCAGGGGGATCCAGGGGACAGGGACCCTCCCAGGATCCAGGGGACAGGGACCCTCCCAGGATCCAGGGGACAGGGACCCTCCCAGGATCCAGGGGACAGGGACCCTCCCAGGATCCAGGGGCAGGGACCATCCCAGGATCCAGGGGCAGGGACCATCCCAGGATCCAGGGGACAGGGACCATCCCAGGATCCAGGGGACAGGGACCATCCCAGGATCCAGGGGACAGGGACCCTCCCAGGATCCGGATCCAGGGGACAGGGACCCTCCCAGGATCCAGGGGACAGGGACCCTCCCAGGATCCAGGGGACAGGGACCATCCCAGGATCCAGGGGGCAGGGACCCTCCCAGGATCCAGGGGACAGGGACCATCCCAGGATCCAGGGGACAGGGACCATCCCAGGATCCAGGGACAGGGACCATCCCAGGATCCAGGGGACAGGGACCCTCCCAGGATCCAGGGGACAGGGACCCTCCCAGGATCCGGATCCAGGACATTCCCTGTGGGATGGCAGTGGGATCCAGGACATTCCCTGTGGGATGGCAGTGGGATCCAGGACATTCCCTGTGGGAATGGGGGAGCAGAGCCCGGGACAGGGAATGTGGGGCAGGGATTGGGGTGGCCCTGCCGAGTCCCGGGGTCAGCGGGGGCTCCCCCACTCCCACCCCCCAAATTTCCCCCCCATCCCGGGATTGGGATGGGACCCCCGGGGCAGGGGGGGCTGGCAAGGACCCCACAGAATCCCCTAAACCCCCCAGGACCCCCCAAAACCCCCCAGGACCCCCCGGGCTCACCTTGAAGTCAGTGTTGTTGACGTGCTCGAACACCAGGGCGGGCGTGCGAGACTGCGGGGACACAACGGGACAGGAGTGGGGTCACAGCGGGACAGGAGTGGGGTCACAGCGGGACAGGAGTGGGGTCACAACGGGACAGGAGTGGGGTCACAACGGGACAGGAGTGGGGTCAGAGCGGGACAGGAGTGGGGTCACAACGGGACAGGAGTGGGGTCACAGCGGGACAGGAGTGGGGTCACAACGGGACAGGAGTGGGGTCAGAGCGGGACAGGAGTGGGGTCATGACAGGACAGGAGTGGGGTCACAACGGGACAGGAGTGGGGTCACAACGGGACAGGAGTGGGGTCAGAGCGGGACAGGAGTGGGGTCACAGCGGGACAGGAGTGGGGTCAGAGCGGGACAGGAGTGGGGTCAGAGCGGGACAGGAGTGGGGTCATGACAGGACAGGAGTGGGGTCACAGCGGGACAGGAGTGGGGTCAGAGCGGGACAGGAGTGGGGTCATGACAGGACAGGAGTGGGGTCACAGCGGGACAGGAGTGGGGTCAGAGCGGGACAGGAGTGGGGTCATGACAGGACAGGAGTGGGGTCACAACGGGACAGGAGTGGGGTCACAACGGGACAGGAGTGGGGTCATGACAGGACAGGAGTGGGGTCACAACGGGACAGGAGTGGGGTCATGACAGGACAGGAGTGGGGTCAGAGCGGGACAGGAGTGGGGTCATGACAGGACAGGAGTGGGGTCACAGCGGGACAGGAGTGGGGTCACAACGGGACAGGAGTGGGGTCAGAGCGGGACAGGAGTGGGGTCATGACAGGACAGGAGTGGGGTCACAACGGGACAGGAGTGGGGTCACAGCGGGACAGGAGTGGGGTCAGGACAGGACAGGAGTGGGGTCACAGCGGGACAGGAGTGGGGTCATGACAGGACAGGAGTGGGGTCACAGCGGGACAGGAGTGGGGTCACAGCGGGACAGGAGTGGGGTCACAACGGGACAGGAGTGGGGTCACAGCGGGACAGGAGTGGGGTCATGACAGGACAGGAGTGGGGTCACAGCGGGACAGGAGTGGGGTCACAGCGGGACAGGAGTGGGGTCACAGCGGGACAGGAGTGGGGTCAGAGTGGGACAGGAGTGGGGTCAGAGCAGGACAGGAGTGGGGTCACAGCGGGACAGGAGTGGGGTCAGAGCAGGACAGGAGTGGGGTCAGAGCGGGACAGGAGTGGGGTCACAACGGGACAGGAGTGGGGTCACAACGGGACAGGAGTGGGGTCAGAGTGGGACAGGAGTGGGGTCAGAGTGGGACAGGAGTGGGGTCAGAGTGGGACAGGAGTGGGGTCACAGCGGGACAGGAGTGGGGTCAGAGTGGGACAGGAGTGGGGTCAGGACAGGACAGGAGTGGGGTCACAGCGGGACAGGAGTGGGGTCACAGCGGGACAGGAGTGGGGTCACAGCGGGACAGGAGTGGGGTCAGAGTGGGACAGGAGTGGGGTCAGGACAGGACAGGAGTGGGGTCACAGCGGGACAGGAGTGGGGTCACAGCGGGACAGGAGTGGGGTCACAGCGGGACAGGAGTGGGGTCAGGACAGGACAGGAGTGGGGTCAGAGCGGGACAGGAGTGGGGTCACAACGGGACAGGAGTGGGGTCACAGCGGGACAGGAGTGGGGTCAGGACAGGACAGGAGTGGGGTCAGAGCGGGACAGGAGTGGGGTCACAGCGGGACAGGAGTGGGGTCACAACGGGACAGGAGTGGGGTCACAGCGGGACAGGAGTGGGGTCACAACGGGACAGGAGTGGGGTCACAGCGGGACAGGAGTGGGGTCACAACGGCCTGGGGGGCTGCAGGGGATGGGGGGTTTGGGGTTGGAGGGATTGGGGAGTTTGGGGTTGGAAGGGATGGGGTTGGAGAATTTGGAGGGTTTGGGGTTGGAGGGGTTGGGGAGTTTGGGGTTGGAAGGGATGGGGTTGGAGAATTTGGAGGGTTTGGGGTTGGAGGGGATGGAGAGTTTGGGGTTGGAGGGTTTAGGTTTGGAGAATTTGGAGGCTTTGGGTTTGGAAGGTTTGGGGTTGGAGGGTTTAGAAGGTTTGGGATTGGAGGGTTTGGAAGGTTTGAGACTGGAGGGTTGGGGTTGGAGAGTTTGGGGTTGGAGGGGATGGAGATTTTGGGGTTGGAAGGTTTGGGTTCATAAGGTTTGGAGAACTTGGAGGGTTTGGGTTTAGAAGGTTTGGGGTTGGAGGATTTGGAGGGTTTGGGGTTGAAGGTTTGGGGTTGGAAAGTTTGGGGGTTTGGGATGTTTGGGTTTGGAGGTTTTGGGTTTGGAAGGTTTGGGGTTGGAGGGTTTGGGGTTGGAGGGGATGGGGAGTTTGGGGTTGGAGGGGATGGGGAGTTTGGGGTTGGAGGGTTTGGGGTTGGAGGGGATGGAGAGTTTGGGGTTGGAGGGGTTGGAGAGTTTGGGGTTGGAGGGGATGGAGAGTTTGGGGTTGGAGGGGATGGAGAGTTTGGGGTTGGAGGGGATGGGGAGTTTGGGGTTGGAGGGGATGGGGAGTTTGGGGTTGGAGGGGATGGAGAGTTTGGGGTTGGAGGGGATGGGGAGTTTGGGGTTGGAGGGGATGGGGAGTTTGGGGTTGGAGGGGATGGGGAGTTTGGGGTTGGAGGGGATGGAGAGTTTGGGGTTGGAGGGTTTGGAGTTGGAGGGGATGGAGAGTTTGGGGTTGGAGGGTTTGGGGTTGGAGGGGATGGAGAGTTTGGGGTTGGAGGGGATGGGGAGTTTGGGGTTGGAGGGTTTGGGGTTGGAGGGGATGGGGAGTTTGGGGTTGGAGGGTTTGGAGTTGGAGGGGTTGGAGAGTTTGGGGTTGGAGGGGTTGGAGAGTTTGGGGTTGGAGGGTTTGGGGTTAGAGGGGATGGAGAGTTTGGGGTTGGAGGGGATGGGGAGTTTGGGGTTGGAGGGTTTGGAGTTGGAGGGGATGGAGAGTTTGGGGTTGGAGGGTTTGGGGTTGGAGGGGTTGGAGAGTTTGGGGTTGGAGGGGATGGGGAGTTTGGGGTTGGAGGGGATGGGGAGTTTGGGGTTGGAGGGGTTGGAGAGTTTGGGGTTGGAGGGGATGGGGAGTTTGGGGTTGGAGGGGATGGAGAGTTTGGGGTTGGAGGGGATGGGGAGTTTGGGGTTGGAGGGGATGGGGAGTTTGGGGTTGGAGGGTTTGGGGTTGGAGGGGTTGGAGAGTTTGGGGTTGGAGGGGATGGGGAGTTTGGGGTTGGAGGGTTTGGGGTTGGAGGGGATGGAGAGTTTGGGGTTGGAGGGGTTGGAGAGTTTGGGGTTGGAGGGGATGGGGAGTTTGGGGTTGGAGGGTTTGGAGTTGGAGGGGATGGAGAGTTTGGGGTTGGAGGGTTTGGAGTTGGAGGGGATGGAGAGTTTGGGGTTGGAGGGTTTGGGGTTGGAGGGGTTGGAGAGTTTGGGGTTGGAGGGGATGGAGAGTTTGGGGTTGGAGGGTTTGGGTTCATAGGGTTTAGGTTTGGAGAATTTGGAGGGTTTGGGTTTGGAAGGTTTGGGGTTGGAGGGATTGGGGTTGGAGGGGATGGGGAGTTTGGGGTTGGAGGGGATGGAGAGTTTGGGGTTGGAGGGGATGGAGAGTTTGGGGTTGGAGGGGATGGAGAGTTTGGGGTTGGAGGGGATGGGGAGTTTGGGGTTGGAGGGGATGGGGAGTTTGGGGTTGGAGGGGATGGGGGGTTTGGGGTTGGAGGGTTTGGGGTTGGAGGTTTTGAGGTTGGAGAGTTTGGAATGTTTGGGGTTGGAGGGTTTGGGGTTGGAGGGTTTGGGGTTGGAGGGGTTGGGGTTGGAGGGTTTGGGGTTGGAGGGGTTGGGGTTGGAGGGGTTGGGGTTGGAGGGTTTGGGGTTGGAGGGGTTGGGGTTGGAGGGGTTGGGATTGGAGGGTTTCTGTAGGGTTTGCATTTGGAGGGTTTGTTTGAAGGGTTGTTTCTGTAGGGTTTGTTTTGAAGGGTTATTTCTGTGGGGTTTGTTATTATAGGGTTTGATTTGAAGAGTTGTTTCTGTAGGGTTTGTTTGAAGGATTGTTCCTGTAGGGTTTGATTTGAAGGGATGTTTTAGTAGGGTTTGTTTTGAAGGGTGGTTTCTGTGGGGTTTGATTTAAAGGGTTGTTTCTGTAGGGTTTGTTATTATAGGGTTTGTTTTGAAGGGTTGTTTCTGTAGGGTTTCTTTTGAAGGGTGGCTTCTATAGGGTTGTTTCTATGGGGCTGTTTCTATAGGATTGTTTCTATAGGGTTGTTTCTATAGGGTTGATTTGTAGGGTTTGTTTCTCTAGGGTTTTTTTTATAGGGTTGTTTTTGTAGGGTTGTCCCTTTAGGGTGGATTTGTAGGGGCTTGGTTTTGTGGGTGATTTTTTTATAGGGTTGTTTTTGTGGGGTTGTTCCTGAGGGGTTGGTTTTGAAGGGTTGTTTTTATAGGGTCGTTTTTATAGGGTTGTTTTTATAGGGTTGTTTCAATGGGGTGGTTTTTATAGGGTTGTTTCTATAGGGTTGTTTCTATAGGGCTGTTTTTATAGGGTTGTTTCTACAGAGTTGTTTTTATAGGGTTGTTTCTCTAGGGTTGTTTCTATAGGGTTGTTTTTATAGGGTTGTTTCTATAGGGTTGTTTTTATAGGGCTGTTTTTATAGGGTTGTTTCTACAGAGTTGTTTTTATAGGGTTGTTTCTCTAGGGTTGTTTCTATAGGGTTGTTTTTATAGGGTTGTTTCTACAGGGTTGATTTTATAGGGTTGTTTCTATAGGGTTGATTTGTAGGGTTTGTTTCTCTAGGGGTTTTTTTTATAGGTTTGTTTTTGTGGGGTTTGTTCTTGCAGGGTGGTTTTGTAGGGGTTGTTTTTAGGGCTGTTCCTGTAGGGTTTGTTTTTATAGGATTGTTCTATGGGGTTTCTTCCTGTAGGGCTGTTTTTGTAGGTTTATTTGAATAGGTTTGGGTTTGTAGGGTTGTTTGTGTAGGGTTTTTTTGGAGGGTTGTTTGTGTAGGGTTTTTTTGTAGGGTTGTTTGTGTAGGGTTTTTTGTAGGGTTGTCTGTGTAGGGTTTTTTGTAGGGTTGTTTGTGTAGGGTTTTTTTGTAGGGTTGTTTGTGTAGGGTTTTTTGTAGGGTTGTCTGTGTAGGGTTTTTTTGTAGGGTTGTTTGTGTAGGGTTTTTTGTAGGGTTGTTTGTGTGGGGGCTGTTTTAGGGGTTGCTTTATGGGATTGTTTCCATGGGGCTGTTTCTGTGGGGGTTGTTTTTGTAGGGTTGGCCCTTTAGGGTGGATTTGTAGGGGCTTGGTTTTGTGGGTGATTTTTTTATAGGGTTGTTTTTGTGGGGTTGTTTTTATAGGATTGTTTCTATAGGGTTGTTTTTACTGGGTTGTTTCTATAGGGTTGTTTCTATAGGGTTGTTTCTATAGGGTTGTTTCTATAGGGTTGTTTTTATAGGGTTGTTTCTATAGGGTTGTTTCTATAGGGTTGTTTCTATAGGGTTGATTTGTAGGATTTGTTTCTCTAGGGTTTTTTTTATAGGTTTGTTTTTGTGGGGTTTGTTCTTGTTTGGTGGTTTTGTAGGGGTTGTTTTTAGGGCTGTTTCTCTCAGGGTTTTGTAGGGTTTGTTCTTACAAGGGTTTGTTTTTGTGGGGTTGTTTTTGTAGGGTTTTTCTGTGTAGGGTTTGGTTTTTGGGGTGTTGTTTTTGTAGGGTTTTTCTGTGTAGGGTTTGGTTTTTGGGGTGTTGTTTTTGTAGGGTTTTTCTGTGTAGGGTTTGGTTTTTGGGGTGTTGTTTTTGTAGGGTTTTTCTGTGTAGGGTTTGTTTTTTTGTAGGGTTTTTCTGTGTAGGGTTTTTCTGTGTAGGGTTTTTCTGTGTAGGGTTTGGTTTTTTGGGGGTGTTGGTTTTGTAGGGTTTCTCTATGGTTTTGTTTTTGTAGGGTTGGTTTTTGTAGTGTCCTTTCTACGGGGTCTCTTTTTGTGGGGTTTGTTTTCTCTAGGGACTGTTTTTGTAGGGTCTCTGTAGGGTTTGTTTTCCCTAGGGACTGTTTTTGTAGGGTTTCTGTAGGGTTTGTTTCTCCAGGGCTGTTTTTGTAGGGTTTCTGTAGGGTTTGTTTTCTCTAGAGGCTGTTTTTGTAGGGTTTCTGTAGGGTTTGTTTTCTCTAGGGGCTGTTTTTGTAGGGTTTCTGTAGGGTTTGTTTTCTCTAGGGGCTGTTTTTGTAGGGTTTGTTTCTCCAGGGCTGTTTTTGTAGGGTTTCTGTAGGGTTTGTTTAATCTAGGGGCTGTTTCTTTAGGGTTTCTGTAGGGTTTGTTTACTCTAGGGGCTGTTTTTGTAGGGTTTCTACAAAGGGTGGGGTTGGGAGGTTGTTTCTGTAGGGTTGTTTTCTCAGGGTTTTTTGGGTAGGGTTTGTTTTTGTAGGGTTATTTCTGTAGGGTTTTTCTTTCCTAATCCTAATCCTAATCCCAATCCTAATCCCAATCCCAATCCTAATCCCAATCCTAATCCCAAAACCAATCCTAATCTCAGTCCTGATCCCAGTCCCAGCCTCAATCAAAGTCCCAATCCTAATCCCAATCCTAATCCCACACATAATCCCAATCCTAATCCCAATCACAGTCGCTACATCAATCCCAATCCTAATCCCAATCCTAATCCTAATCTCAATCCTAATCTTAATCCCAATCCTAACCCTAACAATAATCCTAATCCTAATCCTAATCCCAATTCTAATCCTAATAATAATGCTAATCCTTACCATAATCCTAATCCCAATCCTAATCCCACACATAATCCCAATCCTAATCCTAATCTCAATTCTAATCATAATTCCAATCCTAATCCTAGCAATAATCCTAATCATTATCATAATTCTAATCCTAATCCTAATCCCAACCATAATCCCAATCCCAATCTTTATCCCAACCCCAATTCCAATATCAACCCTAATTGCAATCCAAATCCCAATCCTAAACCTATTCCCAATCCTAACTCTAATCCCAATCCCAATCCTAATCCTAATCCTAATCTCAATCATAACCCTAATCCCAATCATAATCCCAATCCCAGTCCCAACATCAACTCCAATATCAATCCTAATCACAATCCCAAACCTATTCCCAATCCTAACTCAAATCCCAATGCTAATTCCAACCTCAATCCTAATCTACATGCTAATCCCAATCCCAATCATAATCCTCATCCTAATCCAAATCATAATCCTAATCCCAATCCCAACCTCAGTTCAAATATCAATCCTAATTGTAATCCCAATCCTAAACCTATTCCCAATAGTAACTGTAATCCCAATCATAATCCTAATCCCAATCCCAGTCCCATCCACAACTGCAATATCAATCCTAAACCTATTCCCAATCCAAACACAAATTGCAATCCCAGTCTCAATCCCAATCCCAATCCCAGTCACAATCCTAATCCCAATCCTAATCCCGGTCATAATCCTAATCCCAATAATAATCCTCATCTCTATCATAATCCCAATAATAATCCTAATCCCTCTCTTAATCCTAATCCCCATCTCAATCCTAATCCCAACCCAAGTACCTTTGTCCCAATCCCATTCTCAGTCCTAATCCCAGTCCCAACATCAATCCCAATCCCAGTCCCCACCTCAATTCCAATATCAATCCTAATCACAATCCAAATCCCAATCCTAAATCTATTCCCAATCCTAATACCCAACCTCAATCCTAATTTAAATCCTAATCCTAAACATAATCCTAATCCCAACCCAAATCCTAATCCCAACCCAATCCTAATCCCAATCTCAGTCCCAACCTCAATTCCAATATAAATCCTAATCACAACCCAAATCCCAATCCTAAACCTATTCCCAATCCTAACTCAAATTGCAATCCCAACCTCAATCCTAATCCCAATCCCAATCTCAATCCTTATCCTAACTCAAAATCCCAATCCCAACTTCAATCCTAATATAAATCCTTATCCCCATCCTAATCCTAATCCCAATCCCAGTCTCCACCCTAATCCCAACCCCAGTCCTAACCTCAATCCCAATCCCACTCCCAATCCCAGTTCCAATCACAATCCCACAGTCCCAGTCATAATCCTAATCTCAATCATAATCCTAATCCCAATCATAATCCTAATCCCATCTAAAACCTAATCTCAGCCCAAAACCCAATCTCAATCCCAATCCTGATCCCAATCTTTCTCCCAATCCCAGTCTCAGTCCTAATCCCAGTCCCAACATCAATCCCAATCCCAGTCCCCACCTCAATTCCAATATCAATCCTAATCGCAGTCCAAATCCCAATCCTAAATCTATTCCCAATCCTAATACCCAACCTCAATCCTAATTTAAATCCTAATCCTAAACGTAATCCCAATCCCAACCCAAATCCTAATCCCAATCCCAGTCCCAACCTTAATTTCAGTATCAATCCTAATCACAACCCAAATCCCAATCCTAAACCTATTCCCAATCCTAACTCTAATCCCAATCCAAACCTCAATTCTTATTTCAATCCTAATCCTAATACCAATCCCAATCTAAATCCTAACTCAAATCCCAATCCCAACTTCAATCCTAATATAAATCCTTATCCCCATCCTAATCCTAATCCCAATCCCAGTCCCCACCCTAATCCCATCCCCAGTCCTAACCTCAATTCCAATCCCAATCCCAGTCTCAATCCCAATCCCAGTCTCAAACCCAATCCCAGTCTCAAACCCAATCCCAGTCTCAAACCCAATCCCAGTCTCAATCCCAATCCCAGTCTCAATCCCAATCCCAATCCCAGTCTCAAACCCAATCCCAGTCTCAATCCCAATCCCAATCCCAGTCTCAAACCCAATCCCAGTCTCAATCCCAATCCCAATCCCAGTCTCAATCCCAATCCCAGTCTCAATCCCAATCCCAAACCCAGTCTCAATCCTAATCCCAATCCCAATCCCAATCTCAATCCCTATCCTAACTCAAAATCCCAATCCCAACTTCAATCCTGATATAAATCCTTATCCCCATCCTAATCCTAATCCCAATCCCAGTCTCCACCCTAATCCCAACCCCAGTCCTAACCTTAATTCCAATCCCAGTCCCAGTCTCAATCCCAATCCCAGTCTCAATCCCAATCCCAGTCTCAGTCCCAATCCTCATCCCCATCCCAATCCCTATCCCAGTCTCAATCCCAACCTCTTCCCATTTCCCACTCCGTTCCCACCCCGTCACTGATTTTTCCAGAGGCAGGAGCAGCCCTGAAACCCCCCAATCCCCCAATCTCCCAATCCCCCAAACCCCCAATCCCCCAATCCCCCAATCCCCCAATCCCCCAATCCCCCAATCCCCCAAACCCCCAATCCCCCAAACCCCCAATCCCCCCAATCCCCCCAATCCCCCAATCCCCCAATCCCCCAAACCCCCAATCCCCTAATCCTAATCCCAATCCTAATCCCAATCCTAATCTCAGTCCTGATCCCAGTCCCAGCCTCAATCAAAATCCCAATCCTAATCCCAATCCTAATCCCACACATAATCCCAATCCTAATCCCAATCCTAATCCTAATCTCAATTCTAATCATAATCATAATCATAATCCTAACAATAATACTAATAATTATCATAATTCTAATCCTAATCCTAATCCCAACCATAATCCCAATCCCAGTCCCAATCCCAATCCCAGTCACAATCCTAATCCCAATCCTAATCATGGTCACAATCCTAATCCCAATAATAATCCTCATCTCAATCATAATCACAATAATAATCCTAATCCCTTTCTTAATCCTAATCCCCATCTCAATCCTAATCCCAACCCAAGTACCTTTGTCCCAATCCCAGTCCCAACTTCAATTCCAGTATCAATCCTAATCACAACCCAAATCCCAATCCTAAACCTATTCCCAATCCTAACTCTAATCCCAATCCCAATCCTAATCCTAATCTCAATCATAACCCTAATCCCAATCCTAATCCCAATCCCAGTCCCAATATCAACTCCAATATCAATCCTAATCACAATCCCAAACCTATTCCCAATCCTAACTCAAATCCCAATGCTAATTCCAACCTCAATCCTAATCTACATGCTAATCCCAATCCCAATCATAATCCTCATCCTAATCCAAATCATAATCCTAATCCCAATCCCAACCTCAGTTCAAATATCAATCCTAATTGTAATCCCAATCCTAAACCTATTCCCAATAGTAACTGTAATCCCAATCCTAATCCCAATCCCAATCCTAATCCCAATCCCAGTCCCATCCACAACTGCAATATCAATCCTAAACCTATTCCCAATCCTAACTCAAATTGCAATCCCAGTCTCAATCCTAATCCTAATCCCAATTCCAACCCTAACTCAAATCCCAAACCCAACCTTAATCCTAATATAAATCCTAATCCCAGTCCCAGCCCCAATCCCAACCCCTATCCCAACTTCAATTCCAATCCCAGTCCCAATCCCAATCCCAGTCACAATCCTAATCCCAATCCTAATCATGGTCACAATCCTAATCCCAAGAATAATCCTCATCTCAATCATAATCCCAATAATAATCCTAATCCCTCTCTTAATCCTAATCCCCATCTCAATCCTAATCCCAACCCAAGTACCTTTGTCCCAATCCCATTCTGTCCTAATCCCAGTCCCAACATCAATCCCAATCCCAGTCCCCACCTCAATTCCAGTATCAATCCTAATCACAACCCAAATCCCAATCCTAAACCTATTCCCAATCCTAATCCTAATCCCAATCCCAATCCAAACCTCAATTCTTATTTCAATCCTAATCCTAATCCCAATCCCAATCCCAATCTCAATCCTAACTCAAATCCCAATCCCAACTTCAATCCTAATATAAATCCTAATCCTAATCCTAATCCTAATCCTAATCCTAATCCCAATCCCAGTCCCTGCTCCAATCCCAAAACCCAGTCCCAAGCTCAATTCCAATCCCATTCCCAATCCCAGTTCCAATCACAATCCCAATCACAATCCCAGTCCCAGTCCCAACCTCAATTCCAGTATCAATCCTAATCACAACCCAAATCCCGATCCTAAACCTCTTCCCAATACTAACTCTAATCCCAATCCCAGTCCAAACCTCAATTCTTATTTCAATCCTAATCCTAATCCCAATCCCAATCTCAATCCTAACTCAAATCCCAATCCCAACCTCAATCCTAATATAAATCCTAATCCCAATCCCAATCCTAATCCTAATCCCAATCCCAGTCCCTGCTCCAATCCCAATCCCAGTCCCTGCTCCAATCCCAAAACCCAGTCCCAAGCTCAATTCCAATCCCAACCTCAATTCCAATATCAATCCTAATCACAACCCAAATCCCGATCCTAAACCTATTCCCAATCCTAACTCAAATTGCAATCCCAACCTCAATCCTAATCCCAATCCCAGTTCCAATCCCATTCCCAATCCCAGTTCCAAACACAATCCCAATCACAGTCCCAGTCATAATCCTAATCCCAATCATAATCCTAATTCCATCTAAAACCTAATCTCAGCCCAAAACCCAATCTCAATCCCAATCCTAATCCTAATCCTAATCCCAATCCCAGTCCCATCCACAACTGCAATATCAATCCTAAACCTATTCCCAATCCAAACACAAATTGCAATCCCAGTCTCAATCCTAATCCTAATCCCAATTCCAACCCTAACTCAAATCCCAAACCCAACCTCAATCCTAATATAAATCCTAATGCTAATCCCAGTCCCAGCCCCAATCCCAACCCCCATCCCAACTTCAATTCCAATCCCAGTCACAATCCTAATCCCAATCCTAATCCCGGTCATAATCCTAATCCCAATAATAATCCTCATCTCAATCATAATCCCAATAATAATCCTAATCCCTCTCTTAATCCTAATCCCCGTCTCAATCCTAATCCCAACCCAAGTACCTTTGTCCCAATCCCATTCTCAGTCCTAATCCCAGTCCCAACATCAATCCCAATCCCAGTCCCCACCTCAATTCCAATATCAATCCTAATCACAATCCAAATCCCAATCCTAAATCTATTCCCAATCCTAATACCCAACCTCAATCCTAATTTTAATCCTAATCCTAAACATAATCCTAATCCCAACCCAAATCCTAATCCCAACCCAATCCTAATCCCAATCTCAGTCCCAACCTCAATTCCAATATAAATCCTAATCACAACCCAAATCCCGATCCTAAACCTATTCCCAATCCTAACTCAAATTGCAATCCCAACCTCAATCCTAATCCCAATCCCAATCCCAGTTCCAATCCCATTCCCAATCCCAGTTCCAATCACAATCCCAATCACAGTCCCAGTCATAATCCTAATCCCAATCATAATCCTAATTCCATCTAAAACCTAATCTCAGCCCAAAACCCAATCTCAATCCCAATCCTAATCCTAATCCTAATCCCAATCCCAGTCCCATCCACAACTGCAATATCAATCCTAAACTTATTCCCAATCCTAACTCAAATTGCAATCCCAGTCTCAATCCTAATCCCAATCCCAATTCCAACCCTAACTCAAATCCCAAACCCAACCTTAATCCTAATATAAATCCTAATCCCAGTCCCAGCCCCAATCCCAACCCCCATCCCAACTTCAATTCCAATCCCAGTCCCAATCCCAATCCCAGTCACAATCCTAATCCCAATCCTAATCCCGGTCATAATCCTAATCCCAATAATAATCCTCATCTCAATCATAATCCCAATAATAATCCTAATCCCTCTCTTAATCCTAATCCCCGTCTCAATCCTAATCCCAACCCAAGTACCTTTGTCCCAATCCCATTCTCAGTCCTAATCCCAGTCCCAACATCAATCCCAATCCCAGTCCCCACCTCAATTCCAGTATCAATCCTAATCACAGTCCAAATCCCAATCCTAAACCTATTCCCAATCCTAATCCTAATCCCAATCCCAATCCAAACCTCAATTCTTATTTCAATCCTAATCCTAATCCCAATCCCAATCCCAATCTCAATCCTAACTCAAATCCCAATCCCAACTTCAATCCTAATATAAATCCTAATCCTAATCCTAATCCTAATCCTAATCCCAATCCCAGTCCCTGCTCCAATCCCAAAACCCAGTCCCAAGCTCAATTCCAATCCCATTCCCAATCCCAGTTCCAATCACAATCCCAATCACAATCCCAGTCCCAATCCCAACCTCAATTCCAATATCAATCCTAATCACAACCCAAATCCCAATCCTAAACCTATTCCCAATCCTAACTCTAATCGCAATCCCAACCTCAATCCTAATCCCAATCCCAATCCCAATCTCAATCCTTATCCTAACTCAAATCCCAATCCCAACTTCAATCCTAATATAAATCCTTATCCCCATCCTAATCCCAATCCCAATCCCAGTCTCCACCCTAATCCCAACCCCAGTCCTAACCTCAATTCCAATCCCAGTCCCAGTCTCAATCCCAATCCCAGTCTCAAACCCAATCCCAGTCCCAACCCCAATCCCAGTCTCAATCCCAATCCCAGTCTCAATCCCAATCCCAATCCCAGTCTCAATCCCAATCCCAGTCTCAATCCCAATCCCAATCTCAATCCCAATCCCAATCCCAGTCTCAATCCCAATCCCAATCTCAATCCCAATCCCAAACCCAGTCTCAATCCCAATCATAATCCCAATCCCAATCCCAATCTCAATCCCTATCCTAACTCAAAATCCCAATCCCAATTTCAATCCTAATATAAATCCTTATCCCCATCTTAATCCTAATCCCAATCCCAGTCTCCACCCTAATCCCAACCCCAGTCCTAACCTCAATCCCAATCCCACTCCCAATCCCAGTTCCAATCCCATTCCCAATCCCAGTTCCAATCACAATCCCACAGTCCCAGTCATAATCCTAATCCCAATCCTAATCCTAATTCCATCTAAAACCTAATCTCAGCCCAAAACCCAATCTCAATCCCAATCCTGATCCCAATCTTTCTCCCAATCCCCCAATCCCCTAAACTTCCAAACCCTCAAACCCACAATCCCCCAATCCCCCAAACCCCCAATCCCTCAATCCACCAAACCACTAATCCCCCAATCCCCAATCCCCCAATCCCCCAAACTCCCAATCCAATCCCCCAATCCCCCAATCCCCCAAACCCCCAATCCCCCCAATCCCCCAATCCCCAATCCCCCAATCCCCCAAACTCCCAATCCAATCCCCCAATCCCGCAATCCCCCAAACCCCAATCCCCCAATCCCCCAAACCCCCAATCCCCCCAATCCCCCAATCCCCAATCCCCCAATCCCCCAATCCCCCAATCCCCAATCCCCCAATCCCCCAATCCCCCAATCCCCCAATCCCCCAGTTCCCAAATCCCCCAATCCCCCAATTCCCCAATCCCCCAATCTCTCAATCCCCCAATCCCCCAATCCCCCAATCCCCCAATCCCCAATCCCCCAATCCCCCAATCCCCCAATCCCCCAATCCCCCAGTTCCCAAATCCCCCAATCCCCCAATCCCCCAATCCCCCAATCCCCCAAACCCCCAAACTCCCAATCCCCCAATCCCCCAATCCCCCAAACCCCCAATCCCCCAATCCCCCAATCCCCAATCCCCCAAACCCCCAATCCCCCAAACCCCCAATCCCCCAAACCCCCAATCCCCCAAACCCCCAATCCCCCAAACCCCCAAACTCCCAATCCCCAATCCCCCAATCCCCCAAACCCCCAATCCCCCAAACCCCCAATCCCCCAATCCCCCAATCCCCCAAACCCCCAATCCCCCAATCCCCCAATCCCCAATCCCCCAATCCCCCAATCCCCCAAACTCCCAATCCAATCCCCCAATCCCCCAATCCCCCAATCCCCCAATCCCCCAAACCCCCAAATCCCCAATCCCCCAAACCCCCAATCCCCCAAACTCCCAATCCCCCAATCCCCCAAACTCCCAATCCCCCAATCCCCCAAACCCCCAAATCCCCAATCCCCCAATCCCCAATCCCCCAAACTCCCAATCCCCCAAACTCCCAATCCCCCAATCCCCCAATCCCCCAAACTCCCAATCCCCCAATCCCCCAGTCCCCCAAACCCCCAATCCCCCAATCCCCAATCCCCCAAACTCCCAATCCCCCAATCCCCCAATCCCCCAAACTCCCAATCCCCCAATCCCCCAATCCCCCAATCCCTAAATCCCCCAAACCCTAAGTCCCCCAATCCCCCAAACCCCCAATCCCCCAATCCCCCAAACCCCCAATCCCCCAATCCCCCAAACCCCCAAACCCCCAATCCCCCAAACCCCCAATCCCCCAAACCCCCAAACCCCCAATCCCCCAATCCCCCAAACCCCCAATCCCCCAAACCCCCAATCCCCCAAACCCCCAATCCCCCAAACCCCCAATCCCCCAATCCCCCAAACCCCCAATCCCCCAAACCCCCAATCCCCAATCCCCCAAACCCCCAATCCCCAGACTCCTGGGATTTTTTGGGACGGAGATCCTGGAGCTCCCCCCTGGAATGATCCCAAGCATTCCCGAGCATTCCCGAGCATTCCCGAGCATTCCCGAGGATTCCCGAGCATTCCCGAGCATTCCCGAGCATTCCAAAGCATTCCCGAGGATTCCCGAGCATTCCCAAGCATTCCAAAGCATTCCCAAGCATTCCCAAGCATTCCCAAGCATTCCCGAGCATTCCCGAGCATTCCCGAGCATTCCCGAGGCTCCCTCACCACGGGGTCCTTCACGATGTCCAGCAGGCTGATGATGTTGGGGCCCCCCCGCAGATTTTCCAGGATTTTGATCTCCCGCTTGATTTTCTTCTTCTTCACGGGCTGGGAACGGGGCAGGATCAGTCATGGAATGCACGGGGGGGGGGGAATCCATGAGGATTCCGTGGGCTCTCCAGGCCCGGATCCCTTTGGATCCCATCCCACGGGATCAGAATGCCCAGACAGGCTCGGGGCGACCCCTCGACCCCAAAGCCTTGGAATGGTGGCCCGGGAAAGCGGGATGGGCTGGATCACAGGGATTGTATCCATGGGATGGGGGCTGGTGGGATTGGGAGCTGGGAAGGGTGTTCCCAACAGCATCCCGAGCCCTGGAGCGGCTGGAGCGTGTGCAGGGATGGGAACGGAGCGGGAAAGGGTCTGGAGAACTTCCAGGAATTCCTGAGGGGGCTGGGGGAAAAGGGGATGGGGAGGGAATTCCAGGGGGACAGGATCCAGGTGGGATCGGGCTCTGCTCCCAGGGAACAGGAACAGGATAAAGGGAAAAACCCCAAGCTGTGCCAGGGGAGTTTTATTTGGGATATTTGGGAAAATCCCTGCTGGGAAGGGGCTGCCCAGCCCTGGATCCCCATCCCTGGGTGGGGGGTGAATTATTGACATCCCTGGGGAGGTGGCACTTGGGGACACGGGCAGGGCTGGCCTGGGCAGGGGACTCTTCCAGCCCCAGGAATTCCAGGGCTGATCCCGGGGGTTCCTTCGGGATATTCTAGGACCAACCCCACAGCCGGGCCCTGCTGCTCCTGCTCCAGGATCCCCCAGCCCGGCATTCCCGGCATTCCCAGCATTCCCAGCCCTACTGCCCCAGCTCCAGGATCCCCCAGCCCGGCATTCCTGGCATTCCCAGCCCTGCTGCTCCTGCTCCAGGATCCCCCAGCCCGGCATTCCCGGCATTCCCGGCATTCCCAGCCCTGCTGCCCCCACTCCAGGATCCCCCAGCCCGGCATTCCTGGCATTCCCGGCATTCCCAGCCCTGCTGCCCCCGCTCTGCTCCGGGATCCCCCAGCCCGGCATTCCCGGCATTCCCAGTGCCCCAGCTCCGGCATTCCCAGCATTCCCAGCCCTGCTGCCCCCACTCCAGGATTCCCCAGCCCGGCATTCCCAGAATTCCCAGCATTCCCAGCCCTGCTGCCCCCGCTCCAGGATCCCCCAGCCCGGCATTCCCGGCATTCCCAGCCCTGCTGCCCCCTCTCTGGGATCCCCCAGCCCGGCATTCCTGGCATTCCCGGCATTCCCGGCGTTCCCAGCCCCACCTTGAGGATCTTGACCACGACCTTCTCGTTGTTGGTGATGTTGATGGCCTCGAACACCTCGCTGTACTTGCCGCGGCCCAGCTTGCGCACCAGCTGGAAATCATCCTGGTTCCTGCCGGGAACACCGACACGATGGGATGGGGGATTGGGAATTCCGGGATTCCCAACCCCCCCAAACACCCACGGAACACCCCGAGGGCAGGGCTGGCTCCAGCTTCCCAGTGGGAATGGCCACGGAGAGCTCAGGGACAGCCCCACCCAGAAAATCCCCCAAATCCCAATCCCAATTTTTTGGATGCCGAGATCCCAAATCCATGAAAATCAGGGCTCCTCCCCTTCCCTCCCTGGATCCCTGTCCCCCTTCCCTCCCCGGATCCCTGTCCCCCTTCCCTCCCTGGATCCCCCTTCCCTTCCCAGATCCCTGTCCCCCTTCCCTCCCTGGATCCCTGTCCCGCTTCCCTTCCCGGATCCCTGTCCCCCTTCCCTCCCCAGATCCCTGTCCCCCTTCCCTTCCCTTCCCAGATCCCTGTCCCTCTTCCCTCCCTGGATCCCTGTCCCCCTTCCCTCCCTGGATCCCTGTCCCCCTTCCCTCCCTGGATCCCTGTCCCCCTTCCCTTCCCAGATCCCTGTCCCCCTTCCCTCCCTGGATCCCTGTCCCCCTTCCCTTCCCAGATCCCTGTCCCCCTTCCCTTCCCAGATCCCTGTCCCCCTTCCCTCCCTGGATCCCTGTCCCCCTTCCCTTCCCTTCCCAGATCCCTGTCCCCCTTCCCTCCCTGGATCCCTGTCCCCCTTCCCTCCCTGGATCCCTGTCCCCCTTCCCTTCCCGGATCCCTGTCCCCCTTCCCTCCCTGGATCCCCCTTCCCTCCCTGGATCCCTGTCCCCCTTCCCTCCCTGGATCCCTGTCCCGCTTCCCTTCCCGGATCCCTGTCCCCCTTCCCTCCCTGGATCCCCCTTCCCTCCCCGGATCCCTGTCCCCCTTCCCTTCCCAGATCCCTGTCCCCCTTCCCTCCCTGGATCCCTGTCCCCCTTCCCTCCCCGGATCCCCCTTCCCTCCCTGGATCCCTGTCCCCCTTCCCTTCCCGGATCCCTGTCCCCCTTCCCTTCCCGGATCCCTGTCCCCCTTCCCTTCCCAGATCCCTGTCCCCCTTCCCTTCCCAGATCCCTGTCCCCCTTCCCTTCCCAGATCCCTGTCCCCCTTCCCTTCCCGGATCCCTGTCCCCCTTCCCTTCCCAGATCCCTGTCCCCCTTCCCTCCCTGGATCCCTGTCCCCCTTCCCTCCCCGGATCCCCCTTCCCTTCCCAGATCCCTGTCCCCCTTCCCTCCCTGGATCCCTGTCCCTCTTCCCTCCCTGGATCCCCCTTCCCTCCCTGGATTCCTGTCCCCCTTCCCTCCCTGGATCCCCCTTCCCTCCCCAGATTCCTGTCCCCCTTCCCTCCCTGGATCCCTGTCCCCCTTCCCTCCCTGGATCCCTGTCCCCCTTCCCTCCCTGGATCCCTGTCCCCCTTCCCTCCCTGGATCCCTGTCCCCCTCCTAACAGATCCCGAGGATCATTCCAAAGGAATATTCCCAACAGGAACCAAACCAGCTCTCAGCCACCGGAGCCTCCCCATCTTTAACCCATCCTGGGTTATCCGAGGGGAGCGAGGGAACAGCAGGAACCGCGGCAATTATCCCACAGTTATCCCACAATTATCCCACAGTTATCCCAAAATTATCCCACAGTTATCCCACAGTTATCCCACAATTATCCCACAGTTATCCCACAGTTATCCCACAGTTATCCCACAATTATCCCACAGTTATCCCACAGTTATCCCACAGTTATCCCACAATTATCTCACAGTTATCCCACAATTATCCCACAGTTATCCCACAATTATCCCACAGTTATCCCACAGTTATCCCACAGTTATCCCACAATTATCCCCAGGCATGCCCAGGCAGGGAAGGAGCAGCTGGAAAGGCCTTGCTAATTGCTCACTAATTGCTCATTAAGCAGAGACAATCGAGGCAGCAGGGAAAAGGGTCTGGAGCAGGGAAAAGGCTCTGTCCCTGTCCCTGTCCCATCCCTGTCCCATCCCTGTCCCTGTCCCATCCCTGTCCCATCCCTGTCCCTGTCCCTGTCCCATCCCTGTCCCTGTCCCATCCCTGTCCCATCCCTGTCCCTGTCCCATCCCTGTCCCTGTCCCATCCCTGTCCCATCCCTGTCCCTGTCCCTGTCCCATCCCTGTCCCATCCCTGTCCCATCCCTGTCCCTGTCCCATCCCTGTCCCATCCCTGTCCCATCCCTGTCCCATCCCTGTCCCTGTCCCATCCCTGTCCCTGTCCCATCCCTGTCCCATCCCTGTCCCATCCCTGTCCCTGTCCCATCCCTGTCCCATCCCTGTCCCTGTCCCATCCCTGTCCCTGTCCCATCCCTGTCCCATCCCTGTCCCATCCCTGTCCCTGTCCCATCCCTGTCCCATCCCTGTCCCTGTCCCATCCCTGTCCCTGTCCCATCCCTGTCCCTGTCCCATCCCTGTCCCATCCCTGTCCCTGTCCCATCCCTGTCCCTGTCCCATCCCTGTCCCTGTCCCATCCCTGTCCCTGTCCCATCCCTGTCCCATCCCTGTCCCTGTCCCATCCCTGTCCCTGTCCCATCCCTGTCCCATCCCTGTCCCTGTCCCATCCCTGTCCCATCCCTGTCCCTGTCCCATCCCTGTCCCTGTCCCATCCCTGTCCCATCCCTGTCCCATCCCATCCCATATCCCATCCCATCCCATCCCATATCCCATCCTACCCCCACTCCACCACGTGTGATTCGTAGTCCCAGTACTCTCGGGGTCTCTGGGTGTTCACGTCCGCGTAGACCCTGGCCCGGCTGGGCACGGGCCCGGCCATGGCTCCCTAAAAACAAACACACCGGGGTGATCCTGGTGATCCCAGCGATCCCAAACCATCCCAAACCATCCCAAACCTAAAAACAAACACAGTGGGGTGATCCCGGTGATCCCAGCGATCCCAAACCATCCCAAACCATCCCAGACCATCCCAGACCATCCCAAACCATCCCAAACCATCCCAGACCATCCCAAACCATCCCAGACCATCCCAAACCATCCCAAACCATCCCAAACACAAAAACAAACACAGCGGGGTGATCCTGGTGATCCCAAACCATCCCAAACCATCCCAGACCATCCCAAACCATCCCAAACACAAAAACAAACACACCGGGGTGATCCCGGTGATCCCAAACCATCCCAAACCATCCCAAACCATCCCAGACCATCCCAAACCATCCCAGACCATCCCAAACCATCCCAAACACAAAAACAAACACACCGGGGTGATCCTGGTGATCCCAAACCATCCCAAACCATCCCAGACCATCCCAAACCATCCCAAACACAAAAACAAACACACCGGGGTGATCCCGGTGATCCCAGCGATCCCAAACCATCCCAAACCATCCCAGACCATCCCAGACCATCCCAAACTCAAAAACAAACAGAGCAGGGGTGAGAGCGGCACTCCCCAGGATCCCGGTGATCCCGGTGATCCCAAACCATCCCAAACCATCCCAAACTCAAAAACAAACACAGCAGGGGTGAGAGCGGCACGGCCCGGGATCCCGGCGATCCCAAACCATCCTGGGCACTGCCAGGGCATGGGGCGGGATGTGCCTGGATCCCATCAGGATGGTGGCACACCCCCTGGATCCCACTGGGATGGTGGCATTTCCCAGCATTTCCCAGCATTTCCCAGCATTTTTCCCAGCATTTCCCAGAATTTCCCAGCATTTCCCAGCATTTCCCAGCATTTCCCAGCATTTTTCCCAGCATTTCCCAGCATTTTTCCCAGCATTTCCCAGCACTTTCCCAGCATTTCCCAGCATTTTTCCCAGCACTTTCCCAGCATTTCCCAGCATTTCCCACCATTTTTCCCAGCATTTCCCAGCATTTCCCAGCACTTTTCCCAGCATTTCCCATAATTTTTCCCAGCATTTCCCAGCACTTTCCCAGCATTTCCCAGCATTTCCCAGCATTTTTCCCAGCACTTTCCCAGCATTTCCCAGCATTTCCCAGCATTTCCCAGCATTTTTCCCAGCATTTCCCAGCATTTTTCCCAGCATTTCCCAGCATTTCCCAGCATTTTTCCCTGCCCATCTCCAAGGGTTTTCCCTCAGAGAGCTCCCACTCACAGCATTCCCGGCTTTCCCTTCCCACCCCGGAGCCGTGGGAAGCAACCCAGGCAGGAATTTTAAACTAACATAACAAGGAAAAACAGGGAAATCCGGGATTCGGGGGTTTTGGGATATTTGGCCGCCCATAACGGGGTTTAACGGAACCGGAGCCGGAGGGTTCCGAAGGGGCAGGAAAATAACCGGGATGAAGCGGAGCCATCCCTGTGAATCCACAGGGAATTGGGATCCTGGGAGGAAAACGTGGGAGCTCTGGAGAAATGGGATGTGGGGAGCTCCCTGCCCTCAGGAGGGGGGTTGTATTTAGGATTATCTGTGAAGATAATCCTATGAAGATAATCCCACAGAATCCCATGGGATAAATACCCTGGACCAGGAGGGATCCAGCTCCATGGGATCCCCCCAGAATCCCTCAGAAATCCCTCAGAAATCCCTCAGGAATCCCTCAGAAATCCCTCAGAAATCCCTCAGAAATCCCTCAGAATTCCCAGCCAGGAGGAGCTCCCTGGAGCTGGGATAACTGGAGGCCATTCCCGCTCCAAGGGGTGGGTGATCCCCCCCAGCCCTCCAGGGAATTCCTGGCTCCAAACCCAGCTCGGGAACAGCGCTGACCCCTCCGGCTGCGGGAGTTGGGAAAGGCCTCGGGAACGCGCTCCGACCTCTCTCCCGGTTGGGAAACTCCGGCTGCCCCATCCCATCGTCCCCTTCACCCCCTTCCCGATCCCGAGGGAACGCTCCTGGGGATGGCTCCATGTGCAGAGCCCCCCTCCCAATCCCGGTTTTCCAGGTTTTTCCAGCTGGCCAAGGCGCTGTTCCACCCGCCGGATCCCGGGAAGCGCCGGATCCCGGGAAGCGCCGGGAGCTTCCCGGTGCCAAACAATCCCCCCACGGGAAGCAGGGAGGCTTCCAAAGGAGGGACAGGGCACATCCAGCCTCGGGGAGGCCGGAAATCATGGAATTCCCGAGGCTGGGACACACACACAGCGGGTCCAAGCAGGCCACTCCCGTCCCCAAAGCGCCAAATCCGCAGGGATTTTATCCCTCTGGGAATGGTGACTCCCCCCAGGGCAGGGCTGGGCAGCCCATTCCAGAGGAGTTTTCCAGATATCCCACTGGAATGTGCCCTGGCACAGCCCGAGGCCCTTTCCCCTCATCCCATCCCGCTGCCAGGCCCTTCCCCCAGCTCCGAATTCCAGCCCCTTCCCAGCTGGGATGAGCAGCTCCAAGGCCGGATTCCCGAGGGCAGGAGCTCAGTGGGGCCGGAGGTCGCTGCCTCCTCCCCTTCCTGCCCCTTCCCACATCCCAAATCCCTCTCCTGGCCCTTTCCTGCCATCCCAAATTCCTCTCCTGCCATCCCAAACCCCTCTCCTGCCATCCCAAACCCCTCTCCTGCCATCCCAAATTCCTCTCCTGCCATCCCAAACCCCTCTCCTGCCATCCCAAATTCCTCTCCTGCCATCCCAAACCCCTCTCCTGCCATCCCAAACCCCTCTCCTGCCATCCCAAACCCTTCCTGGCCCTCTCCTGCCATCCCAAACCCTTCCTGGCCCTCTCCTGCCATCCCAAACCCTTCCTGTCCCTCTCCTGCCATCCCAAACCCCTCTCCTGCCATCCCAAACCCCTCTCCTGCCATCCCAAACCCTTCCCAGCCCCACCAGCTCCTCGCTCCGGCCTCTCCCGCTGCCATTCTGACCAAATTCCGGCACTTCCAACACCTTTGGAACACTTATCCACGGCTGGGGACGGGGACAACACGGAGCCAGGATGTGTCACCCCATTCCCCAGGGATTCCCCCAAATCCCAAATTCCAGGATCACTGCCCTGTTCCCCAGGGATTCCCTCAAATCCCAAATTCCAGGATGTGTCACCCCATTCCCCAGGGATTCCCCCAAATCCCAAATTCTGGGATCACAGCCCCATTCCCCAGGGATTCCCCCAAATCCCAAATTCCAGGATCACCGCCCCGTTCCCCAGGGATTCCCTCAAATCCCAAATTCCAGGATGTGTCACCCCATTCCCCAGGGATTCCCCCAAATCCCAAATTCTGGGATCACAGCCCCATTCCCCAGGGATTCCCCCAAATCCCAAATCCCAGGATCACCACCCCGTTCCCCAGGGATTCCCCCAAATCCCAAATTCTGGGATCACTGCCCTGTTCCCCAGGGATTCCCTCAAATCCCAAATTCCAGGATCACCACCCCGTTCCCCAGGGATTCCCCCAAATCCCGAATGTCAGGATCACCACCCCGTTCCCCAGGGATTCCCCCAAATCCCGAATTCTGGGATCACAGCCCCGTTCCCCAGGGATTCCCCCAAATCCCAAATTCCAGGATCACAGCCCCATTCCCCAGGGATTCCCCCAAATCCCAAATTCTGGGATCACAGCCCCATTCCCCAGGGATTCCCCCAAATCCCAAATCCCAGGATCACCACCCCATTCCCCAGGGATTCCCCCAAATCCCAAATTCCAGGATCACTGCCCTGTTCCCCAGGGATTCCCCCAAATCCCAAATCCCAGGATCACCACCCCATTCCCCAGGGATTCCCCCAAATCCCAAATTCTGGGATCACAGCCCCGTTCCCCAGGGATTCCCCCAAATCCCAAATTCCAGGATCACCACCCCGTTCCCCAGGGATTCCCCCAAATCCCAAATTCCAGGATCACCGCCCCGTTCCCCAGGGATTCCCTCAAATCCCAAATTCCAGGATGTGTCACCCCATTCCCCAGGGATTCCCCCAAATCCCAAATTCTGGGATCACAGCCCCATTCCCCAGGGATTCCCCCAAATCCCAAATTCCAGGATCACCGCCCCGTTCCCCAGGGATTCCCTCAAATCCCAAATTCCAGGATGTGTCACCCCATTCCCCAGGGATTCCCCCAAATCCCAAATTCTGGGATCACAGCCCCATTCCCCAGGGATTCCCCCAAATCCCGAATTCCAGGATCACCACCCCGTTCCCCAGGGATTCCCCCAAATCCCAAATTCCAGGATCACAGCTCTGTTCCCCAGGGATTCCCCCAAATCCCAAATTCCAGGATCACCACCCCATTCCCCAGGGATTCCCTCAAATCCCAAATTCCAGGATCACCACCCCATTCCCCAGGGATTCCCTCAAATCCCAAATTCCAGGATCACCGCCCCGTTCCCCAGGGATTCCCCCAAATCCCAAATTCCAGGATCACAGCCCCATTCCCCAGGGATTCCCCCAAATCCCAAATTTCAGGATCACCGCCCCGTTCCCCAGGGATTCCCTCAAATCCCAAATTCCAGGATCACAGCCCCGTTCCCCAGGGATTCCCCCAAATCCCAAATTCCGGCAGGTTCGGGGCAGGTTGGAACAAACAGGGAGACTTCCAAGGAGTGGGATAAAAGCCTGCAGGCCCAGGGGCACCCCCTGATTCCCACCTCACCCCACAGGGCACCCCCTGATTCCCACCTCACCCCACAGAGCACCCCCTGCCCCACAGGGCACCCCACAGGCACCCCCTGCCCCTCACTCCTGTGCTCACCCTCACCCCAACACCCCAGGCAGCCTCTCACCCCCACCACCATCCTCACCCTCACATCCATCATCATCCTCACTCTCCCACCCCCACACTCACACCCCCCACACTCTCACCCATCACCATCCTCACCCCTTCATCCTCATCCTCACCCCTTCATCCTCATCCTCACCCCTTCATCCTCATCCTCACCCCTTCATCCTCATCCTCACCCCTTCATCCTCACCCTCACCCCTTCATCCTCACCCTCACCCCTTCATCCTCATCCTCACCCCTTCATCCTCACCCTCACCCCTTCATCCTCACCCTCACCCCTTCATCCTCACCCCTTCATCCTCATCCTCACCCCTTCATCCTCATCCTCACCCCTTCATCCTCATCCTCACCCCTTCATCCTCATCCTCACCCTTCATCCTCACCCTCACCCTTCATCCTCACCCTCAATCTTCATCCTCACCCTCACCCCTTCATCCTCACCTGTCCCACCTCCCACACTCACACCCCTCACCATCCTCATCCTCTCCCTCCCATCTTCATCCTCACCCTCACCCCTTCACCCTCACCCTCACCTTCCCACCTTCATCCTCATCCTCACCCCTTCATCCTCACCCTCACCCTTCATCCTCACCCTCACTCCTCATCCTCACCCTGACCCCTTCATCCTCTCCCTCCCACCCTCCACACTCACACCCCTCACACCCCCCACCCTCACACCCCCAAGCTCCTCACTCACACCCACCCTCACACCTTCATCCTCATCCTCATCCTCACCCATCAAACCCACCCTCACACCTTCAGCCTCATCCTCATCCTCACCCATCACACCCACCCTCACACCTTCATCCTCATCCTCATCCTCACCCATCACACCCACCCTCACACCTTCATCCTCATCCTCATCCTCACCCATCACACCCACCCTCACACCTTCAGCCTCATCCTCATCCTCACCCATCACACCCACCCTCACACCTTCATCCTCATCCTCATCCTCACCCATCACACCCACCCTCACACCTTCAGCCTCATCCTCATCCTCACCCATCACACCCACCCTCACACCTTCATCCTCATCCTCATCCTCACCCATCACACCCACCCTCACACCTTCATCCTCATCCTCATCCTCACCCATCACACCCACCCTCACACCTTCAGCCTCATCCTCATCCTCACCCATCACACCCACCCTCACACCTTCATCCTCATCCTCATCCTCACCCATCAAACCCACCCTCACACCTTCATCCTCATCCTCATCCTCACCCATCAAACCCACCCTCACACCTTCAGCCTCATCCTCACCCATCACACCCACCCTCACACCTTCAGCCTCATCCTCATCCTCACCCATCACACCCACCCTCACACCTTCATCCTCATCCTCATCCTCACCCATCAAACCCACCCTCACACCTTCAGCCTCATCCTCATCCTCACCCATCACACCCACCCTCACACCTTCAGCCTCATCCTCACCCATCACACCCACCCTCACACCTTCATCCTCATCCTCATCCTCACCCATCACACCCACCCTCACACCTTCATCCTCATCCTCACCCATCACACCCACCCTCACACCTTCATCCTCATCCTCATCCTCACCCATCACACCCACCCTCACACCTTCAGCCTCATCCTCACCCATCAAACCCACCCTCACACCTTCATCCTCATCCTCATCCTCACCCATCACACCCACCCTCACACCTTCATCCTCATCCTCATCCTCACCCATCAAACCCACCCTCACACCTTCAGCCTCATCCTCATCCTCACCCATCACACCCACCCTCACACCTTCATCCTCACCCTCACCCATCACACCCACCCTCACACCTTCATCCTCATCCTCATCCTCACCCATCAAACCCACCCTCACACCTTCAGCCTCATCCTCACCCATCACACCCACCCTCACACCTTCAGCCTCATCCTCATCCTCACCCATCAAACCCACCCTCACACCTTCAGCCTCATCCTCATCCTCACCCATCACACCCACCCTCACACCTTCAGCCTCATCCTCATCCTCACCCATCAAACCCACCCTCACACCTTCAGCCTCATCCTCATCCTCACCCATCACACCCACCCTCACACCTTCAGCCTCATCCTCATCCTCACCCATCACACCCACCCTCACACCTTCATCCTCATCCTCATCCTCACCCATCAAACCCACCCTCACACCTTCAGCCTCATCCTCATCCTCACCCATCACACCCACCCTCACACCTTCATCCTCATCCTCATCCTCACCCATCACACCCACCCTCACACCTTCATCCTCATCCTCATCCTCACCCATCACACCCACCCTCACACCTTCAGCCTCATCCTCACCCATCACACCCACCCTCACACCTTCAGCCTCATCCTCACCCATCACACCCACCCTCACACCTTCATCCTCATCCTCACCCATCACACCCACCCTCACACCTTCATCCTCATCCTCATCCTCACCCATCACACCCACCCTCACACCTTCAGCCTCATCCTCACCCTCACCCATCACACCCTTCAGCCTCATCCTCATCCTCACTCCCCTGCACTCACACCCACCCTCACACCTTCATCCTCATCCTCATCCTCACCCATCAAACCCACCCTCACACCTTCAGCCTCATCCTCATCCTCACCCATCAAACCCACCCTCACACCTTCATCCTCATCCTCATCCTCACCCATCACACCCACCCTCACACCTTCATCCTCATCCTCATCCTCACCCATCACACCCACCCTCACACCTTCATCCTCATCCTCATCCTCACCCATCACACCCACCCTCACACCTTCATCCTCATCCTCATCCTCACCCATCAAACCCACCCTCACACCTTCATCCTCATCCTCATCCTCACCCATCACACCCACCCTCACACCTTCATCCTCATCCTCACCCATCACACCCACCCTCACACCTTCATCCTCATCCTCACCCATCACACCCACCCTCACACCTTCATCCTCATCCTCATCCTCACCCATCAAACCCACCCTCACACCTTCAGCCTCATCCTCACCCATCACACCCACCCTCACACCTTCAGCCTCATCCTCACCCATCACACCCACCCTCACACCTTCATCCTCATCCTCATCCTCACCCATCAAACCCACCCTCACACCTTCAGCCTCATCCTCATCCTCACCCATCACACCCACCCTCACACCTTCATCCTCATCCTCATCCTCACCCATCAAACCCACCCTCACACCTTCATCCTCATCCTCATCCTCACCCATCAAACCCACCCTCACACCTTCAGCCTCATCCTCACCCATCACACCCACCCTCACACCTTCAGCCTCATCCTCACCCATCACACCCACCCTCACACCTTCAGCCTCATCCTCACCCATCACACCCACCCTCACACCTTCATCCTCATCCTCATCCTCACCCATCACACCCACCCTCACACCTTCAGCCTCATCCTCATCCTCACCCATCACACCCACCCTCACACCTTCATCCTCACCCTCACCCATCACACCCACCCTCACACCTTCATCCTCATCCTCATCCTCACCCATCACACCCACCCTCACACCTTCATCCTCATCCTCACCCATCACACCCACCCTCACACCTTCATCCTCATCCTCATCCTCACCCATCACACCCACCCTCACACCTTCAGCCTCATCCTCATCCTCAGCCTCATCCTCACCCCTGCACTCACATCCATCCTCGCATCTTCATCCTCATCCTCACCCCTGCACACCTTCATCCTCATCCCTCACCTGGGCACCCCCTCACACCTTCATCTTCATCCTCACCGTCACACCTCACACTCACACCCACCCTCACACCTTCAGCCTCATCCTCATCCTCACCCCTGCACTCACACCCACCCTCACACCTTCAGCCTCATCCTCATCCTCATCCATCAAACCCACCCTCACACCTTCAGCCTCATCTTCAGCCTCATCCTCACCCCCCTGCACTCACACCCACCCTCACACCTTCAGCCTCATCCTCACCCATCACACCCACCCTCACACCTTCAGCCTCATCCTCATCCTCACCCATCACACCCACCCTCACACCTTCATCCTCATCCTCATCCTCACCCATCACACCCACCCTCACACCTTCAGCCTCATCCTCATCCTCATCCTCATCCTCACCCATCAAACCCACCCTCACACCTTCATCCTCATCCTCATCCTCACCCATCACACCCACCCTCACACCTTCATCCTCATCCTCATCCTCACCCATCACACCCACCCTCACACCTTCATCCTCATCCTCATCCTCACCCATCACACCCACCCTCACACCTTCATCCTCATCCTCATCCTCACCCATCACACCCACCCTCACACCTTCATCCTCATCCTCATCCTCACCCATCACACCCACCCTCACACCTTCATCCTCATCCTCATCCTCACCCATCACACCCACCCTCACACCTTCAGCCTCATCCTCATCCTCACCCATCACACCCACCCTCACACCTTCAGCCTCATCCTCACCCATCACACCCACCCTCACACCTTCAGCCTCATCCTCATCCTCACCCATCACACCCACCCTCACACCTTCATCCTCATCCTCACCCATCAAACCCACCCTCACACCTTCAGCCTCATCCTCACCCTCACCCATCACACCCTTCAGCCTCATCCTCACCCATCACACCCACCCTCACACCTTCAGCCTCATCCTCACCCTCACCCATCACACCCTTCAGCCTCATCCTCATCCTCACTCCCCTGCACTCACACCCACCCTCACACCTTCAGCCTCATCCTCATCCTCACCCATCAAACCCACCCTCACACCTTCAGCCTCATCCTCACCCATCACACCCACCCTCACACCTTCAGCCTCATCCTCATCCTCACCCATCAAACCCACCCTCACACCTTCATCCTCATCCTCATCCTCACCCATCACACCCACCCTCACACCTTCATCCTCATCCTCATCCTCACCCATCACACCCACCCTCACACCTTCATCCTCATCCTCACCCATCACACCCACCCTCACACCTTCATCCTCATCCTCATCCTCACCCATCAAACCCACCCTCACACCTTCAGCCTCATCCTCACCCATCACACCCACCCTCACACCTTCAGCCTCATCCTCATCCTCACCCATCACACCCACCCTCACACCTTCAGCCTCATCCTCATCCTCACCCATCACACCCACCCTCACACCTTCATCCTCACCCTCACCCATCACACCCACCCTCACACCTTCATCCTCATCCTCATCCTCACCCATCACACCCACCCTCACACCTTCATCCTCATCCTCACCCATCACACCCACCCTCACACCTTCATCCTCATCCTCATCCTCACCCATCACACCCACCCTCACACCTTCAGCCTCATCCTCATCCTCAGCCTCATCCTCACCCCTGCACTCACATCCATCCTCGCATCTTCATCCTCATCCTCACCCCTGCACACCTTCATCCTCATCCCTCACCTGGGCACCCCCTCACACCTTCATCTTCATCCTCACCGTCACACCTCACACTCACACCCACCCTCACACCTTCAGCCTCATCCTCATCCTCACCCCTGCACTCACACCCACCCTCACACCTTCAGCCTCATCCTCATCCTCATCCTCACCCCCCTGCATTCACACCCACCCTCACACCTTCAGCCTCATCCTCATCCTCATCCATCAAACCCACCCTCACACCTTCAGCCTCATCTTCAGCCTCATCCTCACCCCCCTGCACTCACACCCACCCTCACACCTTCAGCCTCATCCTCACCCATCACACCCACCCTCACACCTTCAGCCTCATCCTCATCCTCACCCATCACACCCACCCTCACACCTTCATCCTCATCCTCATCCTCACCCATCACACCCACCCTCACACCTTCAGCCTCATCCTCATCCTCATCCTCATCCTCACCCATCAAACCCACCCTCACACCTTCATCCTCATCCTCATCCTCACCCATCACACCCACCCTCACACCTTCATCCTCATCCTCATCCTCACCCATCACACCCACCCTCACACCTTCATCCTCATCCTCATCCTCACCCATCACACCCACCCTCACACCTTCATCCTCATCCTCATCCTCACCCATCACACCCACCCTCACACCTTCATCCTCATCCTCATCCTCACCCATCACACCCACCCTCACACCTTCATCCTCATCCTCATCCTCACCCATCACACCCACCCTCACACCTTCAGCCTCATCCTCACCCATCACACCCACCCTCACACCTTCAGCCTCATCCTCATCCTCACCCATCACACCCACCCTCACACCTTCATCCTCATCCTCACCCATCAAACCCACCCTCACACCTTCAGCCTCATCCTCACCCATCACACCCACCCTCACACCTTCAGCCTCATCCTCACCCTCACCCATCACACCCACCCTCACACCTTCAGCCTCATCCTCATCCTCATCCTCATCCTCACCCATCAAACCCACCCTCACACCTTCATCCTCATCCTCATCCTCACCCATCACACCCACCCTCACACCTTCATCCTCATCCTCATCCTCACCCATCACACCCACCCTCACACCTTCATCCTCATCCTCATCCTCACCCATCACACCCACCCTCACACCTTCATCCTCATCCTCATCCTCACCCATCACACCCACCCTCACACCTTCAGCCTCATCCTCATCCTCACCCATCACACCCACCCTCACACCTTCATCCTCATCCTCACCCATCAAACCCACCCTCACACCTTCAGCCTCATCCTCACCCTCACCCATCACACCCTTCAGCCTCATCCTCACCCATCACACCCACCCTCACACCTTCAGCCTCATCCTCACCCTCACCCATCACACCCTTCAGCCTCATCCTCATCCTCACTCCCCTGCACTCACACCCACCCTCACACCTTCAGCTTCATCCTCACCCCTGCACATCTTCATCCTCATCCCTCACCAGGGCACCCCCTCACCCCTTCATCCTCATCCTCACCCTCTCCCACCTTCATCCTCACCCCTCACACACCTTCACCTGCACACCCCTCCCCTGGGCAACCCCCTCACCCCTTCATCTTCATCCTCACCCGTCACACCTCACACTCATGCCCACCTTCACCCCTTCATCCTCACCCCTGCACACCTTCATCTTCATCCCTCACCTGGGCACTCCCCTCACCCCTTCAGCCTCACCTTCACCCCTCCCACCCCCTCACCTGCACACCCCTCACCTGTGCACACCCCCCCACACACACCCCTCACCTGTGCACACCCCCAAACCCCTCACCTGTGCACACCCTCACACACACCCCTCACCTGTGCACACCCCCAAACCCCTCACCTGTGCACACCCCCAAACCCCTCACCTGTGCACACCCCCAAACCCCTCACCTGTGCACACCCCCAAACCCCTCACCTGTGCACACCCTCACACACACCCCTCACCTGTGCACACCCCCAAACCCCTCACCTGTGCACACCCAAACCCCTCACCTGTGCACACCCCCCAAACCCCTCACCTGTGCACACCCTCACACCCCTCACCTGTGCACACCCCCAAACCCCTCACCTGTGCACACCCCCAAACCCCTCACCTGTGCACACCCCCAAACCCCTCACCTGTGCACACCCCCAAACCCCTCACCTGTGCACACCCTCACACCCCTCACCTGTGCACACCCCCAAACCCCTCACCTGTGCACACCCCCACCCCTCACCTGTGCACACCCCCAAACCCCTCACCTGTGCACACCCCCAAACCCCTCACCTGTGCACACCCAAACCCCTCACCTGTGCACACCCTCACACCCCTCACCTGTGCACACCCCCCACACCCCTCACCTGTGCACACCCCCCAAAACCCTCACCTGTGCACACCCCCACCCCTCACCTTTCCACACCCCCACCCCTCACCTTTCCACACCCCCACCCCTCACCTGTGCACACCCCCAAACCCCTCACCTTTCCACATCCCCCACACCACTCACCTTTCCACACCCTCACACCCCTCACCTGTCAACACACTCACCCCTCACCTGTCCATACCCCCAAACCCCTCACCTGTGCACAACCCCAAACCCCTCACCTGTGCACACCCTCACACACACCCTCACCTGTGCACAGCCTCACACACAGCCTCACCTTTCCACACCCCCCAAACCCCTCACCTGTGCACACCCTCACACACACGCTCACCTGTGCACACCCCCCAAACCACTCACCTTTCCACACTCCCAAACCCCTCACCTGTCCACAACCCCCACCCACAGCCTCACCTGTGCACACCCTCACACACACACCCCTCACCTTTCCACACACCCAAACCCCTCACCTGTGCACACCCCCCACCCCTCACCTGTGCACACCCTCACACATCCCCCTCACCTTTCCATATCCCCACACCCCTCACCTGTGCACACCCCCCCTCACACCCCTCACCTGTGCACACCCAAACCCCTCACCTGTGCACACCCCCAAACCCCTCACCTGTGCACACCCCCCCTCAGACCCCTCACCTGTGCACACCCTCACACCCCTCACCTGTGCACACCCCCAAACCCCTCACCTGTGCACACCCCCCCTCAGACCCCTCACCTGTGCACACCCCCAAACCCCTCACCTGTGCACACCCCCCCTCACACCCCTCACCTGTGCACACCCCCCCTCACACCCCTCACCTGTGCACACCCAAACCCCTCACCTGTGCACACCCTCACACACACCCCTCACCTGTGCACACCCAAACCCCTCACCTGTGCACACCCCCCCTCACACCCCTCACCTGTGCACACCCTCACACACACCCCTCACCTGTGCACACCCAAACCCCTCACCTGTGCACACCCTCACACACACCCCTCACCTGTGCACACCCTCACACACACCCCTCACCTGTGCACACCCAAACCCCTCACCTGTGCACACCCCCCAAACCCCTCACCTGTGCACACCCAAACCCCTCACCTGTGCACACCCCCCCTCACACCCCTCACCTGTGCACACCCCCCACCCACAGCCTCACCTGTGCACACCCCCCACCCACACCCCTCACCTGTGCACACCCAAACCCCTCACCTGTGCACACCCTCACACACCCCTCACCTGTGCACACCCCCCAAAACCCTCACCTGTGCACACCCCCCCTCACACCCCTCACCTGTGCACACCCCCCTCACACCCCTCACCTGTGCACACCCCCCAAAACCCTCACCTGTGCACACCCCCACCCCTCACCTGTGCACACCCAAACCCCTCACCTGTGCACACACACACACCCCTCACCTGTGCACACCCCCAAACCCCTCACCTGTACACCCAAACCCCTCACCTGTGCACATCCCCAAACCCCTCACCTGTGCACACCCCCCCTCAGACCCCTCACCTGTGCACATCCCCAACACCCCTCACCTGTCCACACCCCTCCACCCTCACCCCCCCTCACTCCCACCCCATATTCCCACCCCCCATATCCCACCCCCCCCAAATTCCCCCCCCCTCATTCACTCCCCCCGCCCCCCCTCCCCCCGCGCTCCCGCTGTCCCGGCGCTCCCCCCCCCTCCTCTGTTCCCCCCTCCCCCTTCCCCCCCGTGTCCCCCCCGTCCCGCGGTGTCCCCCCCGTGTCCCCCCGTCCCGCGGGGTCCCCCCGTGTCCCCCCGTGTCCCCCCGTGTCCCCCCCGGTCGGTACCGGCCGGGCCGGGCTCGGGCGGGGCGCGGCCTCCCCTCGGCTGGGGGCGACAAGATGGCGGCGGCGCCTGAGCCGCGGGGCCGCCGGGCCGCCAGGGGGCGCTGTGGGCACGGCCGGGGAGGGGAACGGAGCGCCCCCTGCCGGACACACCGCGCATGCGCGGGGGATGGACACGAGTGGGGTCATAAAGAGGGGGGGGGAGTGGGGACACCCGTGGGGACAGCGGGGACACCCGTGGGGACACCCCTGGGGACACCCTTGGGGACACCCGTGGGGACACCCCTGGGGACAGCGGGGACACCCGTGGGGACACCCCTGGGGACACCCTTGGGGACACCCGTGGGGACACCCCTGGGGACAGCGGGGACACCCGTGGGGACACCCGTGGGGACAGCGGGGACACCCGTGGGGACAGAGGGGACACCCGTGGGGACAACGGGGACACCCGTGGGGACACCCCTGGGGACACCCGTGGGGACACCCCTGGGGACAATGGGGACACCCGTGGGGACACCCCTGGGGACACCCGTGGGGACAACGGGAACACCCGTGGGGACACTCGTGGGGACAGTGGGGACACCCGTGGGGACAACGGGGACACCCGTGGGGACACCCCTGGGGACACCCTTGGGGACACCCGTGGGGACACCCCTGGGGACAGCGGGGACACCCGTGGGGACACCCGTGGGGACAGCGGGGACACCCGTGGGGACAGAGGGGACACCCGTGGGGACAACGGGGACACCCGTGGGGACACCCCTGGGGACACCCGTGGGGACACCCCTGGGGACAATGGGGACACCCGTGGGGACACCCCTGGGGACACCCGTGGGGACAACGGGAACACCCGTGGGGACACTCGTGGGGACAGTGGGGACACCCGTGGGGACAACGGGGACACCCGTGGGGACACCCCTGGGGACACCCGTGGGGACAACGGGGACACCCGTGGGGACACCCGTGGGGACAGTGAGAGACCGGGGATACCCGTGGGGACAGCTGGGACATCCCTGGGGACAGCGGGGACACCCGTGGGGACAGTGAGAGACCGGGGGCACCCGTGGGGACAGCGGGAACACCCGTGGGGACAGTGAGAGACCGGGGACACCCCTGGGGACAGTGGGGACACCCGTGGGGACAGTGAGAGACCGGGGACACCCCTGGGGACAGTGGGGACAGTGGGGACAGCGAGAACAGTGAGGGACCAGTGACAGTGATCAGTGACACCAGTGGGACCTGTGGGAGCGGGGACACCCGTGGGGACAGTGAGAGCTCGGGGACACCCGTGGGGACAGCGGGGACACCCCTGGGGACAGTGGGGACACCCGTGGGGACAGTGAGAGACTGGGGACACCCGTGGGGACAGTGGGGACACCCGTGGGGACAGCAGGGACACCCCTGGGGACAGAGAGGACACTGAGGGACCAGTGACACCCGTGGGGACAGAGGGGACAGTGAGGGACCAGTGACACCCGTGGGGACAGAGGGGACAGTGAGAGCAGGGACACCAATGGGAGACCAGTGACACCAGTGGGACCTGTGGGGCCAGTGGAACAGTGACACCAGTGACACCAGTGGGACCAGTGACACCAGTGACAGACCAGTGACACCAGTGGGACCAGTGACACCAGTCATACCAGTGAGGGACCAGTGACACCAGTGGGACCTGTGGGGCCAGTGGAACAGTGACACCAGTGACACCAGTGGGACCAGTGACACCAGTGACAGACCAGTGACACTAGTGGGACCAGTGACACCAGTGATACCAGTGACACCAGTGACAGCAGTGGGACCAGTGGGATCAGGGACAGACCAGTGACATCACTGGGAGCGGGGACACCAGTGACACCAGTGGGACCAGTGAGGGACCAGTGGGACCAGTGGCACCAGAGGGACCAGTGGGACCAGTGAGGGACCAGTGACAGCAGTGGGACCAGTGGGATCAGGGACAGACCAGTAACACCAGTGACACCAGTGACACCAGTGACAGACCAATGAGAGACCAATGAGAGACCAATGGGACCAGTGAAAGACCAGTGACACCAGTAACACCAGTGACACCAGTGACACCAGTGACACCAGTGACACCAGTGACAGCAGAGCTGACCCAGGGCACTGGTGGGACCAGTGAGAGACCAGTGACCCCAGTACTGGGAAAATGCTCCCAGTGCCACCCTGGGGCTCCAGTGCCACCAGTGACAGACCAGTGCCACCAGTGCCACCAGTGCCAGCAATGAGGGACCAGTGCGAGACCAGTGCCACCAGTGACAGACCAGTGACACCAGTGCCACCGGTGCCAGCAATGAGGGACCAGTGAGAGACCAGTGCCACCAGTGACAGACCAGTGACACCAGTGCCACCGGTGCCAGCAATGAGGGACCAGTGAGAGACCAGTGCCACCAGTGCCACCAGTGCCACCAGTGACAGCAATGAGGGACCAGTGAGAGACCAGTGCCACCAGTGCCACCAGTGACAGACCAGTGACAGCAATGAGGGACCAGTGAGAGACCAGTGCCACCAGTGCCACCAGTGCCCCTTGCTGGCTCTCCCAGTGCCCCCAGTGCCCACTGCTGATTCTCCCAGTGCCCCCAGTGCCCACTGCTGGCTCTCCCAGTGCCCCCAGTGCCCACTGCTGATTCTCCCAGTGCTCCCAGTGCCCACTGCTGGCTCTCCCAGTGCCCCCAGTGCCCACTGCTGATTCTCCCAGTGCCCCCAGTGCCCACTGCTGGCTCTCCCAGTGCCCCCAGTGCCCACTGCTGGCTCTCCCAGTGCCCCCAGTGCCCACTGCTGATTCTCCCAGTGCCCCCAGTGCCCACTGCTGGCTCTCCCAGTGCCCCCAGTGCCCACTGCTGGCTCTCCCAGTGCCCCCAGTGCCCCCTGCTGGCTCTCCCAGTGCCCCCAGTGCCCACTGCTGGCTCTCCCAGTGCCCCCAGTGCCCACTGCTGGCTCTCCCAGTGCCCCCAGTGCCCACTGCTGATTCTCCCAGTGCCCCCAGTGCCCACTGCTGGCTCTCCCAGTGCCCCCAGTGCCCACTGCTGATTCTCCCAGTGCTCCCAGTGCCCACTGCTGGCTCTCCCAGTACACCCAGTGCCCACTGCTGTTTCTCCCAGTGCTCCCAGTGCCCCTTGCTGGCTCTCCCAGTGCTCCCAGTGCCCACTGCTGGCTCTCCCAGTACACCCAGTGCCCACTGCTGTTTCTCCCAGTGCCCACTGCTGATTCTCCCAGTATTCCATCCCCCCCCCCCCCGATCCACCCGTGTCCATCCCCGTCACGCGGCCCCCGGGACAAAGGGACAAAGGGACAAAGGGACCTTGTGCGGCCGTACCAGGGACCCCGGGGGGGGAGGGGGGGTTTGGGGAGGTCAGGTGACCCCAGGATTGGGGTTTGGGGGGCTCAGGTGACCCCAGGACTGGGGTTTGGGGGATCAGGTGACCCCAGGATTGGGGTTTGGGGAGGTCCATGTGACCCCAGGATTGGGGTTTGGGGGTCCATGTGACCCCAGGATTGGGGTTTGGGGGATCAGGTGACCCCAGGATTGGGGTTTGGGGGATCCAGGTGACCCCAGGATTGGGGTTTGGGGGGGTCCATGTGACCCCAGGACTGGGGTTTGGGGGGGTCAGGTGACCCCAGGACTGGGGTTTGGGGGATCAGGTGACCCCAGGATTGGGGTTTGGGGGGGTCCATGTGACCCCAGGACTGGGGTTTGGGGGGGTCAGGTGACCCCAGGACTGGGGTTTGGGGAGGTCCATGTGACCCCAGGACTGGGGTTTGGGAGATCCAGGTGACCCCAGGATTGGGGTTTGGGGGGGTCAGGTGACCCCAGGATTGGGGTTTGGGGGATCAGGTGACCCCAGGATTGGGGTTTGGGAGATCCAGGTGACCCCAGGATTGGGGTTTAGGGGGCTCAAGTGGCCTTGAGGTTGAGGTTTGGGGGATCCAGGTGACCCCAGGACCAGGGTTTGGGGGGTCCCGTGGCCCCAGGACCGGGGTTTGGAGGTCCAGGCGACCTCAGGATTGGGGTTTAGGGGGATCAGGTGACTCCAGGATCGGGGTCTGGGGGGATCAGGTGACCCCAGGACTGGGGTTTGGGAGATCCAGGTGACCCCAGGACCGGGATTTGGGGGTCCAGGTGACCCTGGTGGGGGAGCTTGGGGATCCAGGTGACCCCAGGACTGGGGTTTCGGGGGTCCCGTGGCCCCAGGACCGGGGTTTGGGGGTCCAGGTGGCCCCAGGATCGAGGTTTGGGGGTCCATGTGGCCCCAGGACCGGGGTTTAGGGGTCCAGGTGACCCCAGGATTGGGGTTTGGGGGCTCAGGTGACCCCAGGATTGGGGTTTAGGGGGATCAGGTGACTCCAGAATGGGGCTTTGGGGGTCCAGGTGACCCCAGGACTGGGGTTTGGGGGTCCAGGTGGCCCAAGGATCGAGGTTTGGGGGTCCATGTGGCCCCAGGACCGGGGTTTAGGGGTCCAGGTGACCCCAGGATTGGGGTTTGGGGGCTCAGGTGACCCCAGGATTGGGGTTTAGGGGGATCAGGTGACTCCAGAATGGGGCTTTGGGGGTCCAGGTGACCCCAGGACTGGGGTTTGGGGGTCCAGGTGGCCCAAGGACCAGAGTTTGGGGGGCCAGGTGACCCCAGGACTGAGGTTTAGGGGGATCAGGTGACTCCAGGACTGGGGTTTGGGGGTCCAGGTGTCCCCAGGACCGGGGTTTGGAGGTCCAGGTGACCTCAGGATTGGGGTTTAGGGGGATCAGGTGACTCCAGGATCGGGGTTTGGGGGTCCAGGTGTCCCCAGGACCGGGGTTTGGAGGTCCAGGTGACCTCAGGATTGGGGTTTAGGGGGATCAGGTGACTCCAGGATCGGGGTTTGGGGGGATCAGGTGACCCCAGGACCGGGGTTTGGAGGTCCAGGTGACCCTGGTGGGGGAGCTTGGGGATCCAGGTGACCCCAGGACTGGGGTTTAGGGGGGTCCCGTGGCCCCAGGAATGGGGTTTGGGGGGTCCATGTGGCCCCAAGACTGGGGTTTGGGGGTCCATGTGGCCCCAGGATCGGGGTTTGGGGGTCCATGTGGCCCCAGGACCGGGGTTTAGGGGGTCTGTGTGACCCCAGGACCAGAGTTTGGGGGCTCAAGTGGCCCCAGGATTGGGGTTTAGGGGGATCAGGTGACTCCAGGACCGGGGTTTGGGGGCTCAGGTGACCCCAGGATCGAGGTTTGGGGGTCCAGGTGGCCCCAGGACTGGGGTTTGGGGGTCCAGGTGGCCCAAGGACCAGAGTTTGGGGGGCCAGGTGACCCCAGGACTGAGGTTTAGGGGGATCAGGTGACTCCAGAATGGGGCTTTGGGGTTCCAGGTGACCCCAGGACCGGGGTTTGGAGGTCCAGGTGACCTCAGGATTGGGGTTTAGGGGGATCAGGTGACTCCAGGATCGGGGTTTGGGGGGATCAGGTGACCCCAGGACCGGGGTTTGGGGGCTCAAGTGGCCCCAGGACCGGGGTTTAGGGGGTCCAGGTGACCCCAGGACCGGGGTTTAGGGGGTCCAGGTGACCCCAGGATCGGGGTTTGGGGGGTCCCGTGACCCCAGGACCGGGGTTTGGGGGTCCATGTGGCCCCAGGACCGGGGTTTGGGGGTCCATGTGGCCCCAGGACCGGGGTTTAGGGGGTCTGTGTGACCCCAGGACCAGAGTTTGGGGGCTCAAGTGGCCCCAGTATTGGGGTTTAGGGGGATCAGGTGACTCCAGGACCAGGGTTTGGGGGGTCCCGTGGCCCCAGGACCGGAGTTTGGAGGTCCAGGTGGCCCCAGGACTGGGATTTGGGGGTCCAGGTGGCCCCAGGACCGGGATTTGGGGGCTCAGGTAACCCCAGGACCGGGATTTGGGGGGTCTGTGTGACCCCAGGAGTGGGATCTGGGGGCTCAGGTAACCCCAGGACCGGGATTTGGGGGGTCTGTGTGACCCCAGGACTGGGATTTGGGGGGTCTGTGTAACCCCAGGACCGGGATTTGGGGATCAGGTAACCCCAGGATCGGGATTTGGGGGGTCTGTGTGACCCCAGGATCGGGATTTGGGGCTCCCGTGGCCCCATTTCTGGCAGCCCCCGCAGCTCCCCCCCATCAGGGCGGGGGAAGGACCCAGAGCCCCCAGCCCAGGTGGGACCCCCCGACCCCCCCTCCGCCACCCCGGCACCTGCAACCGGAGCCGGGCGCGGCCCCCGCGACCCCCTCCCGACCCCCTAATCCCGGGACAAAGGGGCTTTGAGCGCCCCATCAAAGGGCCCTTGTTCGGCCGCCCGGGGGGGGGGGGGACGGGACCCCCCCTGCTCCGGCCCTGGGGGGGGCTCCGCGGGTCGGGGGGCCCAGCGAAGGGGGGTGTTGGACACCTGAGACCCCCCCCGGGGGGAGAGAGGGGGATTTGGGGGTCCCCAGAGCCGTGCTGGGGGGTCCCCGACCGTGACTCGGGGGTCCCCAAAGTGGTGCCGGGGTTCTGGGTTTGGGGGTCCCCAGGGGCTGTTCTGAGGGTCCCAGATATGACTGTGGGGTCCCCACAGTGGGGCTGGGGGTCCCAGTTATGGCTCTGGGTCTGGGGGTCCCCACAATGGGTCTGGGGGTCCCAGTTATGGCTCTGGGTCTGGGGGTCCCCACAGTGGGGCTGGGGGTCCCAGTTATGGCTCTGGGTCTGGGGGTCCCAGATATGACTGTGGGGTCCCCGCAGTGGGGCTTGGGGGGGTCCCAGTTATGGCTCTGGGGCTGGGGGTCCCAAATGTGACTTTGGGTCTGGGGGTCCCAGTTATGGCTCTGGGGCTGGGGGTCCCAAATGTGACTCTGGGTCTGGGGGTCCCAGTTATGGCTCTGGGGGTCCCAGTTATGGCTCTGGGGGGGTCCCAGTTATGACTCTGGCTCTGGGGTCCCAGTTATGACTCGGAGTCCCAGTTATGGCTCTGGGGGGTCCCAGTTATGACTCTGGGTCTGGGGGTCCCAGTTATGGCTCTGGGGGGGTCCCAGTTATGACTCTGGGGGGTCCCAGTTATGACTCTGGGGGTCCCAGTTATGGCTCTGGGTCTGGGGTCCCACAGTGGGGCTGGGGGTCCCAGTTATGGCTCTGGGTCTGGGGGTCCCAAATGTGACTCTGGCTCTGGGGGTCCCAGTTATGACTCTGGCTCTGGGGTCCCAGTTATGGCTCTGAGGGTCCCAGTTATGGCTCTGGTGGGTCCCAGTTATGGCTCTGGGGGTCCCAGTTATGGCTCTGGGGGGTCCCAGTTATGGCTCTGGGGGGTCCCAGTTATGGCTCTGGCTCTGGGGTCCCAGTTATGGCTCTGGGGGGTCCCAGTTATGGCTCTGGGGTCCCAGTTATGGCTCTGGGGTCCCAGTTGTGGCTCTGGGGTCCCAGTTATGGCTCTGGGGTCCCAGTTGTGGCTCTGGGGTCCCCACAGCCGTGGCAGTGCCCGGGTTTGGGGGTGCGGTGCCGGTTTCTGGTGTGGAGTGGTGCCGATGACGCCCGGGGCCATTCCCGGTGCCATTCCCGGCTCCAGGGGCTGTTCCCAGCTCCCGGTGCCATTCCCGGTTCCCGGTGCCATTCCCGGTTCCCGGTGCCGTTCCCGGTTCCCGGTGCCATTCCCGGTTCCCGGTGCCATTCCCAGCTCCCGGTGCCATTCCCGGTTCCCGGTGCCGCAGCCGTTCCTGGCTCGGTGCCGGTGCTGCTGTCACGATCCCTGTCCCCGGTCCCCCTCTGCCAGGGCCGCAGCCGTGCCCGCTGCCCGCAGTGCCGGGGCCGGTGCGGTGCCCGGTGCGGTGCCCGGTGCGGCAGCTCCCGGTGTTGGTGCGGTGCCCGGTGCGGTGCCCGGTGCGGTGTCTGCAGTCCCGGTGCGGTGCCAGTGCCGACCCGCCGCAGTCTCGGTGCGGCCCCGGTGCAGCCCAGGTGCGGTGCCGGTGCGGTGCCGGTGCAGCCCCGGTGCGGAGCCGATACGGTCCTAGAGCAGCCCCGGTGCGGTGCCGGTGCAGTCTCGGTGCAGCCCCGGTGCGGTGCCGGTGCGGTGCCGGTGCAGCCCCGGTGCGGTCTCGGTGCAGCCCCGGTGCAGTCTCGGTGCGGTGCTGGTGCGGTTCCGATGCGGTGCCGGTGCGGTCTCGGTGCGGAGCCGGTGCGGGGCCCGGGATTGGCTGGCCCCGCGCCACCGGCCCCTCCCCGGGCCCTTGCGGCTATAACGGCCCCGGGCGGCCCCGCGGCCCCGCAGCGCCCGGCCCCGAGCAGCGATGGGAGAGTCCCGAGGGTGAGCGGGGACACGGGGACAGGGGGATGTAGGAGACCCCCGGGACACGGGGACAGGGGGTGCAGGAGACCCCCGGGACACGGGGACAGGGGGTGCAGGAGACCCCCGGGACAGCGGGGACAGGGGGGGGACAGAGGGGGTGCAGGAGACCCCCGGGACAATGGGGACACGGGGACAGGGGGACAGGGGGGTGCAGGACACCCCTGGGACAATGGGGACACGGGGACAGGGGAATACAGGAGACCCCCGGGACAGCCGGGACAGCGGGGACAGGGGGGGTGCAGGAGACCCCCGGGACAGCGGGGACAAGGGGACAGCGGGAATGCAGGAGACCCCCGGGACAGCGGGGACACGGGGACAGGGGGACAGGGGGATGCAGGAGACCCCCGGGACAGCGGGGACAGCGGGGACAGGGGGGACAGGGGGATACAGGACACCCCCGGGACAATGGGGACACGGGGACAGGGGGTTGCAGGAGACCCCCGGGACAATGGGGACAGCGGGGACACGGGGACAGGGGAGATACAGGACACCCCCCGGGACAGCGGGGACACGGGGACAGCGGGGACACGGGGGTGCAGGACACCCCCGGGACAGCGGGGACACGGGGGTGCAGGACATCCCTGGGACAGCGGGGACAGGGGGACAGCGGGAACAGTGGGGACAGCGGGGACAGGGGGACAGCGGGGACAGAGGGGATGCAGGACACCCCCCGGGACAGCGGGGACAGCGGGGACACGGGGACAGCGGGGACAGAGGGGATGCAGGACACCCCCCGGGACAGCGGGGACAGCGGGGACACGGGGACAGCGGGGACAGAGGGGATGCAGGACACCCCCCGGGACAGCGGGGACAGCGGGGACCTTTGAGACAGAGGGGACTCCAGGAACCCCCAGGAAAACAGAGACCCCCAGGACAGCGGGGACAGAGGGGACCCCCAGGACAGAAGGGACCCCCAGGACAGAGGGGACCCCCAGGGACCCCCAAGATAAGGGGGAGAGAGGGAATATCGGGAACAGATTGGAATCCTGGAACGGAGGGGACAGAGGGGACAGCGGGGATGGCAGAGACCCCCCCCCCCCCCAAGGACCAAGGGACAGCAGAGACCCCCGGGCCAGCAGAGACCGAGGGGACCCCCGGGCCAGGGGGACAGCAGAGACCCCCGGGGCAGGGGGACAGCAGGGACCCCAGAGCTGGGGGGTGCGGGGGGGTCGGGGAAGGGACCGAGAGCACTGAGGGGTGTTTGGGGGGGCTCGGGGGTCCCCAGGAAGGGGTCGGGGGGGGGGGGGAGCACTGGGAGCAGTGGGGGGGTGTCTGGGGGGCTCGGGGGTCCCCAAATTCCTCGTGTCCCCGCAGGGTCCCGGCGCTGGCCATGGTCGCCCTCCTGGTCCTGGCGGTCGCCACGGCCGATGGTGAGGGGGGGGGGGGTGATTTTGGGGGTCTCAGGGGAGGGGGAGGGCACCCTGAGCACCCCCAGGGGTCCCTCTGGGAGGGTTGGGGGTCCCCTACCTGGCTGCAGGGGGGGGGAGGGTCCGGCCTTGTCCCCTCCCCGGGGCAGCGGTGGCCGGGCCGTGTCCCCCCCCCCCCCCTGCCCGTGTCACCCCCCGTGTCCCCCCAGAGCCCTCGGGCCCCCTGGACGTGGCGGTGTCGGCGGAGGGACAGACCCCAGGTACGGGGAGGGACCCCCCTGCCCCCCCCCCCCCGTGCCTCAGTTTCCCCCATCCCACACCCCTGGGGGGCACCCCGGGGTGACAGGGTGACAGGGTGACAGGGTGACAGGGTGACAGGGTGACATGTCCCCCCCTCTCGTCCCTTCCAGAGCCCGTCAGTCCCGCCAAGCTGGAGGCGTCGGGAGAGAGTGAGTGTGGGGGGCGGGGTGCGGCGGGACCCCCCCCCCCTCCGATGGCACCTGGGGGGGCTCTGTGCCCTCCCCCGGCACCCCCTGACCCTCCCCCTGTGCCCCCCCCCCCCCAGGTGATCTCACCACCACCTCTGCACAGCGCCCGGGCAGAGGTAGGGCCGGGCATGGAGGGGGGGGACATGGGGGTACGGACCCCCCATTTGGGTATGGACCCCCCAGTTTGGGCATGGACCCCTTAATTTGGGCATGGACCCCCCGACATGGTCACAGGGACCCCCCAGTTTGGGCATGGACCCCCCGACATGGTCACAGGGACCCCCCAGTTTGGGCATGGACCCCCTGACATGGTCATAGGGACCCCCCAGTTTGGGCCTGGACTCCCCAATTTGGGCATGGACCCCCTGACATGGTCATAGGGACCCCCCAGTTTGGGCCTGGACCCCCCAGTTTGGGCATGGACCCCCCAACATGGTCACAGGGACCCCCCAGTTTGGGCATGGACCCCCCAACATGGTCATAGGGACCCCCCAGTTTGGGCATGGACCCCCCAGTTTGGGCATGGACCCCCAATTTGGGCATGGACCCCCAAGATGGTCATATGGACCCCCCAACATGGTCATAGGGACCCCCCAGTTTGGGCATGGACCCCCCAACATGGTCATAGGGACCCCCCAATTTGGGCATGGACCCCCCAGTTTGGGCATGGACCCCCCAACTTGGGCATGGACCCCCAACATGGTCACAGGGACCCCCCAACATGGTCACAGGGACCCCCAAGGTGGGCACAGGGACCCCCCGACATGGTCATAGGGACCCCCCAATTTGGGCATGGACCCCCCAGTTTGGGCATGGACCCCCCAACTTGGGCATGGACCCCCAACATGGTCACAGGGACCCCCCAACATGGTCACAGGGACCCCCAAGGTGGGCACAGGACCCCCCGACATGGTCATAGGGACCCCCCAATTTGGGCATGGACCCCCAACATGGTCATAGGGACCCCCTGACATGGTCACAGGGACCCCCGACATGGTCACAGGGACCCCCCAACATGGTCACAGGGACCCCCCAACATGGTCACAGGGACCCCCCAATTTGGGCCTGGACCCCCCAACATGGTCACAGGGACCCCCCAATTTGGGCCTGGACCCCCCAACATGGTCACAGGGACCCCCAATTTGGGCACAGGGACCCCCCAACATGGTCACAGGGACCCCCAAGGTGGGCACGGCCCCCACCCCTGGGCACAGCCCCCCGTCACGGGCAAGGGGAACCCCCCAACAAGGCCATGGACCCCCCACCCATTGAATGGGGACCCCCCCCCCCCAAAACACGGGCACGGACCCCTCACCCTCGGCACTGGGACCCCCAAGACGGGCACGGGGACCCCCAACACGGGCACTGGGACCCCCAACACAGGCACTGGGACCCCCAACACATACACGGCCCCCCTCCCGGGGGTCACCCTGTGCCCCCTGCCCGGGCTCTGTGACCCCCGTGACCCCAGAGGGTCCCCCCCCCCCCCAGGCCTGACCTCGGGACCCTTCCCGGGGTCCCCGGGGGTCCCTGGAGAGGCCCCGGGCAGCGACTCCGGCCCCGAAGGGCTCGACAGCGGCTCCATCAGCGCCGATGCCCTCACCGGGGGACCCCCAGGAGGTGGGTGCGGGGGGGGGTTCTGGGGGGTCCCGGGGCAGTGGGTGCTGGAGGGGGGGGGGGGCTGGGGGACCTCCAGGAGGTGGGTGCGGGGGGAGGGCCTGGGAGGGGGTGCTGGGGGGGGGGGGGCTGGGAGGGGGGTGCTGGGGGGACCCCGAGGAGGTGGGTGCTGGGGGGGGGTGCTGGGGGGGGGGTACTGGGGGGTCCCGGGGCAGTGGGTGTGGGGGTACTGGGGGGTCCCGGGGCAGTGGGTGTGGGGGCGGGGCTGGGAGGGGGTGCTGGGGGGGGGGTCTGAGGGCAGTGGGTGCGGGGGGGGCCTGGGGTGGGTGCGGGGGGAGGGCCTGGGAGGGGGTGCTGGGGGGGGGGGCTGGGAGGGGGTGCTGGGGGGGGGGGCTGGGAGGGGGTGCTGGGGGGGGCCTGGGAGGGGGTGCTGGGGGGGGGGGGCTGCGAGGGGGTGCTGGGGGGGGCCTGGGAGGGGGTGCTGGGGGGGGGGGCTGCGAGGGGGTGCTGGGGGGGGCTGGGAGGGGGTGCTGGGGGGGGCCTGAGGGGGTGCTGGGGGGTCCCGACGAGAAGGGTGCGGGGAGGGGGGGGCCTGGAGGGGGGCTGGGGGGACCCTGAGGAGGTGGGTGCTGGGGGGGGTCTCGGGGCAGTGGGTGCGGGGGGGGTCCCGGGGGGGGTGCTGGGGGACCCCCAGGAGGTGGGTGCTGGGGGAGGGGGGCCTGGGAGGGGGTGCTGGGGGGTCCCGGGGCAGTGGGTGCAGGGGGAGGGTCCTGGGAGGGGGGGCTGGGGGACCCCCAGGAGGTGGGTGCGGGGAGGGGGCCTGGGAGGGGTGCTGGGGGGTCCCGGGGGTGGGGGACAGGGTGGGGGGATCCGTGGGGGATTGCTGGGGGCTCCCAGGGCAGTGGGTGCTGGGGGGGGCCTGGGAGGGGTGCGGAGGGGGACCCTGAGGAGATGTGTGCTGGGGGGGGGCCCGGGGGGGGGGGTGCTGGGGGGTCCCGGGGGATGGGCCAGGGGTGGGGGTCCCTGGCGGGGTGGGTGCCGGGGGTCCCTGGGGTGATGGGTGCTGGGATGGGGGTCCCTGGGGCAGTGGGGGCAGGGGGTCCCTGGGGTGATGGGTGCAGGGGGGTCCCTGGGGTGATGGGTGCTGGGGTAGGGTCCCTGGGGTGATGGGTGCTGGTGTGGGGGTCCCTGGGGTGCTGGGTGCCCGGGGTCGCCTCTCTGTCCCCCCCATCGCTGCCCCCCAACTCTTCCCCCCCTCCCCCACAGGTCCCATCCTGGATGTCCCATCCCAGTCCAACGAGTCGGAGGAGGGTGAGACCCCCAGGCTGTGACCCCCCCCAACCCCCAGGGACCCCATGGACGGGGGGTGCCCCATGGACGGGGGGGGCACCATGGACGGGGGTGCCCCATTGGGGGGGTGCCCCATGGACAGGGGGGGCACCATGGACCCCTTAGAGGGGGGTGCCCCATGGACGGGGGCGCCCCATTAGGGGGGGGGTGCCCCATGGACGGGGGGTGCCCCCTTAGAGGGGGGTGCCCCATGGACAGGGGGGGCACCATGGACGGGGGGTGCACCATGGACGGGGGGTGCCCCATGGACAGGGGGGTGCCCCATGGACGGGGGTGCCCCATGGACGGGGGTGCCCCATGGACGGGGGGTGCCCCATGGACGGGGGTGCCCCATGGACGGGGGGGGGCCCATGAACAGGGGGTGCCCCATGGACAGGGGGTGCCCCATTGGGGGGGGGTGCCCCAGGGACGGGGGGTGCACCATGGACGGGGGGTGCCCCATGGACAGGGGGGTGCACCATGGACGGGGGGTGCACCATGGACGGGGGGTGCCCCATGGACAGGGGGGTGCCCCATGGACGGGGGGTGCCCCATGGACGGGGGGTGCCCCAGGGACGGGGGGTGCCCCATGGACGGGGGGGGGCCCATGAACAGGGGGTGCCCCATGGACGGGACTGCCCCATTGGGGGGGGTGCCCCATTGGGGGGGGGTGCCCCATGGACGGGGGTGCCCCAGGGACGGGGGGTGCCCCATGGACGGGACTGCCCCATTGGGGGGGTGCCCCATTGGGGGGGGGTGCCCCATGGACGGGGGTGCCCCATGGACGGGGGTGCCCCAGGGACGGGGGGTGCCCCATGGACGGGGGTGCCCCATGGACGGGGGGTGCCCCAGGGACGGGGGGTGCCCCATTGGGGGGGGGGTGCCCCATTGACAGGGGGGGCACCATGGACAGGGGGGTGCCCCATGGATGGGGGGTGCCCCATTGGGGGGGGGCGCCCCATGGACGGGGGGTGCCCCATGGACGGGGGGTGCCCCATGGATGGGGGGTGCCCCATTGGGGGGGGTGTCCCATGGACGGGGGGTGCCCCATTGGGGGGGGGGTGCCCCATGGACAGGGGGTGCCCCATGGACCCCTTAGAGGGGGGTGCCCCATGGACGGGGGGTGCCCCATGGACGGGGGGGGCACCATTGGGGGGGGGTGCCCCGTTCCTGTTCCCCCAAACCCCAGCTCTGCCCTCGCCCCCAGGGGTGGAGCACGACACGGACTCGGAGGAGGCCCTGGCGTCCCAAGGTGACTGTGGGGACAGGGGTGACACTGCTGGGGACAGGGGTGACACTGCTGGGGACGGGGGTGACACTGCTGGGGACAGGGATGACACTGTGGGGTCACTGTTGGGGACGGGGGTGACACTGTGGGGGAACCTCTGGGGACAGGGATGACACTGTGGGGTCACTGTTGGGGACAGGGATGACACTGTGGGGTCACTGCTGGGGACGGGGGTGACACTGTGGGGTCACTGTTGGGGACGGGGGTGACACTGTGGGGACCTCCGGGGACAGGGGTGACACTGTGGGGTCACTGCTGGGGACAGGGGTGACGGGGGGGGAACCTCCGGGGACGGGGGTGACACTGTGGGGTCACTGCTGGGGACAAGGGTGACACTGTGGGGTCACTGCTGGGGACAAGGGTGACACTGTGGGGACCTCCGGGGACAGGGGTGACACTGTGACGTCACTGCTGGGGACAGGGGTGACACGGGGGGGTCACTGCTGGGGACAGGGGTGACACGAGGGGGAACCTCTGGGGACGGGGGTGACACTGTGATGTCACTGCTGGGGACAGGGGTGACACTGTAGGGTAACTGCTGGGGATAGGGGTGACACGGGGGTGTCACTGCTGGGGACGGGGGTGACACGGGGGGGGAACCTCCAGGGACAGGGGTGACACGGGGGGGTCACTGCTGGGGACAGGGGTGACACGGTGATGTCACTGCTGGGGACGGGGGTGACACTGTGGGGGAACCTCTGGGGACGGGGGTGACACGGGGGGGTCACTGTTGGGGACGGGGGTGACACTGTGATGTCACTGCTGGGGACAGGGGTGACACGACTCCCCCCCGGTCACACGGGGGGTGACACGGGGGTGTCACTGCTGGGGACGGGGGTGACACGGCGGGGGAAACCTCCGGGGACGGGGGTGACACGGTGGGGTCACTGTTGAGGACAGGAGTGACACTGTGATGTCACTGCTGGGGACGGGGGTGACACGGTGGGGTCACTGTTGAGGACAGGAGTGACACTGTAGGGTCACTGCTGGGGACGGGGGTGACAGAGCGGGGTCACTGCTGGGGACAGGGGTGACACTGTGGGGTCACTGCTGGGGACGGGGGTGACAGAGCGGGGTCACTGCTGGGGACAGGGGTGACACAGGGGGGTCACTGTTGGGGACGGGGGTGACACTGTGGGGTCACTGCTGGGGACAGGGATGACACGGGGGGTCATTGCTGGGGACAGGGGTGACACTGTGGGGTCACTGCTGGGGACAGGGGTGACACTGTGGGGGAACCTCTGGGGACGGGGGTGACACTGTGGGGGAACCTCTGGGGACGGGGGTGACACGGTGGGGTCACTGTTGGGGACGGGGGTGACACTGTGATGTCACTGCTGGGGACAGGGGTGACACGACCCCCCCCCCCGGTCACACGGGGGGTGACACGGGGGTGTCACTGCTGGGGACGGGGGTGACACGGCGGGGGAAACCTCCGGGGACGGGGGTGACACGGTGGGGTCACTGTTGAGGACAGGAGTGACACTGTAGGGTCACTGCTGAGGACAGGAGTGACACTGTGATGTCACTGCTGGGGACAGGGGTGACACTGTGGGGTCACTGCTGAGGACAGGGGTGACACTGTGATGTCACTGCTGGGGACAGGGGTGACACTGTGGGGTCACTGTTGGGGACAGGGGTGACACGGGGGATCATTGCTGGGGACAGGGGTGACACTGTGGGGTCACTGTTGGGGACAGGGATGACACGGGGGGTCACTGCTGGGGACAGGGGTGACACGGGGGGGTCACTGTTGGGGACAGGGGTGACACGGGGGGGTCACTGTTGGGGACAGGGGTGACACTGTGGGGTCACTGTTGGGGACAGGGGTGACACTGTGGGGTCACTGCTGGGGATAGGGGTGACACGGGGGGGTCACTGTTGGGGACAGGGGTGACACGGGGGGGTCACTGTTGGGGACAGGGGTGACACGGGGGATCATTGCTGGGGACGGGGGTGACACTGTGGGGTAACTGTTGGGGACAGGGGTGACACGGGGGATCATTGCTGGGGACAGGGGTGACACTGTGATGTCACTGCTGGGGACAGGGGTGACACGGGGGGGTCACTGCTGGGGACAGGGGTGACACTCCCCCCCCCCGGTCACACGGGGGGTGACACCGCCTGTCCCCTCCCCAGGGATCTGACCCGGCCGAGCCCGGACGGAGCCGCCCCCCGGACCCCCGAACTTCCAGAACTTTCCTGCTGCCCCCACCCCACCCCCCCGTGTCCCCCCGTGCCCTGCGGTCCCTCCCGCGACCCCCGCGACCCCCCCAGCCCCCTCCGTGCTGGAGTGACCCCCTCCCCTTTTGGGGGGCTGTGTGGGGGGTCTCGGCTCTCCAGGACCCACGGGGGTCCTTGGGGGTCTCAGAGCTCCGGGCAGCGGGGGGAGGGGCGGCTGTGGGGGTGGCCGGACCCCCCCACGTGACCCCGTGACCCCCCCACGTGACCCCGTGACCCCCCCGTGACCCCCCCGTGACCCCCCCCAATAAAGTCCCTGCAGCAGAGTGGGGTCTGATGGAACGGGGGGGGGGGGGGGTTGGGACCCCCCGATTGACAACTTAGGGTGTCCGGGGGGGGGTAACGGCACCCCCGGTGTGGGGTGGGCACTTCCACGGGGGACACGGGACACGGGACACGGGACACGGGACACGGGACACGGGAGGTGGGACACGGGACACGGGACATGGGACACAGGACAGGGGACACGGGACAAGGGACACGGGACATGGGAGGTGGGACACGGGACAGGGGCTGTGGGACACGGGACAGGGGACACGGGACACGGGACACGGGACACGGGATGTGGGACATGGGATATGGGACACGGGACAGGGGACACGGGACACGGGACACGGGATGTGGGACATGGGATATGGGACATGGGACACGGGATATGGGGCATGGGACACATGATATGGGACACGGGACATGGGACACAGGACACGGGACACGGGATATGGGATGTGGGACACGGGACACGGGACACAGGACACGGGACAGGGGACACGGGACACGGGACACGGGACACGGGATATGGGACACGGGACACGGGACATGGGACACAGGACATGGGACACGGGACAAGGGACACGGGACATGGGAGGTGGGACACAGGACACGGGACACTGGACACTGGACACGGGACACGGGACACGGGAGGTGGGACACGGGAGGTGGGACACGGGACACGGGATATGGGACACGGGACACGGGACATGGGAGGTGGGACACGGGACAGGGGACACGGGACAGGGGACACGGGACATGGGAGGTGGGACACGGGACACGGGATATGGGACATGGGATACGGGAGGTGGGACACGGGACACGGGACACGGGACATGGGACACGGGACATGGGACACAGGACACGGGACACGGGACACGGGACACGGGACACGGGATATGGGACACGGGACACGGGACATGGGACACAGGACATGGGACACGGGACAAGGGACACGGGACACGGGACACGGGATATGGGACACGGGACACGGGACATGGGACACAGGACAGGGGACACGGGACAAGGGACACGGGACATGGGAGGTGGGACACGGGACACGGGATATGGGACATGGGATACGGGAGGTGGGACACGGGACACGGGACACGGGACATGGGACACGGGACATGGGACACAGGACACGGGACACGGGATATGGGATGCGGGACACGGGATATGGGATGCGGGACACGGGACACGGGACACGGGACATGGGACATGGGATATGGGATGCGGGACACGGGACACGGGACATGGGACACGGGACACAGGACACGGGACACGGGACACGGGACATGGGACATGGGATACGGGATATGGGACACGGGACACGGGACATGGGACACGGGACACAGGACACGGGACACGGGACACGGGACACGGGACACGGGATATGGGATGTGGGACACGGGACATGGGACACGGGACAGGTCCCGGTGCCACCACCCGGAGCGGGACAGGGGGACCTCCCACGCGTGACAGCAGGGACGTTTGACTGTTCCTGTAAACCCCACCCTGGGTGGGCTCAGGGGGTGTCCCCCCCCCCTCCGGAGCAGCCCGGGAAGCTCCTCCTGGGATTCCAGCCGGGATTCACTCACGGGAATCACATCCCGAGTGGTCACCACGGCCACAGCGGGACCCTCAGCCCGTGGAATGGCTCATCCAAGGGAATTCCCAGGCTTTGATCCCGATCCAAGGGAATTCCCAGGCTTTGATCCCCCCATCCAAGGCCAATTCCCAGGACTCCATCCCCATCCAAGGGCAATTCCCAGGCTTTGATCCCCCCCATCCAAGGACAATTCCCAAGCTTTGATCCCCCCCATCCAAGGGAATTCCCAGGCTTTGATCCCCCCCATCCAAGGGAATTCCCAGGCTTTGATCCCCCCCATCCCAGGGCAATTCCCAGGCTCTGATCCCCCCCATCCAAGGAAAATTCCCAGGCTTTGATCCCCCCCATCCAAGGACAATTCCCAAGCTTTGATCCCCCCCCATCCAAGGAAAATTCCCAGGCTTTGATCCCCCCATCCAAGGCCAATTCCCAGGCTTTGATCCCCCCCATCCCAGGGCAATTCCCAGGCTTTGATCCCCCCCCCCATCCAAGGGAATTCCCAGGCTTTGATCCCCCCATCCAAGGAAATTCCCAGGCTTTGATCCCCCCCATCCAAGGAAAATTCCCAGGCTTTGATCCCCCCCCCATCCAAGGAGAATTCCCAGGCTTTGATCCCCCCCATCCAAGGGAATTCCCAGGCTTTGATCCCCCCCCATCCGAGGAGAATTCCCAGGCTTTGATCCCCCCCCATCCGAGGAGAATTCCCAGGCTTTGATCCCCCCCATCCAAGGGAATTCCCAGGCTTTGATCCCCCCCATCCCAGGGCAATTCCCAGGCTTTGATCCCCCCCATCCGAGGAAAATTCCCAGGCTTTGATCCCCCCCATCCAAGGAGAATTCCCAGGCTTTGATCCCCCCCATCCCAGGGCAATTCCCAGGCTTTGATCCCCCCCATCCAAGGAAAATTCCCAGGCTTTGATCCCCCCCATCCAAGGGAATTCCCAGGCTTTGATCCCCCCCATCCCAGGGCAATTCCCAGGCTTTGATCCCCCCCATCCAAGGAAAATTCCCAGGCTTTGATCCCCCCCATCCAAGGGAATTCCCAGGCTTTGATCCCCCCCATCCCAGGGCAATTCCCAGGCTTTGATCCCCCCCATCCAAGGGAATTCCCAGGCTTTGATCCCCCCCATCCCAGGGCAATTCCCAGGCTTTGATCCCCCCCATCCAAGGAAAATTCCCAGGCTTTGATCCCCCCCATCCCAGGGCAATTCCCAGGCTTTGATCCCCCCCATCCCAGGGCAATTCCCAGGCTTTGATCCCCCCATCCAAGGCCAATTCCCAGGCTTTGATCCCCCCCATCCAAGGACAATTCCCAAGCTTTGATCCCCCCCCATCCAGGTGCCATTCCCAGGCTCTGATCCCCCCCATCCAAGGAAAATTCCCAGGGTTTGATCCCCCCATCCAAGGCCAATTCCCAGACCTCCATCCCCATCCAAGGAAAATTCCCAGGCTTTGATCCCAACGCATTTTCCGAGGCAGAGCCGGAGGTGGCAGAGCGGTTGTTTTATATTTATTTGTCTGTATAGAGCCAGATATTTATAATATTTATATATATATAGACACAAGTGGCTTCTTCTCTCATGTAAAAATTCAAAATACAGGTTTTTTGTCTTTTTTTGTCTTTTTTTTTTTTCGCTATTCACAATCCCAATGTACAAATTCCACTGCGGAGCCGGGGGGAGGAGCCGATGGAAAACCGGGAACAGGCGGAGCGGGACAGGGAACCAGGAGCTCGGGGCTGGGGGATTTGGGGGCCCTGTGGGTTTTGGGGTGGCCTTCGGGTTTTGGGGTGGCCCGGGGTGTTGGGGGACCACCGATTTCAGGGGTGCCGATGGGTTTTGGGGTTTTGGGGTGGCCCGGGGTGTTGGGGGACCACCCTTTACGGGGTGCCGATGGGTTTTGGGGTGGCCCGGGGTGTTGGGGCGCCACTTTTTTTGGGGGATGCCGGTGGGTTTTGGGGGCACTGCTGGGTTTTGGGGGCACTGCTGGGTTTTGGGGGTGCCCTCGGGGCGTTTGGGGTGCCGATGAGTTTTGGGGCACAGAGGGGCTCTTGGGGACACCTCTGGGAGTTTGGGGGCTGTGGCGTCCTGGGGCACTGGGGGGGGGGTTTTTTGGGGGACCCCTTGGGGTTTTGGGGTCCTGTGAGGTGTTGGGGGGCTGCTGGGCTTCAGGGCACCACAGGACTCAGAGTCCTGCAGGGTTTTAGGGTGCTATGGGGTCCTGGGGGATTCTGGGGTGCTGGGGGGGTTTTGCAGTCCTGGGGTGTCCCAGGGTCACTGCAGGGTTTTGGGGTCCCCCCACAGGGTTTCCAAGGTCCCGTGGTGTTATGGGATCCTGTGGTGTTTTGGGATCCCTGCAGGGTTCCAGAGTCCCCTCAGGGTTCCAGAGTCCCCTTAGGGTTTGGGATCCCTGCAGGGTTCCAGATTCCCCTCAGGGTTTGGGGTCCCTCAGAGTTTGGGATCCCTGCAGGTTTTGGGGTGTCCAGCAGAGATCACACCCTGACCCTCCCACCAGCCCCTCGTTCATTTCCTGTAAACCCCCGATCCGGCTCCCGGGGGGCGAGGGGGGCACAGGGACGAGGGGGGACCCTTCCCTGGGCACAGCCCCCCATCCTGCACCCCCTTCCTGGGCACAGCACCCCAATCCTGCACCCCCAGCACCCCCTTCCCTGGGCACAGCCCCCCATCCTGCACCCCCTTCCTGGGCACAGCACCCCAATCCTGCACCCCCTTCCCTGGGCACAGCCCCCCATCCTGCACCCCCTTCCTGGGCACAGCCCCCATCCTGCACCCCCTTCCTGGGCACAGCACCCCAATCCTGCACCCCCAGCACCCCCTTCCCTGGGCACAGCCCCCATCCTGCACCCCCTTCCCTGGGCACAGCCCCCAATCCTGCACCCCCAGCACCCCCTTCCCTGGGCACAGCCCCCATCCTGCACCCCCTTCCCTGGGCACAGCCCCCATCCTGCACCCCCTTCCCTGGGCACAGCCCCCAATCCTGCACCCCCTTCCCTGGGCTGACCCCCCATCCTGCACCCCCAGCACCCCCTTCCCTGGGCACAGCCCCCCATCCTGCACCCCCATCCTGCACCCCCTTCCCTGGGCACAGCCCCCCATCCTGCACCCCTTCCCTGGGCACGGCCCCCCAATTCTGCACCCCCAGCACCCCCTTCCTGGGCTGACCCCCCATCCTGCACCCCCTTCCCAGGCTGACCCCCCATCCTGCAGCCCTGTCCCCCTTGTCTGGCCGTGCCCGGTGCCCGGGGGGCAGTCCCAGTGCCCTGTCCCGGTGCCTATCCCGGTGCTGGGGGGACTGTCCCGGTGCCGATGCCCTGTCCCGGTGCCCCCGGTGCCCGTGTCCGGGGGGTGCTGAAGCGGGTTGGGGACACACACACACCTCATAAAGCGCACACACAACGATCGATCGTCCCGGCGGGCGCGGCTGTGCCGAGAGAGGGGGGCTGTGCCGAGAGAGGGGGGCTGTGCCAAGAGAGGGGGGCTGTGCCGAGAGAGGGGGGCTGTGCCGAGAGAGGGGGGCTTCCCTTCAGCTCCTCCTCCTCCTTCTGATCCTCCTCCTCCTCCTCCTCCTCCTCCTCCTCCTCCTCCTGCTCCTGCTCCTGCTGCTGTCCCGTGTCCCCGCGTGGTTTTAGGACACGCCGGGGTCTCGGGGCCGGGGCTCGGGGCCGGCCAGGAGGGCTCCGGGGGGCTCCTCGGGGTACTCCCCGTCGGTGAAAAAGGGCCCCTCGCCCAGCTCGAAGAAGATGGGAAGGTCCCCCCCGGCCACGTCCACGGCGCTCGAGTCCACCAGGAACAGCGGCTGAGCCGTGTAGTGAACCAGCTGCTTCCCTGGAAAAACGGGAATGGGAATGGGAACGGGGATGGGGACAGGCTGCTTCCCTGGAAAAACGGGAATGGGAATGGGAACGGGGATGGGGACAGGCTGCTTCCCTGGAAAAACGGGAATGGGAATGGGAACGGGGATGGGGACAGGCTGCTTCCCTGGAAAAACGGGAATGGGAATGGGAACGGGGATGGGGACAGGCTGCTTCCCTGGAAAAACGGGAATGGGAATGGGAATGGGGCTGCTTCCCTGGAAAAACGGGAATGGGAATGGGGCTGCTTCCCTGGAAAAACGGGAATGGGAATGGGGCTGCTTCCCTGGAAAAACGGGAATGGGAATGGGGCTGCTTCCCTGGAAAAACGGGAATGGGAATGGGAATGGGGCTGCTTCCCTGGAAAAACGGGATGGGAATGGGAATGGGGCTGCTTCCCTGGAAAAACGGGAATGGGAATGGGGCTGCTTCCCTGGAAAAACGGGAATGGGAATGGGGATGGGGCTGCTTCCCTGGAAAAACGGGAATGGGAATGCTTCCCTGGAAAACGGGATGGGAATGGGAATGGGAATGCTTCCCTGGGGGGAAACACCGGGATGGGAACGGGAATGGGAATGGGGATGGGGACAGGCTGCTTCCCTGGAAAAACGGGAATGGGAATGGGGATGGGGATGGGCTGCTTCCCTGGAAAAACGGGATGGGAATGGGAATGGTTCCCTGGAAAACCGGGAATGGGAATGGGAATGGGGATGGGGACAGGCTGCTTCCCTGGAAAAACGGGATGGGAATGGGAATGGGGATGGGGACAGGCTGCTTTCCTGGAAAAACGGGAATGGGAACGGGAATGGGAATGCTTCCCTGGAAAAACGGGAATGGGAATGGGAATGCTTCCCTGGAAAAACGGGAATGGGAATGGGGCTGCTTCCCTGGAAAAACGGGATGGGAATGGGAATGGGGCTGCTTCCCTGGAAAAATGGGAATGGGAATGCTTCCCTGGAAAAACGGGAATGGGGCTGCTTCCCTGGAAAAACGGGAATGGGAATGGGAATGCTTCCCTGGAAAAACGGGAATGGGAATGGGAATGCTTCCCTGGAAAAATGGGATGGGAATGGGAATGGGGATGGGGACAGGCTGCTTCCCTGGAAAAACGGGATGGGAATGGGAATGCTTCCCTGGAAAAATGGGATGGGAATGGGAATGCTTCCCTGGAAAAATGGGATGGGAATGGGAATGGGGATGGGGACAGGCTGCTTCCCTGGAAAAACGGGAATGGGAATGGGGCTGCTTCCCTGGAAAAACGGGAATGGGAATGGGAATGCTTCCCTGGAAAAACGGGAATGGGAATGGGAATGCTTCCCTGGAAAAATGGGATGGGAATGGGAATGGGGATGGGGACAGGCTGCTTCCCTGGAAAAACGGGATGGGAATGGGAATGCTTCCCTGGAAAAATGGGATGGGAATGGGAATGCTTCCCTGGAAAAATGGGATGGGAATGGGAATGGGGATGGGGACAGGCTGCTTCCCTGGAAAAACGGGAATGGGAATGGGGCTGCTTCCCTGGAAAAACGGGAATGGGAATGGGAATGCTTCCCTGGAAAAACGGGAATGGGAATGGGAATGCTTCCCTGGAAAAATGGGATGGGAATGGGAATGGGGATGGGGACAGGCTGCTTCCCTGGAAAAACGGGAATGGGAATGGGGCTGCTTCCCTGGAAAAACGGGAATGGGAATGGGAATGCTTCCCTGGAAAAACGGGAATGGGAATGGGAATGCTTCCCTGGAAAAATGGGATGGGAATGGGAATGGGGATGGGGACAGGCTGCTTCCCTGGAAAAACGGGATGGGAATGGGAATGCTTCCCTGGAAAAATGGGATGGGAATGGGGATGGGGACAGGCTGCTTCCCTGGAAAAATGGGATGGGAATGGGAATGCTTCCCTGGAAAAATGGGATGGGAATGGGGATGGGGACAGGCTGCTTCCCTGGAAAAACGGGATGGGAATGGGAATGCTTCCCTGGAAAAATGGGATGGGAATGGGAATGGGGATGGGGACAGGCTGCTTCCCTGGAAAAATGGGATGGGAACGGGAATGGGGACAGGCTGCTTCCCTGGAAAACCGGGAATGGGAATGGGAATGGTTCCCTGGAAAAACGGGATGGGAACGGGAATGGGAATGGGGATGGGGATGGGGACAGGCTGCTTCCCTGGAAAAACGGGATGGGAATGGGAATGGGGATGGGGACAGGCTGCTTCCCTGGAAAACCAGGATGGGAATGGGAATGGTTCCCTGGAACACCAGGATAGGGATGGGAATGGGACTGCTTCCCTGCAGGGAAACACTGGGATGGGAATGGGAATGACCCTGCCCAATCCCGATTTCTGGGCTCAGGGATCCCGATTTCTGGGATCAGGGGGTCTCTGTCCCCCCCAAATCCCGATTTCTGGGATCAGGGAGTCCCTGCCCCCCCAAATCCCAATTTCTGGGCTCAGGGAGTCTCTGTCCCCCCCAAATCCCAATTTCTGGGCTCAGGGGGTCTCTGTCCCCCCAAATCCCGATTTCTGGGCCCACAGGGTACCTGTGTCCGCCGTTCCCGCCTCCGTCTCCGTCGGTTTCTGCTGCTCCTGGGACGAGAGGAGGTCCTGGATCTGCAGGGACAGGGGGGGTCGGGGCTGGGGGGGCTCCCTGGGAACTCCCGACCCCTCTCCTGAGACCCCTGGAAGTGCTGGGAATGGGCAATTCCATTTCCTTTTTTTTTAAATAATTTTACGGTTTGTGTATCTTATTAATTATTACAGTTATCATTTCCTAATATCAGGTTAATATCACTTTAAATATTATATAATATAGAATGTAACAGGTGAGTAAATAATAATCATTATAAGTATGTAATCAGCTGTAATCATACCATATTATTATATTATTGCATTTATTATATTATTATATATATTATATTACTGTATATATTATTGTATATATTATTACATATAGAATGTATTATATTCTTATATATTATATTATTGCATATATTATTGTGTATATTATATTATTACATATAGAATGTATTATATTATTGTATATATTATATTATTGTGTATAAAACGTGTTATTATATATTATATTATTGCATATATTATTGTATATATTATATTATATATAAAGTATTATATTCTTATATATTATACTACTGCATATATTATTGTGTATAAAATGTGTTACATTCTTATATATTATTGCATATATTATTGTATATATTACATTGTTACATATAAAATGTGTTATATTCTTATAGATTATTGTATATATTATTGTATATATTACATATAGAATGTATTTTATTCTTATATATTATATTATTGCATATATTATTGCATATATTATATTATTGTGTATAAAATGTGTTATATTATTATATATTCTATTACTGCATATATTATTGCATAGATTATATTATTTCATATATAATGTATTATATTCTTATATATTATTGCATATATTACTGTATAGATTATATTATTGTGTATAAAATGTGCTATATTATTATATATTATATTATTGCACATGTTATTCTATATATTATATTGTTACATATAGAATGTGTTCTATTCTTATATATTATATTATTGCATGTATTATTGTATATATTATAATACTGTATATATTATTTTATTCTGCATAGAATGTACTATATTCTTATATATTATATTATTAGATGGATTATATTCCTGCAGGGATTCAGGTCGGCTTTCCCTGGATCACCAAACCCTTTGGGATGTTCCCAGTTCCTCACTGGGGGGGGGGAGGGGGGGGATGGAAAACCCATCCCAAAGAATCCCTCGGTGGGCAGGGCAGGGATTTGGGAACAGGAGCCAGGAAGGGAAAAGGGGGATTTCGGGAACCTCCAGGCCCGTTCCGGTGATTTAATGGGAAGTGATAACGGATTATTCCCACCTGGAGGCTCCCAGTGCCTCCCAGTGCCTCCCAGTGCCCCAAATCCCGATTTCTGGGAATCCCTGGGGATGGTGGGAAGGAACTCACGCTGGCCAAGCTGCTGTCCAGGTCCGGCAGGTTCATGTCCGTGACCGTCATGGAAGGGCTGAAGAGCTGCGAGGGAAACAGGGATTGAGGGAACAGGGAATCAGGGATTGGGAATCAGGGAATCAGGGATTGAGGGAATCAGGGAATCAGGGATTGGGGAACGGGGATTGGGAAACAGGGAATCAGGGACTGGGGATCGGGGATTGGGAAACAGGATTCAGGGATTGGGGAACAGGGATTGGGGAATCATGGATTGGGGAAACAGGGATTGGGGATCGGGGATTGGGAATCAGGGATTGGGAAACAGGGATTGGGAAACAGGGATTGGGGGGAACAGGGATTAGAGAAACAGGGATTGGGAGACAGGGATTGGGGAAACAGGGATTGGAGAACAAGGATTGAGGGAAACAGGGATTGGGGATCGGGGATTGGGGAACAGGGATTGAGGGAACAGGGAATCAGGGATTGGGAATTAGGGATTGGGAAACAGGGAATCAGGGATTGGGAATCAGGGACTGGGAATCAGGGATTGGGGAATCAGGGATTGGGAATCAGGGAATCAGGGATTGGGAATCAGGGAATCAGGGATTGGGGATCGGGGATTGGGGAAACAGGGATCAGGGAATCAGGGATTGGGAATCAGGGATTGGGGAACAGGGATTGGGGGAAACAGGGATTGGGGGAAACAGGGATTGGGGGAATGGGGATTGGGGGAACAGGGATCAGGGGGAAACAGGGATTGGGGAACAGGGATTGGGGAAACAGGGATTGGGGAATCATGGATTGGGAATGAGGGATTGGGGAAACAGGGATTGAGGGAATCAGGGATTGGGAATCAGGGATTGGGGAAACAGGGATTGAGGGAACAGGGATTGGGGAACAGGGATTGGGGAATCAGGGATTGGGGAACAGGGATTGGGGAAACAGGGATTGGGGAATCATGGATTGGGGAAACAGGGATTGGGGAAACAGGGATTGGGGGAATCAGGGATTGAGGGAATCAGGGATTGAGGGAATCAGGGATTGGGAATCAGGGATTGGGGAAACAGGGATTGAGGGAACAGGGATTGGGGAAACAGGGATTGGGGAAACAGGGATTGGGAAATCAGGGATTGGGGAACAGGGACTGGGGAAACAGGGATTGGGGAACAGGGATTGGGGAACAGGGATTGGGGAACAGAGATTGGGGAAACAGGGATTGGGGAAACAGGGATTGGGGAAACAGGGATTGAGGGAATCAGGGATTGGGGAACAGGGATTGGGGAAACAGGGATTGGGAAACAGGGATTGGGGAAACAGGGATTGGGGGAATCAGGGATTGAGGGAATCAGGGATTGGGAATCAGGGATTGGGGAAACAGGGATTGAGGGAATCAGGGATTGGGGAACAGGGATTGGGGAACCATGCATTGGGGAAACAGGAATTGGGGAAACAGGGATTGGGGGAATCAGGGATTGAGGGAATCAGGGATTGAGGGAATCAGGGATTGGGAATCAGGGATTGGGGAAACAGGGATTGGGGAAACAGGGATTGAGGGAACAGGGATTGAGGGAATCAGGGATTGAGGGAATCAGGGATTGGGAATCAGGGATTGGGGAAACAGGGATTGAGGGAACAGGGATTGGGGAATCAGGGATTGGGGAAACAGGGATTGGGGAAACAGGGATTGGGGAATCAGGGATTGGGGAACAGGGACTGGGGAAACAGGGATTGGGGAACAGGGATTGGGGAACAGGGACTGGGGAAACAGGGATTGAGGGAATCATGGATTGGGGAACAGGGATTGGGGAACAGGGATTGGGGAAACAGGGATTGGGGAAACAGGGATTGAGGGAATCATGGATTGGGGAACAGGGATTGGGGAACAGGGATTGGGGGAATCAGGGATTGGGGAAACAGGGATTGGGGAAACAGGGATTGGGGGAATCAGGGATTGAGGGAATCAGGGATTGAGGGAATCAGGGATTGGGAATCAGGGATTGGGGAAACAGGGATTGAGGGAACAGGGATTGGGGAATCAGGGATTGGGGAAACAGGGATTGGGAAATCAGGGATTGGGGAAACAGGGATTGAGGGAATCATGGATTGGGGAACAGGGATTGGGGAAACAGGGATTGAGGGAACAGGGATTGAGGGAATCAGGGATTGGGGAACAGGGACTGGGATCAGGGATTGGGGAAACAGGGATTGGGAATCAGGAATCAGGGGGAAATAGGGATTGGGAAACAGGGATTGGGGAAACAGGGATTGGGGAATCAGGGATTGGGGAATCAGGGATTGAGGGAACAGGGATTGAGGGAATCAGGGACTGGGGAGCAGGGATTGAGGGAAACAGGGACTGGGAAACAGGGATTGGGGAAACAGGGATCAGGGGAACAGGGATTGAGGGAATCAGGGATTGGGGAAACAGGGATTGAGGGAACAGGGATTGGGGAACAGGGATCAGGGGGACACAGGGATTGGGGGAACAGGGATTGGGGAACAGGGATTGGGGAATCAGGGATTGAGGGAACAGGGATTGAGGGAACAGGGATTGGGGAAACAGGGATTGAGGGAACAGGGATTGGGGAATCAGGGATTGGGCAACAGGGATCAGGGGGACACAGGGATTGGGGGAACAGGGATTGAGGGAACAGGGATTGGGAATCAGGGATCAGGGAATCAGGGATCAGGGAATCAGGGAATCAGGGATCAGGGAATCAGGGATTGGGGAAACAGGGATTGGGGAACAGGGATTGGGGGGAAACGGGAGCCCCCAAATCCCCCCACTGTCCCTGAGAGCTTTTCCCAAACGCTCCCCGGCCTTGGAGGGCTCGGGGCTGTGGGGACTTCCCTGGGAATGGCGGGAATGGCGGGAATGGCGGGATCCCGGGAATATGCTGGGCACTGTCTGTGCCCCCTGGGACACTGGGAATGCCGGGAATGCTGGGAATGGTGGGATCCTGGGAATACTCATGTCCAGCAGGGTACTGTCTGTGCCCCCTGGGACACTGGGAATGCCGGGAATGCTGGGAATGGTGGGATCCCGGGAATACTCCTGTGCTGTTTGTGCCCCCTGGGACACTGGGAATGCTGGGAATGCCGGGAATGGCGGGATCCCCGTGCCATCTGTGCCCCCTGGGACACTGGGAATGCCGGGAATGCTGGGAATGCCGGGATCCCGGGAATACTCACGTCCAGCAGGGCACTGTCTGTGCCCCCTGGGACACTGGGAATTCCGGGAATGCTGGGAATGGTGGGATCCCGGGAATACTCACGTCCAGCAGGGCATTGTTTGTGCCCCCTGGGACACTGGGAATGCTGGGAATGCCGGGAATGCCAGGATCCCGGGAATACTCCCATGCTGTCCGTGCCCCCTGGGACACTGGGAATGCTGGGAATGCTGGGAATGCCGGGATCCCGGGAATACTCACGTCCAGCAGGGCACTGTCTGTGCCCCCTGGGACACTGGGAATGCTGGGAATGCTGGGAATGCCGGGATCCCGGGAATACTCACGTCCAGCAGGGCACTGTCTGTGCCCCCTGGGACACTGGGAATGCTGGGAATGCTGGGAATGCCGGGATCCCGGGAATACTCACGTCCAGCAGGGCGCTGTCCATGCTGAAGCCGTGCGTGGTCAGCATGGTCTGCAGGTTGTCCAGGTTGGAGTCGATGGTGTCCAGGTGGTCGTTGAGCTCATTCCTGGTGGGAAGGCAGAGCAGGAGCCGGGAATCAGCGCTGGGGGGGTCTCCTCGACCCCCCGGGCTCATCCAGCCCAAGGCACTGAATCCCTGACATCCCAACGGGAGCAGGGCTGGGATCCCGGGATCTGTGTCCAGCATTCCAAGGCAAGCAGGGCTGGGATCCCTGGATCTGCCCAAGGGATTGGAGGCTGGGATCCCTGGATCTGCCCCAACATTCCAAGGGATTGGAGCCTGGGATCCCTGGATCTGCCCCAACATCCCAACGGGAGCAGGGCCGGGATCTGTGCCCACCATTCCAGGGCAAGCAGGGCCAGGATCCCTGGATCTGCCCCAACATCCCAAGGGATTCGAGACTGGGATCCTTGGATCTGCTCACTGAAATCCCAAGGGATTGGAGGCTGGGATCCCTGGATCTGCCCTGACATCCCAATGGGAGCAGGGCTGGGATCCTGGGATCTGTGTCCAACATTCCAGGGCAAGCAGGGCCGGGATCCCTGGATCTGCCCACTGACATCCCAAGGGATTGGAGGCTGGGATCCCTGGATCTACCCTCTGACATCCCAAGGGATTCAAGGCTGGGATCCCTGGATCTGCCCCAAAATCCCAAGGGAAGCAGGGCTGGGATCCCTGGATCTACCCACTGACATCCCAAGGGATTCAAGGCTGGGATCCCTGGATCTGCCCACGGGATTCAAGGCTGGGATCCCTGGATCTGCCCACTGACATCCTGAGGGATTCAGTGCTGGGATCCCTGGATCTGCTCACTGACATCCCAAGGGATTCGAGGCTGGGATCCCTGGATCTGCCCTGACATCCCAATGGGAGCAGGTCCAGGATCCCGGGATCCTACCCCAGCATTCCAGGGCAAGCAGGGCTGGGATCCCTGGATCTGCCCACAGGATTGAAGGCTGGGATCCCTGGATCTGCCCACTGACATCCCAAGGGATTGAAGGCTGGGATCCCTGGATCTGCCCACTGACATCCCAAGGGATTGGAGGCTGGGATCCCTGGATCTGCCTCAACATCCCAAGGGATTGGAGGCTGGGATCCCTGGATCTGCCTCAACATCCCAAGGGATTCGAGGCTGGGATCCCGGGATCAGCCCCCAGACATCCCAATGGGAGCAAGGCTGGGATCCCTGAATCTGCTCACTGAAATCCCAAGGGATTGGAGGCTGGGATCCCTGGATCTGCCCTGACATCCCAATGGGAGCAGGGCTGGGATCCTGGGATCTGTGTCCAACATTCCAGGGCAAGCAGGGCTGGGATCCCTGGATCTGCCCACGGGATTCAAGGCTGGGATCCCTGGATCTGCCCACCAAAATCCCAAGGGATTAAAGGCTGGGATCCCTGGATCTGCCCACGGGATTCAAGGCTGGGATCCCTGGATCTGCCCACTGACATCCCAATGGGAGCAGGGCCGGGATCTGTGCCCAACATTCCAGGGCAAGCAGGGCCAGGATCCCTGGATCTGCCCCAACATCCCAATGGGAGCAGGGCTGGGATCCCTGGATCTGCCCACTGACATCCTGAGGGATTCAGTGCTGGGATCCCTGGATCTGCTCACTGACATCCCAAGGGATTCGAGGCTGGGATCTCTGTATCTGCCCCAACATCCCAAGGGATTAAAGGCTGGGATCCCTGGATCTGCCCACTGACATCCCAACGGGAGCAGGGCCGGGATCCTGGGATCTGTGCCCAGCATTCCAGGGCAAGCAGGGCCAGGATCCCTGGATCTGCCCACTGACATCCCAAGGGATTTGAGGCTGGGATCCCGGGATCTGCCCCAACATTCCAGGGCAGGCAGGGCCAGGATCCCTGGATCTGCCCACTGACATCCCAAGGGATTGGAGGCTGGGATCCCTGGATCTACCCACTGACATCCCAAGGGATTAAAGGCTGGGATCCCTGGATCTGCCCCAAAATCCCAATGGGAGCAGGGTTAGGACCTCTGGATCTGCTCCCTGATATCCCAAGGGAAGCAGGGCCCAGAGTCCCCAGCTCCACCTGGGAATTCCAGACCCTTTCCCAGCCCAAATCCCGTCCCCTCCCAGGGGTGGATCCCCAGCAAAGGAAGGGCACAGGACTTGGTGGGAAGTTCCAGGGGGATCAGGAATCCCTTCCCAGGGGGGCTGGAGGTGGGAAAACACCGTCCATGAGGAGATGGAGCTACTGGGAATGATGGGGAGAGCTGGAGCTGCTGCTGGGGAACCAAACATTCCCAGTGGATCCCAGCTGGGAGGGGTGGCAGAGGAGCTGAACACGGACAGGCCACCAGCATGGAATCCTGGAATGCTCTGGGTGGGAAAGGTCCTTAAATCCCACCCTGCCACGGGCTGGGACAGCTCCCACCATCCCAGGGGGATCCAGCCTGGCCTGGGACACTCCCAGGGATCCAGGGGCAGCCACAGCTTCCCTGGGAATTCCAGCCCAGCCCCTCCCCACCCTCCCAGCCAGGAATCCCTTCCCAATCTCCCCCCTAACCCTGGGAAGCCATTCCCTGTGTGCTGTCCCTCCAGCCCTCATCCCAAATCCCTCTCCAGCTCTCCTGGAGCCCCTGCAGGCCCTGGAAGGTTCTCCAAGGATCTCCCTGGATCCTTCCCTTCTCCAGGGGAACATTCCCAGCTCTCCCAGCCCGGCTCCAGAGCTTCTCCAGCCCTGGGATCATCTCCCTGTCCCCTCTGGATTCCCTCCAGCAGCTCCAGGTCTCTCCTGGGATCCCGGATCCTGAGGACTCTTTGGGATGTGGGGCGATGTTTGGGAACACCCTGGAGCTTTTCCCTGCCAACATTCCCATTCCCTGCCAACATTCCCGTTCCCTGCCAACATTCCCGTTCCCTGTCAGCTGCTGCCCAAAGGCTGGGAGGGGGCAGCAATTCCCGCTTCCAGGGAGATTCCCGAGGACAAAAGGGGGGTTTTGTGGCCGAAAGCCGAACCCTGGGGCTCCCAAAGGGGCTCCTCTTCTCCAGAGGATCCGAGAACAAAGGGAGACCTGGGAACCTGGGAAACCTGGAGACCTGGGAACCTGGGAACTTGGGAAACTTGGGAAGCTGGGAACGTGGAAACCTGGAAACCTGGGAAGCTGGAAACCTGGGAAGCTGGGAACTTGGGAATCTGGGAAACCTGGGAACCTGGGAAACCTGGGAAGCTGGGAAGCTGATCCTGCAGCTATCCTGCAGCGATGCCACAGTGATCCTGCAGTAATCCCAGTGATCCCACAGCGATCCCACAGTGATCCCGCAGTGATCCCACAGTGATCCCACAGTGATCCCACAGTGATCCCACAGCGATCCCACAGTGATCCCACAGCAATCCCACAGTGATCCCGCAGTGATCCCGGGAATGGCAGCAGGAATGGCAATGGGAATGGCAGTGGGAATGACAGCAGGAATGGCAGCGGGAATGAGAGCGGGAATGGCAGAGGGAATGACAGCAGGAACGACAGCGGGAATGGAAGCGGGAATGACAGCGGGAACGACACCGGGAACAGCAGCGGGAACAGCAGCGGGAATGGCAGCGGGAACAGCAGTGGGAATGGCAGCGGGAACGGCAGCAGGAACGGCAGCGGGAATGGGAATGACAGCAGGAATGGCAGCGGGAATGGCAGCGGGAATGGCAGCGGGAATGGCAGTGGGAATGACAGCGGGAATGGCAGTGGGAATGACAGCGGGAATGGCAGTGGGAATGACAGCGGGAATGGCAGTGGGAACGGCAGCGGGAATGGCAGCGGGAATGGGAATGACAGCAGGAATGGCAGCGGGAATGGCAGCGGGAATGGCAGCGGGAATGGCAGTGGGAAGGGCAGCGGGAATGACAGCGGGAATGGCAGTGGGAATGGCAGCGGGAATGACAGTGGGAATGGGAATGGGAATGACAGCAGGAATGGAAGCGGGAATGGCAGCGGGAATGGCAGCGGGAACGACAGCGGGAATAGCAGTGGGAATGACAGCGGGAATAGCAGTGGGAATGGGAATGGGAATGACAGCAGGAATGGCAGCGGGAATGACAGCGGGAATGGCAGTGGGAAGGGCAGCGGGAATGACAGCGGGAATGGCAGTGGGAATGGCAGCGAGAATGACAGTGGGAATGGCAGTGGGAATGGCAGCGAGAATGACAGTGGGAATGACAGCGGGAACGACACCGGGAACAGCAGCGGGAACGGCAGCGGGAATCACCCCCCCATGGGATCACCACCAGGACAGCCCTCCCCGTCTCCGCTCCCCGGCTGCGCTCCCCGAGTTTTCCCGTCGGGAATGACGGCGTTCCCGGCACTCACTTGTCGAGGCAGGCGACGCTGAGGCACTTGTCGTGGGCGGGGGGCGCGGCGGGGCCGTCGTTGGGCGCGGGGGGGTCGCTGTCCCGCAGGATGGCGTCGATGAAGGTGGAGGGCGACAGCGGCGTCTCGGCCGTGCCGCCCCCCGAGCCCCCCGCGCCCCCCGAGCCCCCCGAACACCCCGAGCACCCCGAGCCCCCCGAACACGGCTCCTCCACCCGCGGGCTCCGCTCCGGGCTGGGAGGCTCCTCCTTGATCCGCACCGACGGGCTGCTCCTGCGGGAGGGACAGCGGGAATGGGGCTCAGGGAAAACGGGAATGGGGCTCAGGGAAAACGGGAATGGGGCTCAGGGACAGCGGGAATGGGGCTCAGGGACAGCGGGAATGGGGCTCAGGGACAGCGGGAATGGGGCTCGGGGAAAACGGGAATGGGGCTCGGGGACAGCGGGAATGGGGCTCAGGGAAAACAGGAATGGTGCTCAGGGACAATGGGAATGGGGCTCAGGGACAATGGATATGATCCTCAGGGACAGTGGGAATGATTCTCAGGGACAATTGTAATGATCCTGAGGGAAAATAGGAATGGTCCTCGGGGACAGCGGGAATGGTGCTCAGGGAAAATGGGAATGATCCTCAGAGACAGCGGGAATGGTGCTTGGGGACAGCGGGAATGGTGCTCAGGGAAAATGGGAATGATCCTCAGAGACAGCGGGAATGGTGCTCGGGGACAGCGGGAATGGTGCTCGGGGAAAATGGGAATGATCCTCAGAGACAGCGGGAATGGTGCTCGGGGACAGCGGGAATGGTGCTCGGGGAAAATGGGAATGATCCTCAGAGACAGCGGGAATGGTGCTCGGGGACAGCGGGAATGGTGCTCGGGGAAAATGGGAATGATCCTCAGAGACAGCGGGAATGGTGCTCGGGGACAGCGGGAATGGTGCTCGGGGAAAACGGGAATGGTGCTCGGGGACAGAGGGAATGGTGATCAGGGACAGCGGGAATGGTGCTCGGGGAAAACGGGAATGGGGCTCGGGGAAAACGGGAATGGGGCTCGGGGACAGCGGGAATGGGGCTCGGGGACAGCGGGAATGGGGCTCAGGGGCAGCGGGAATGGGGCTCGGGGACAGCAGGAATGGGGCTCGGGGAAAATGGGAATGGTGCTCGGGGAAAATGGGAATGGTGCTCGGGGAAAATGGGAATGGTCCCTGGGGACAGCGGGAATGGTCCTCGGGGACAGCGGGAATGGGGCTCAGGGGCAGAGGGAATGGGGCTCGGGGAAAATGGGAATGGGGCTCGGGGACAGCGGGAATGGGGCTCAGGGACAGCGAGAATGGGGCTCAGGGACAGCGGGAATGGGGCTCAGGGAAAACGGGAATGGTGCTCAGGGAAAACGGGAATGATCCTTGAGAACAGTGGGAATGATCCTCAGGGACAGCGGGAATGGTGCTCAGGGAAAACGGGAATGGTGCTCAGGGAAAATGGGAATGGTCCCTGGGGACAGCGGGAATGGTCCTCGGGGACAGCGGGAATGGTGCTTGGGGACAGTGGGAATGGGGCTCGGGGAAAACGGGAATGGTCCACAGGGAAAACGGGAATGGGGCTCAGGGACAGCGCGAATGGGGCTCGGGGACAGCGGGAATGGTGCTTGGGGACAGTGGGAATGGGGCTCGGGGAAAACGGGAATGGGGCTCGGGGAAAACGGGAATGGTCCTTGGGGACAGCGGGAATGATCCCTGGGGACAGTGGGAATGATCCTCAGGGACAATGGATATGATCCTCGGGGACAGAGGGAATGATCCTCAGGGAAAAAGGAATGATCCTCAGGAACAGCGGGGGTGACACTGGGAATGCTCCTCAGGGACACCCAGAATCCTCAGGGACACTGGGAGTGCTGTACTGGGAATGCTGCTCAGGGACAGCGGGAATGGTGATCAGGGACACCGGGAATGGTCCACAGGGACAGCGGGAATGGTGCTCAGGGAAAACGGGAATGATCCCTGGGGACAGTGGGAATGGTGCTCAGGGAAAACGGGAATGATCCCTGGGGACAGTGGGAATGGTGCTCAGGGAAAACGGGAATGATCCCTGGGGACAGTGGGAATGGTGCTCAGGGAAAACGGGAATGACACCGGGAATGCTCCTTGGGGACACTGGGAATGCTGCTCAGGGACACCCAGAATGCACCTCAGGGAAAAAGGGAATGATCCTCGGGGACAACGGGAGTGACACTGGGAATGCTCCTCAGGGACACCGGGAATGCTCCTCGGGGACACCGGAACCACAGAATGGGAGGGAAAGGGGGATGGGGGGAAGGAATTCTTTGCTCCAAGGGAACGGTCTGGGAACTCGGGGATGAGGGAACTGGGAATGTTCCCCTGGAGAAGGGAAGGATCCAGGGAGATCCTTGGAGAACCTTCCAGGGCCTGCAGGGGCTCCAGGAGAGCTGGAGAGGGATTTGGGATGAGGGCTGGAAGGGATGGGATACAGGGAATGGCTTCCCAGGGTTAGGGGGGAGATTGGGAAGGGATTCCTGGCTGGGAGGGTGGGGAGGGGCTGGGCTGGAATTCCCAGGGAAGCTGTGGCTGCCCCTGGATCCCTGGGAGTGTCCCAGGCCAGGCTGGATCCCCCTGGGATGGTGGGAGCTGTCCCTGGCACAGGGAATTCCAGGCAATCCATGGGATTCCTGGGGGGATGGGCAAGGCTGGGAATGACCCAAGAAAGAGGGGGAAAAAGGGCAGGAAGAGCCGAGGGAAGGGGGGTCAGGAAGTCCAGGAGAGGGTGGGAATGGGGCTGAGCAGGGAATGCAGGGAAAGGCTGACGGATTCCCTATGGAATGGGAAAAAACCCTGCTGGGGAACGGGAACCCGAGGGATCCAAAAAACTCTGATTTTTTTATGGATCCTCACCCTGTGTGGTCTGGGATAAACCCGGGATTTAAGCTGCTGCTCCCAGTTTTTTTGGGAACTGGGAAGGGGCAGGCCCTGCTCCCAGGAATCCCAAATTCCAAAGGGTGGAGCAGCATCCTCGTGTGTGTGTGGGGGGGGGAAACACAGGAGGAGGGAATTTCGCTTGGAATACGGAATGGAAAAACCCTCAACAAACCCAACCCAGAGGGCAATTCCCAAAGGGAAAACATTCCAGAGGGACCAGGCACCCCAAGGCTCCAGAAAGTCTTTCCCAGGGAATTCCTGCCCCAGGGAGGGAGGGGGTGGGATGTGTGGGAATTTCTGGGAATGGGGATCCCCCACCTTCCGTCCAGGCTCCCGCTGGGAGAGGCCGAGGGGCTGGATGGGGCCAGCTCCGTCACGTCCGAGATGATGGGGCCGGAATTGGCCGAGGAATCCGGGGAATACAGATTGGAGCCGCTGTAGGCGGGGGAGGAGGCCTGGAATGACAAGGAGAGGGATGGGGGGGCTGTATGGAGAGGCTCGGAATTCCAGGGGGGATCCCAGGGGTGGGGAGAGGAGGTGGGAGCCCAAAATCCCCAGGGAAGAAGGTGGGGGTGGGATCCCAAAAATCCCAGAGTGGGAACCCAAAATCCCCAGGGAAGGAGGCACGGACATACCAAAATCCCAAGGAGGGAGGAAGGGATGGGAGCCCAAAATCCCAAGGAGGGAGGAAGGGGTGGGATCCCAAAATCCCAGAGTGGGATCCCGAAATCCCTGGGAAGGAGGCACGGACATCCCAAAATCCCAAGGAGGGAGGAAGGGATGGGAGCCCAAAATCCCAAGGAGGGAGGAAGGGGTGGGATCCCAAAAATCCCGAGGAGGGAGGTGGGGTGGGATCCCAAAATCCCAAGAAGGTGGGGGTGTGGCCCAAAATCCCAGGGAAGGAGGAACAGACATCCCAAAATCCCAAGGAGGGAGGAAGGGGTGGGATCCCAAAATCCCAGAGTGGGAACCCAAAATCCCAGGGAAGGAGGCACGGACATCCCAAAATCCCAAGGAGGGAGGAAGGGGTGGGAGCCCAAAATCCCAGGGAAGAAGGTGAGGTGGGAGCCCAAAATCTCAGAGTGGGATCCCGAAATCTCAGAGTGGGATCCCGAAATCCCCAGGGAAGAAGGTGGGGGTGGGATCCCAAAATCCCAAGGAGAGAGGAAGGGTGGGAGCCCAAAATCCCAGGGAAGGAGGAACAGACATCCCAAAATCCCAGAGTGGGATCCCAAAATCCCAGAGTGAGAACCCAAAATCCCAGAGAAGGAGGCACGGACATCCCAAAATCCCAATGAGGAATGAAAGGTGGGAGCCCAAAATCCCAAGGAGGGAGGTGGGGTGGGATCCCAAAATCCCCAGGGAAGAAGGTGGGAGTGGGATCCCAAAATCCCAAGGAGGGAGGGACAGGCATCCCAGAATTCCATGGAGGAGAGAGGGGTGGGATCTTGACATTCCAAGGGGGGTGGGAACCCAAAATCCCAGAGTGGGATCCCGAAATCCCAGAGTGGGATCCCGAAATCCCAGGGAAGGAGGCACGGACATCCCAAAATCCCAATGAGGAATGAAGGGTGGGAGCCCAAAATCCCAAGGATGGAGGAGGGTTGGAATCCCAAAATCCCAAGGAAGGAGGAGGGGTTGGAATCCCCAAATCCCAAGGAAGGAGGAGGGGTTGGAATCCCCAAATCCCAAGGAAGAAGGAAGGGATGGGACCCCAAAATCCCAAGGATGGAGGAGGGGTTGGACCCCCCCCAATGCCCCCAAACCCAGAATTTAAATTTAAATTTAATTTAAACCCAGAAACAAACCCAGATAACCCCCCCCCATTTCTGATCCCATAAAATCCATTTCCGTGCAAATCATGGAATTTAAAGAGCAAAAGGTTGGATCCTTTTTTTGGGATCGTTCCCTCCGGGGCTTTTGGAAGCCCAGATTTTCAGCTTCACCTAAAACACCTTTGAATTATTTAAACCTTAATTTATTTATTTATTTTTTTTGTTTTATTTCCATTATTTGTACAATAAAGTGATTTTTACTTATTGTTTTATTACTAGTTAATTTTTATTTTATTATTATTTCTATAATAAAGTATTTTCATTTTTCATTGCTTTACTTCTATGATATTCAATTTTTATTTATTTCATTTACTGACTTTATTTCTATCATTCCAACACGGAAGTTTTTTAATTCCCTAATTAACTTTAATAATTTTGTTTTGATTTTTATTGTTTCATAATAGATAAAATTTTTATCCCTGCAGCATTTTATTATTTCGACTATCCTTTTGTTAATTTTCAGTTTATTGTAGTTTTATTTCGTTATTTTTATTTTATTTTTTTAATAAATCTTATTTATTATTTTATTATGTTATTTTTATTTTATTTTTAATAATTTTTATTTATTATTTTATTATTGTATTTATAAATCTTATTTAGCATTTTATTATTTTATTTTTAATAACTTTTATTTATTATGTTACTATTTTATTTTTATTATTTTATTATTTTATTTATTTTATTATTTTATTTATTTTATTATTTTATTTATTTTATTATTTTGTTTATTATTATTTATCATTTTATTCTTTTTCAGAATAATATTTTTATATTATATTTAAAAATAATTAATTTTTATTCAGTTATTTATTCCCCACTAAAACCCCTCCTCTGCTCAGAATCCAAACCAGGAATTCCCACGTTAAGAGATGGATCACAAGGGCTGGGGAATTCCAGGAACACAGAGAATTCCAGGAACACAGAGAATTCCAGGAACACAAAGAATTCCAGGAACTGCTGCCTTTGGATACCAACCCCGATTGGGATTCAAGGCCCTGAACCCCTCGGGGTCACTCCAGGAAACTCCAGGGGTGCTGGAATTCCAACGGGAATCCAGACCCCCCCCCGGTGTCCTGGGCTGAGCCCACGGCGTGGGAAGCGGGAAAAGTGGGAATTCTGTCCCTGTGCCCCCTCAGGTGAGACCCCCCTGCGGCTCTGGGGGATTCCCAACATTCCTGAGGGACCTGGAGCTGCTGGAGGGAATCCAGAGGGGACAGGGAGATGATCCCAGGGCTGGAGAAGCTCTGGAGCCGGGCTGGGAGAGCTGGGAATGTTCCCCTGGAGAAGGGAAGGATCCAGGGAGATCCTTGGAGAACCTTCCAGGGCCTGCAGGGGCTCCAGGAGAGCTGGAGAGGGATTTGGGATGAGGGCTGGAGGGACAGCACACAGGGAATGGCTTTCCAGGGTTAGGGGGGAGATTGGGAAGGGATTCCTGGCTGGGAGGGTGGGGAGGGGCTGGGCTGGAATTCCCAGGGAAGCTGTGGCTGCTCCTGGATCCCTGGGAGTGTCCCAGGCCAGGCTGGATGGGGCTTGGAACAACCTGATCCAGCTGCAGACGTCCCAGCCCACGGCACCAGGGTGGAACTGGATGGGAATTCAGGAATTCCCACCCAAACCAGCCTGGAATTCCACGATTCCCTGCATCTTGTAGGACCTCTCCCTCATTCCCTGCTCTGATCCCGAGGCTTTCCCAGCCCAGGCCGTGCTGGCTCTGGGATTACCCCGTGCCCAGGCCTTGGACCTCTCCACAAATCCAGGGCCTTGTTCCCCTTCCACAAATTCAGATCCTTTTTCCCTCCCCACAAATCCAGGTCCTTTTTACCTTCCCACAAATCCAGGGTCTTTTTCCATTCCCACAAGTCCAGGTCCTTGTTCCCTTCCCACAATTCCAGGGCCTTGTTCCCTTCCCACAAATCCAGGGCCTTGTTCCCTCCCCACAAATCCAGAGCCTTGTTCCCTTCCCACAAATCCAGGGCCTTGTTCCATTCCCACAAATCCAGGGCCTTTTTCCCCTTCCCTCAAATCCAGGGCCTCATTCCCATCCCACAAATCCAGGACCCTGTTCCCTTCCCACAAATCCAGATCCTTTTCCCCTCCCCACAAATCCAGGTCCTTGTTCCCTCCCCACAAATCCAGGTCCTTGTTCCCCTTCCCACAAATCCAGGTCCTTGTTCCCACCCCACAAATTCAGATCCTTTTTCCCTTCCCACAAATCCAGGTCCTTTTTCCCCTTCCCACAAATCCAGGGCCTTTTTCCCCTCCCCACAAATCCAGGGCCTTGTTCCATTCCCACAAATCCAGGGCCTTTTTCCCCTTCCCACAAATCCAGGGCCCAGTTCCCACCCCACAAATGCCGCAGGAGCACTCACTGCGTAGGGGGATGATCCATGGACGTGCTCCAGGGAATACTGGCGGCTGTACTTGGGCATGGAATGTGCTGAACTGCCGTCGTTCAACATCAGGGGGCTGCGGGAATTCCCGAGAAAACACCGGGAATTACACCTGGGAACATCCCATCCCATCCCATCCCATCCCATCCCATCCCATCCCATCCCATCCCATCCCATCCCATCCCATCCCATCCCATCCCATGTCCTCATCCCATCCCATCCCATCCCATCCCATCCCATCCCATCCCATCCCATCCCATCCCATGTCCCCATCCCATCCCATCCCATCCCAGCCCTGGGACAGCAGTGCCAGGTCTGGGAGAATCCCAAAAGGGCAGGAGGACCCCGGGATGGACCCCAGGGAACCAGGACAGGGATCCTGGAGATGGGAAAATCCAGGGAGAGACCTCAGAGCCCCTTCCAGGGCCTGCAGGGGCTCCAGGAGAGCTGGAGAGGGATTTGGGATGAGGGCTGGAGGGACAGCACACAGGGAATGGCTTCCCAGGGTTAGGGGGGAGATTGGGAAGGGATTCCTGGCTGGGAGGGTGGGGAGGGGCTGGGCTGGAATTCCCAGGGAAGCTGTGGCTGCCCCTGGATCCCTGGGAGTGTCCCAGGCCAGGCTGGATCCCCCTGGGATGGTGGGAAGGGTGGCACTGGGTGGGAATTCAGGTCCCTTCCCAGCCAAAGCAGGCTGTGATTCCCTAATTCCAGGATTCCCTGGAGTTCAGGGACACAGGGAGCGCCCGGGGCTGTGCTCTGCTCTTTGCTGGGCAGGAATGGGAATGGGAATGAGAATGGGAATGGGAATGAGAATGGGAATGGGAATGAGAATGGGAATGGGAATGGGAATGAGAATGGGAATGGGAATGAGAATGGGAATGAGAATGGGAATGGGAATGGGAATGGGAATGAGAATGGGAATGAGAATGGGAATGAGAATGGGAATGGGAATGGGAATGGGAATGGGAATGGGAATGGGAATGGGAATGAGAATGGGAATGAGAATGGGAATGGGAATGAGAATGGGAATGAGAATGGGAATGGGAATGGGAATGGGAATGGGAATGAGAATGGGAATGGGAATGGGAATGGGAATGAGAATGAGAATGGGAATGGGAATGGGAATGAGAATGGGAATGGGAATGAGAATGGGAATGGGAATGAGAATGGGAATGGGAATGGGAACGAGAATGGGAATGAGAATGGGAATGGGAATGAGAATGGGAATGGGAATGAGAATGGGAATGAGAATGAGAATGGGAATGGGAATGAGAATGGGAATGGGAATGGGAATGGGAATGAGAATGGGAATGGGAATGGGAATGAGAATGGGAATGAGAATGGGAATGGGAATGAGAATGGGAATGAGAATGGGAATGGGAATGGGAATGGGAATGAGAATGGGAATGAGAATGGGAATGGGAATGGGAATGGGAATGGGAATGGGAATGCCGAGGCCCTGGAGGGGTTTCTGCAGCCCCTGCTCTCCCCCTCGCGTCGTTCCCGAGCCCTGCCTGGATCCCTCCCAAATTCCCACCGCTCCGGACACGGAGCCCGGCCCATCCATCATTCCCGAGGGCTCCGTGTCTGGAGCTGTCTGTCCTCCCCACATCCATCATCCCCCCTGCTCATTAACGCTAATTAAGCTGCTGCCAGATGGTGCCCAAAAGCCGGCCCTGCCATCCCATCCCGCAGGAACCCCGGGATGAGCCGGCGGGATCCGGCACGGGAAAGCAGCTCCCGGCATTCCCAGATTCCCAGTCCTGCCCCCGCCGGGATCCCGGGATTCCCAGCTCTCCCGGCCCCCCTGGAATTCCCGTGGGGGTGCAGGAATGCAGACTCACATCTTCCTCTTGACCCCCAGGATTCGGTTGGATTGCACCAGGGAAATCAGGAACTGGATGAGCTGAGGGGGGAAAAGAGGGAAAAGCTGTTAGGGGGGGCTGGGAAAAGGGGGAGAGAGGGCTGGGAAGGGAGGAAAACAGGGAAAAACTGGAGGGGAAGAGGTCTGGGAGGAGAAATAAAGGGTAAAACTGGAGAGGAAGAGCTCTGGGAGGAGGAATAAAGGGGGAAAACTGGAGAGGAAGAGCTCTGGGAGAAGGAAAACAGGGAAAAACTGGAGAGGAAGAGCTCTGGGAGGAGGAATAAAGGGGGAAAACTGGAGAGAAGGAGTCTGGGAGAAGAAAGCCGGGGAAAAACTGGAGAAAAGGAGCTCTGGGAGGAGAAAAACAGGGAAGAACTGGAGAGAAAGAGCTCTGGGAGGAGAAAAAACAGGGAGAACCTGGAGATAAATAGTTCTGGGAGAAGAAAAACAGGGAAGAATTGGAGAGAAAGAGTCTGGGAGGAGAAAAACAGGGAGAACCTGGAGATAAATAGTTCTGGGAGAAGAAAAACAGGGAAGAACTGGAGAGAAAGAGTCTGGGAGAAGAAATAAAGAGGAAAACTGGAGAGAGAGAGTCTGGGAGAAGAAAGCCAGGGAAAAAAAATGGTGAGGAAGAGCTCTGGGAGAAGAAAGCCAGGGAAAAAAAATGGTGAGGAAGAGCTCTGGGAGAAGGAAACCAGGGAAAAACTGGAGATAAATAGTTCTGGGAGAAGAAAAACAGGGAAAAATGGAGAGGAAGAGCTCTAGGAGGGGAAAACCAGGGAAAAACTGGAGAGGAAGAGCTCTGGGAGGAGGAAAACAGGGAAAAACTGGAGAGAAGGAGCTCTGGGAGGAGGAAAATAGGGAAAAACTGGAGGGAAAGAGCTCTGGGAGGAGAAAAAACAGGGAAAAACTAGAGAGGAAGAGCTCTAGGAGGAAAAAAACAGGGAAAACTGGAGAGGAAGAGCTCTGGGAAGAGAAAAACAGGGAAAAACTGCAAAGGAAGAGCTCTGGGAGGAGGAAAAACAGGGAGAACCTGGAGATAAATAGTTCTGGGAGAAGAAAAACAGGGAAAACTGGAGAGGAAGAGTCTGGGAGAAGAAATAAAGAGGAAATCTGGAGAGGAAGAGCTCTGGGAGAAGGAAAACAGGGAAAAACTGGAGATAAATAGTTCTGGGAGAAGAAATAAAGAGGAAAACTGGAGAGAAAGAGTCTGGGAGAAGAAAGCCAGGGAAAAAAACTGGAGAGGAAGAGCTCTGGGAGAAGGAAAACAGGGAAAAACTGGAGAGGAAGAGCTCTGGGAGGAGGAAAACAGGGAAAAACTGGAGAGGAAGAGCTCTGGGAAGAGAAAAACAGGGAAAAACTGGAGATAAATAGTTCTGGGAGGAGAAAAGCAGGGAAAAACTGGAGGGAAAGAGCTCTGGGAGGAGAAATAAAGGGGGAAAACTGGAGAGAAAGAGTCTGGGAGAAGAAAGCCAGGGAAAAACTGGAGAGAAGGAGCTCTGGGAGGAGGAAAACAGGGAAAAACTGGAGATAAATAGTTCTGGGAGAAGAAAACAGGGAAAAATGGAGAGAAAGAGCTCTGGGAGAAGAAAACAGGGAAAAATGGAGAGGAAGAGCTCTGGGAAGAGAAAAGCAGGGAAAATCCATTTGGGTGGGCACAGAACCTGGAGAGAAGGAGCTCTGGGAGGAGGAATCCATGGAAAACGTGCTTCCCAAGGGGGATGGAGGGCCCTGGGCATCCCAATCCTCCCAATCCCTGCGGAAAAGCGGGATTTCTTTACCTTGTTGACCACTTTCTGCTGCTGGGCGTGTTTCTGCCTCAGGCTGGCCACCTCCCTCCACAGCGCCTCGTTCTCACTGCAAGGAAAGGGAAAATCCCCTCAGGAACACCGGGAAAGGCCGGGAAAACCGGGAATGAACGGGAAAACCGGGAAAAAAGGGATGGGAAAAAAGGGATGGGAAAAAAGGGATGTGAAAAAAGGGCTCTGGGAAAAAAGGGCTCTGGGAAAAAAGGGCTCTGGGAAAAAAGGGATGGGAAAAAAGGGATGGGAAAAAAGGGATGGGAAAAAAGGGCTCTGGGAAAAAAGGGATGGGAAAAAAGGGATGGGAAAAAAGGGCTCTGGGAAAAAAGGGATGGGAAAAAAGGGATGGGAAAAAAGGGATGGGAAAAAAGGGATGGGAAAAAAGGGCTCTGGGAAAAAAGGGCTCTGGGAAAAAAGGGATGGGAAAAAAGGGATGGGAAAAAAGGGCTCTGGGAAAAAAGGGATGGGAAAAAAGGGATGGGAAAAAAGGGATGGGAAAAAAGGGATGGGAAAAAAGGGCTCTGGGAAAAAAGGGCTCTGGGAAAAAAGGGCTCTGGGAAAAAAGGGCTCTGGGAAAAAAGGGATGGGAAAAAAGGGATGGGAAAAAAGGGATGGGAAAAAAGGGATGGGAAAAAAGGGCTCTGGGAAAAAAGGGCTCTGGGAAAAAAGGGATGGGAAAAAAGGGATGGGAAAAAAGGGATGGGAAAAAAGGGATGGGAAAAAAGGGATGGGGAAAAAGGGATGGGGAAAAAGGGATGGGAAAAAAGGGATGGGAAAAAAGGGCTCTGGGAAAAAAGGGATGGGAAAACTGGGGTGGGAAAAAAGGGATGGGAAAAAAGGGCTCTGGGAAAAAAGGGCTCTGGGAAAAAAGGGATGGGAAAAAAGGGATGGGAAAAAAGGGATGGGAAAAAAGGGATGGGAAAAAAGGGATGGGAAAAAAGGGATGGGAAAAAAGGGATGGGAAAAAAGGGCTCTGGGAAAAAAGGGATGGGAAAAAAGGGATGGGAAAAAAGGGATGGGAAAAAAGGGATGGGAAAAAGGGATGGGAAAAAAGGGCTCTGGGACAGGGAAAACCAGAGCTGGGAAAGGGCTTGGGAACACAGAAAAGCAGGCTGGGAAAAGGCTCTGGAACAGGGAATACCAGGCTGGGAATGTTCAGGAGCAGGGAATCCCAGGCTGGGAATGTTCAGGAGCAGGGAATACCAGGCTGGGAATGTTCAGGAACAGGGAATCCCAGGCTGGGAATGTTCAGGAGCAGGGAATACCAGGCTGGGAAGGCTCAGGAACAGGGAATACCAGGCTGGGAATGTTCAGGAACAGGGAATACCAGGCTGGGAATGTTCAGGAACAGGGAATCCCAGGCTGGGAATGTTCAGGAACAGGGAATCCCAGGCTGGGAATGTTCAGGAGCAGGGAATACCAGGCTGGGAATGTTCAGGAGCAGGGAATCCCAGGCTGGGAATGTTCAGGAACAGGGAATCCCAGGCTGGGAATGTTCAGGAGCAGGGAATACCAGGCTGGGAATGTTCAGGAGCAGGGAATCCCAGGCTGGGAATGTTCAGGAACAGGGAATACCAGGCTGGGAATGTTCAGGAGCAGGGAATACCAGGCTGGGAATGTTCAGGAACAGGGAATCCCAGGCTGGGAAGGTTCAGGAGCAGGGAATACTGGGCTGGGAAGGCTCAGGAGCAGGGAATACCAGGTTAGGAAGGTTCAGGAGCAGGGAATACTGGGCTGGGAAGGCTCAGGAGCAGGGAATACCAGGTTAGGAAGGTTCAGGAGCAGGGAATACTGGGCTGGGAATGTTCAGGAGCAGGGAATACTGGGCTGGGAATGTTCAGGAACAGGGAATACCAGGTTAGGAAGGTTCAGGAGCAGGGAATACCGGGCTGGGAAGGCTCTGGACAAGGAATATCAGGCTGGGAATGTTCAGGAGCAGGGAATACTGGGCTGGGAATGTTCAGGAACAGGGAATACCAGGTTAGGAAGGTTCAGGAGCAGGGAATACCGGGCTGGGAAGGCTCTGGACAAGGAATATCAGGCTGGGAATGTTCAGGAGCAGGGAATACTGGGCTGGGAATGTTCAGGAGCAGGGAATCCCAAACTGGCCAGGCTGTGGCTCACTGCCATCCCCCCAGGCTGGGATGGGATCATTAACTCCACCATCCCACAGCTCCAGCAGGGCCAGGAGCCATCCCAGGGAGCAGCTGCTCCCAAACATTCCCATTTCCCGGCGGGAACGCCCCGGCTGACCCGGCTCAGTCACCTGGATCCGGCCCAGGTGGGGCTGCTGATAAATTGGGGGCCTCTGGAGAGGGGGAAATGAGGAGGGGGAGGGCCTGGGGTGGAGTGGGGGCTGCACAGATCCCACCCCTGCTGCTCCAGCCATTCCCGAGCTCTCCATGTGCTTTGGGAACTCCACATTTGGTTTTTTTTTTTGTTTTTTTTTTTGAAATGCAGAGAAACAAAAGCAGCAGTGAAGGGTTTGGGTGTTCTGGGGGACGTAAAAGACCCCAAATCAGGACCCTCCAAACCTGGGCACTCCCAAAGCCGGGACACCCCAAACTCAGAACGCCTCAAAACCCAGGGAATCCCCCTAAACCGGGGCCAAACTCAGACACCCCAAATCAGGGCCCTCTAAATCCAGGAAACCCCCAAAATTCCCAAACCTGGACACTCTAAATCCAGGAAACCCCCAAAACCCAGAAAACTCTCAAACCTGGGCACTCTAAATCCAGGAAACCCCCAAAACTCCCAAACCTGGGCACTCTAAATCCAGGAAACCCCCAAAACCCAGAAAAGTTCCAAACCTGGGCACTCTAAATCCAGACCACCCCAAAACCAGGAAATTCCCCAACCTGGACACCCCTAAACCAGGACACCCCAAACTCAGAACGCCTCAAAACCCAGGGAATCCCCTAAACCAGGGCCAAACTCACACACCCCAAACCTGGACACTCTAAATCCAGGAAACCCTCAAAAAACCCCAGAAAAGTCCCAAACCTGGGCACTCTAAATCCAGGAAACCCCCAAAAAACCCCAGAAAAGTCCCAAACCTGGGCACTCTAAATCCAGGAAACCCCAAATCCCAGAAAACTCCCAAACCTGGACACTCCAAATCCAGACCACCCCAAAACCCAGGAAATCCCCCAACCTGGACATCCCTAAACCAGGACACCCCAAATCCAGAAACGCTCCCAAACCTGGGCACTGCCAATCAGGACCCTCCTAACCAGGACATCCCTAAATCCAGGATATCCCCAGGATATCCTCAAACCTGGACACCCCAAAACAAGACACCCCAAAAACCAGGATATCCCCACTCCAGGACCCCTCAAACCTGGATATCCCCAAACCTGGACACCCCAAATCCAGCATATCCCCAAACCTGGACATCCCAAACCAGGATATCCCCAAACCTGGACACCCCAAATCCAGGATATCCCCAAACCTGGACATCCCAAACCAGGATATCCCCAAACCTGGACATCCCAAAACAAGACACCCCAAACCAGGATATCCCCAAATCCAGGATATCCCAGACCCAGGACCCCTCAAACCTGGACACCTCAAAACAAGACATCCCAAAATGGGATATCCCTGACCCAGGACCCCTCAAACCTGGACACCCCAAACCTGGACACCCCAAACCTGGACATCCCCAAATCCAGGATATCCCTGACCCAGGACCCCTCACACCTGGACACCCCAAACCAGGACACCCCAAATCCAAGATATCTCCAAACCTGGACACCCCAAAACAAGACACCCCAAAAAACAGGATATCCCCAACCCAGGACCCCTCAAACCTGGATATCCCCAAACCTGGACACCCCAAATCCAGCATATCCCCAAACCTGGACATCCCAAACCAGGATATCCCCAAACCTGGACACCCCAAATCCAGGATATCCCCAAACCTGGACATCCCAAACCAGGATATCCCCAAACCTGGACATCCCAAAACAAGACACCCCAAACCAGGATATCCCCAAATCCAGGATATCCCAGACCCAGGACCCCTCAAACCTGGACACCTCAAAACAAGACATCCCAAAATGGGATATCCCTGACCCAGGACCCCTCAAACCTGGACACCCCAAACCTGGACACCCCAAACCAGGATATCCCCAAACCTGGACATCCCCAAATCAGGATATCCCCAAACCTGGACATCCCAAACCAGGATATCCCCAAACCTGGACATCCCAAACCAGCATATCCCCAAACCTGGACATCCCAAACCAGGATATCCCCAAACCTGGACATCCCAAACCAGGATATCCCCAAACCTGGACATCCCAAACCAGGATATCCCCAAACCTGGACAACCCAAAACAAGACACCCCAAACCAGGATATCCCCAAATCCAGGATATCCCAGACCCAGGACCCCTCAAACCTGGACACCTCAAAACAAGACATCCCAAAATGGGATATCCCTGACCCAGGACCCCTCAAACCTGGACACCCCAAACCTGGACATCCCCAAATCCAGGATATCCCTGACCCAGGACCCCTCAAACCTGGACACCCCAAATCCAAGATATCCCCAAACCTGGACACCCCAAATCCAGGATATCCCCAAACCTGGACACCCCAAATCCAGGATATCCCCAAACCTGGACACCCCAAATCCAAGATATCTCCAAACCTGGACACCTCAAAACAAGACATCCCAAAATGGGATATCCCTGACCCAGGACCCCTCAAACCTGGACACCCCAAACCTGGACACCCCAAACCTGGACATCCCCAAATCCAGGATATCCCTGACCCAGGACCCCTCAAACCCGGACACCCCAACCCAGGACACCCCAAATCCAAGATATCTCCAAACCTGGACACCCCAAAACAAGACACCCCAAAAAACAGGATATCCCCAACCCAGGACCCCTCAAACCTGGACATCCCCAAACTTGGATACCCCAAACCTGGACATCCCCAAATCCAGGATATCCCTGACCCAGGACCCCTCAAACCTGGACACCCCAAACCTGGGCACTGCCAGTCAGGACCCTTCAAACCAGGACATCCCCAAATCTGGGATATCCCCGACCCAGGACCCCTCAAACCTGGATATCCTCAAACCTGGACACCCCAAAACAAGACACCCCAAACCAGGATATCCCTGACCCAGGACCCCTCAAACCTGGACACCCCAAATCTAGGACATCCAAAATCTGGACATCCCAAACCAGGACCCCTCAAACCTGGACACCCCAAAACAAGACACCCCAAACCTGGACATCCCCAAATCCAGGATATCCCTGACCCAGGACCCCTCAAACCTGGACATCCCCAAACTTGGATACCCCAAACCTGGACACCCCAAACCAGGACATCCTCAAACCTGGACACCCCAAAACAAGACATCCCAAACCAGGATATCCCTGACCCAGAGCACCTCAAACCTGGACATCTCAAACCAGGACCCCTCAAACCTGGACATCTCAAACCAGAACCCCTCAAACCTGGACATCTCAAACCAGGATATCCCCAAACCTGGACACCCCAAACCAGGATATCCCTGAACCAGGACCCCTCAAATCTGGACACCCCAAATCTAGGACATCCAAATCCAGGACCCCTCAAACCTGGATATCCTCAAACCTGGACATCCCCAAATCCAGGATATCCTGTACCCAGGATCCCTCAAACCTGGATATCCCCAAACCTGGACACCCCAAATCTAGGACATCCAAAACCAGGACCCCTCAAATCTGGATATCCCCAAATCCAGGATATCCCAGACCCAGAGCACCTCAAACCTGGACACCTCAAACCTGGACACCCCAAATCCAAGACATCTCCAAACCTGGACACCCCAAAACAAGACACCCCAAACCAGGATATCCTCGACCCAGGACCCCTCAAACCTGGACACCCCAAACCTGGACACCCCAAACCAGGATATCCCTGACCCAGAGCACCTCAAACCTGGACACCCCAAACCTGGACCCCTCAAACCTGGACACCCCAAAACAAGACACCCCAAACCAGGATATCCCTGACCCAGGACCCCTCAAACCTGGACATCCCAAACCAGGATATCTCGTACCCAGGATCCCTCAAACCTGGACATCCCCAAACCTGGGCACTGCCAGTCAGGACCCTTCAAACCAGGACATCCTCAAATCTGGGATATCCCCACCCAGGACCCCTCAAACCTGGACACCCCAAATCTAGGACATCCAAACCCAGGATCTCTCAAACCAGGACCCCTCAAACCTGGACACCCCAAACTGGGATACCCCAAAACAAGACACCCCAAACCAGGATATCCTGTACCCAGGACCCCTCAAACCTGGATATCCCAAACCAGGACCCCTCAAACCTGGACACCCCAAAACAAGATACCCCAAACCACGATATCCCCTACCCAGGACCCCTCAATCCTGAATATCCTAAAGCTGGACACCCCAAACCAGGATATCCCTGACCCAGAGCACCTCAAACCTGGACACCCCAAACCAGGACCCCTCAAACCTGGACACCCCAAACCAGGACCCCTCAAACCTGGACATCCCCAAACCAGGACCCCTCAAACATGGACATCCCAAAACAAGACACCCCAAACCTGGATATCCCCAAATCCAGGATATCCCAGGACCCCTCAAACCTGGACACCCCAAAACAAGACACCCCAAATCCAGGATATCCCTGACCCAGAGCACCTCAAATCTGGACATCCCCAAACTGGGATACCCCAAAACAAGACATCCCCAAATCCAGGATATCCCCAACCCAGGATCCCTCAAACCTGGACATCCCAAACCAGGACATCCCCAAACCTGGACACCCCAAATCTAAGATATCTCTAAACCTGGACACCCCAAACCAAGACACCCCAAACCAGGATATCCCTGACCCAGAGCACCTCAAACCTGGACATCTCAAACCAGGACATCCCCAAACCTGGACACCCCAAACCTGGACATCCCCAAATCCAGGATATCCCTGACCCAGCACCCCTCAAACCTGGACACCCCAAATCTAGGACATCCAAATCCAGGACCCCTCAAACCTGGATATCCTCAAACCTGGACATCCCCAAATCCAGGATATCCTGTACCCAGGATCCCTCAAACCTGGATATCCCCAAACCTGGACACCCCAAATCTAGGACATCCAAAACCAGGACCCCTCAAATCTGGATATCCCCAAATCCAGGATATCCCAGACCCAGAGCACCTCAAACCTGGACACCTCAAACCTGGACACCCCAAATCCAAGACATCTCCAAACCTGGACACCCCAAAACAAGACACCCCAAACCAGGATATCCCAGACCCAGGACCCCTCAAACCTGGACACCCCAAATCTAGGACATCTAAAACCAGGACCCCTCAAACCTGGACACCCCAAATCTAGGACATCCAAATCCAGGACACCTCAAACCAGGATACCCCAAATCCAGGATATCCCAGACCCAGGACACCTCAAACCTGGACACCCCAAACCAGGACCCCTCAAACCTGGACATCCCAAAACAAGACACCCCAAACCAGGATATCCCCAAATCCAGGATATCCCTGACCCAGGACCCCTCAAACCTGGACACCTCAAAACAAGACATCCCAAAACGGGATATCCCTGACCCAGGACCCCTCAAACCTGGACATTTCCAAACCTGGACACCCCAAATCCAGGATATCCCCACCCCAGGCCTTCTCAAACCTGGATACCCCAAACCTGGACACCTCAAAACAAGACACCCCAAATCCAGGATATCCCCGACCCAGGATCCCTCAAACCTGGACATCCCAAACCAGGGCATCCCCAAACCTGGACACTCCAAACCTGGACACCTCAAAACAAGACATCCCAAACCAGGATATCCCCAAACCTGGACACCCCAAACCAAGGCACCCCAAACCAGGATATCCCTGACCCAGAGCACCTCAAACCTGGACATCTCAAACCAGGACACCTCAAACCAGGATACCCCAAATCCAGGATATCCCTGAACCAGGACCCCTCAAACCTGGACACCCCAAATCTAGGACATCCAAATCCAGGACCCCTCAAACCAGGATATCCTCAAACCTGGACACCCCAAACCAAGACACCCCAAACCAGGATATCCCTGACCCAGGACCCCTCAAACCTGGACACCCCAAATCTAGGACATCCAAAATCTGGACATCCCAAACCAGGACCCCTCAAACGTGGATATCCCCAAACTTGGATACCCCAAACCTGGACACCCCAAAACAAGACACCTCAAACCAGGATATCCCCAAATCCAGGATATCCCAGACCCAGGACACCTCAAACCTGGACACCCCAAATCCAAGACATCTCCAAACCTGGACATCCCAAAACAAGACACCCCAAACCAGGATATCCCTGACCCAGAGCACCTCAAACCTGGACATCCCCAAACCTGGACACCTCAAATCCAAGATATCTCCAAACCTGGACACCCCAAACCAGGATATCCCCAATGTCTGGGGGGGAGGCTGTGGGGTGGGAGCCGGAGCCCGGCAGGGTTTGGGGGAGGAAGGGGATGGAACCATTCCCTCCATCCAAGGGCAGCAGCTGCAGCTCTCCAGCTGCGCCTCCCCGAGCCCCAGCTGCCAATTCCAGCCAATTCCAGCCAATTCCAACCAATTCCAACCAATTCCCAGCCCCCAGACCCGCGGCTGCGCCCGGGGGGGCTCGGGGGAGGTGTAAATTAACCGAGCTGTCCTCGTGTAAATTAACCGAGCTGTCCTCGCTCGGCCCCCTCTCCGGGCTGGGCTCAGCTGAACTCGCTGCCCCGGGACAGGGAATCATCCAGGGAATCATCCAGGGAATCATGGAGGGAATCATCATCGGGAAAACCCCCCCCCATCCTCCCCAAAGCCCGGGGGTCCGGGGGGCTGTCCCCAGGTCACACCTGAGCCGGCCCGAGAAGAAAAAGGAGCCGGGGATTGCTCATTAGGGTGGGAATTGCTCATTAGGGCGGGAATTGCTCATTAGGGTGGGAATTGCTCATTAGGGCGGGAATTGCTCATTAGGGCGGCGGGGAGGGGGAAACAGCTGGACACGGGGGATGGGGGGATGGGGGGGGGACCCCGGAGGGCTCCGAGATCTCAGAGCGGCAACAACAACAAAAAAACCACATTAAAAAAAAAAATCCCATTTAATACCTTTTTTCTTTTTTTTTTTTCCACCCCAAGCCGTTTTATGAGGCAATTAAAGGGCCGGCTGGGATTTTATGGGGTGAGGGGGGGAGAGCCGGCACAAACGTTTCATTTTGGGGTCATTAAAGGGCCCTTTGAAGCGTTTTGTTGCCGGGGTTTTATGGGACGGCACCAAAAGCGGCCCCGCTCCGCACCTGCCCCTCTTAAACCCCCCCCATCACACCAGTTCCTCCCAGTTGGGTACTGGGAGGCAGGCAGAGCCCCATTAACCCGTGTTTTATCCCCCACATCACACCAGTCCCTCCCAGTTGGAGCTGGGAGTGGGTGGCACCCCAGTCACTGCCTGGCCCTGGTGATCCAGAGCTCCCCAGTGCCCATCCCAGTTGGGTACTGGGAGGCAGGCAGAGCCCCATTAACCCGTGTTTTATCCCCCACATCACACCAGTCCCTCCCAGTTGGAGCTGGGAGCGGGTGGCACCCCAGTCACTGCCTGGCCCTGGTGATCCAGAGCTCCCCCGTGCCCATCCCAGTTGGGTACTGGGAGGCAGGCAGAGCCCCATTAACCCGTGTTTTGTCCTCCCCCATCACACCAGTCCCTCCCAGTTGGAGCTGGGAGCGGGTGGCACCCCAGTCACTGCCTGGCCCTGGTGATCCAGAGCTCCCCATGCCCATCCCAGTTGGACACTGGGGCAGCACTGGGAGGCAGGCAGAGCCTCCATTAACCCGTGTTTTATCCCTCCCCATCACACCAGTCCCTCCCAGTTGGAGCTGGGAGCGGGTGGCACCCCAGACCCTGCCTGGCCCTGGTGCCCTCTGGATCTTGGGGTTCCCCATGCCCATCCCAGTTGGGTACTGGGGCAGTACTGGGAGGCAGGCAGAGCCCCATTAACCCATGTTTTGTCCCCCCCATCACACCAGTCCCTCCCAGTTGGAGCTGGGAGCGGGTGGCACCCCAGGCCCTGCCTGGCCCTGGTCCATCCTGGCACCCAGAGGTCCCCAGTGCCCATCCCAGTTGGGTACTGGGAGGCAGGCAGAGCCCCATTAACCCGTGTTTTATCCCCTAACCATCATACCAGTCCCTCCCAGTTGGAGCTGGGAGTGGGTGGCACCCCAGGCACTGCCTGGCCCTGGCACCCAGAGCTCCCAGTGCCCATCCCAGTTGAGTACTGGGGTGGCACTGGGAGGCAGGCAGAGCCCCATTAACCCGTGTTTTATCCCCCCCCCATCATACCAGTCCCTCCCAGTTGGAGCTGGGAGCGGGTGACACCCCCGACCCTGCCTGGCTCTGGTCCATCCTGGCACCCAGAGCTCCCCCGTGCCCATCCCAGTTGGGTACTGGGGCAGCACTGGGAGGCAGGCAGAGCCCCATTAACCCATGTTTATTCCCCCCCCCACCACACCAGTCCCTCCCAGTTGGAGCTGGGAGCGGGTGGCACCCCAGGCCCTGCCTGGCTCTGGTCCATCCTGGCATCCAGAGCTCCCCTGTGCCCATCCCAGTTGGATACTGGGGCAGTACTGGGAGGCAAACAGAGCCCCATTAACCCGTGTTTTATCCCCCCCCATCACACCAGTCCCTTCCAGTTGGAGCCACAGCCCCACAGGGAGCCAGAACGATATCCTGGGAATGACAAGGCTGGGAATGACATCCTGGGAATGACAAGGCTGGGAATGACATCCTGGGAATGACAAGGCTGGGAATGACAAGGCTGGGAATGACAAGGCTGGGAATGACATCCTGGGAATGACATCCTGGGAATGACAAGGCTGGGAATGACAAGGCTGGGAATGACATCCTGGGAATGACATCCTGGGAATGACAAGGCTGGGAATGACAAGGCTGGGAATGACATCCTGGGAATGACATCCTGGGAATGACATCCTGGGAATGACATCCTGGGAATGACATCCTGGGAATGACATCCTGGGAATGACAAGGCTGGGAATGACAAGGCTGGGAATGACAAGGCTGGGAATGACATCCTGGGAATGACAAGGCTGGGAATGACAAGGCTGGGAATGACAAGGCTGGGAATGACATCCTGGGAATGACAAGGCTGGGAATGACAAGGCTGGGAATGACAAGGCTGGGAATGACAAGGCTGGGAATGACATCCTGGGAATGACAAGGCTGGGAATGACAAGGCTGGGAATGACAAGGCTGGGAATGACATCCTGGGAATGACAAGGCTGGGAATGACAAGGCTGGGAATGACATCCTGGGAATGACATCCTGGGAATGACATCCTGGGAATGACAAGGCTGGGAATGACATCCCTTATCTCCCGTGGCCAGGAGGGCGGCTCCAGAGGCTTCCCCGGGAGAAAGGAAAAGCCCATCCTGCCCCTTTTCCTGCCCCTTTTCCTGCCCCTTTTCCTGCCCCTTTTCCTGCCCCTTTTCCTGCCCCTTTTCCTGCCCTTCTCCTGCCCCTTTTCCTGCCCTTTTCCTGCCCCTTTTCCTCCCCTTTTCCTGTCCCTTTTCCTTTCCTGCCCTTTTCCTGCCCCTTTTCCTGCCCTTTTCCTGCCCTTTTCCTGCCCCTTTTCCTGCCCTTTTCCAGCCCCTTTTCCTGCCCCTTTTCCTGCCCTTTTCCTGCCCCCTTTCCTGCCCTTTTCCTGCCCCTTTTCCTGCCCCTTTTCCTGCCCCTTTTCAGCCCCCTTTCCTGCCCTTTTCCTGTCCCTTTTCCTGCCCTTTTCCTGCCCCTTTTCCTGTCCCTTTTCCTGTCCCTTTTCCTGTCCCTTTTCCTGCCCTTTTCCTGCCCTTTTCCTGTCCCTTTTCCTGCCCTTTTCCTGCCCTTTTCCTGCCCCTTTTCCTGCCCCCCTTCCTGCCCCTTTTCCTGCCCTTTGGGCATGAGGGTTAAAAACCAAAGCCTCGCCTCATTCATTTCCCACTTTGGGGGCCATCAAAGGGCTGGTTTGTTTTTTTTCCCTCTCCTCATCCCTCCCCACACTCCCCAGAGCAGGATTTTTTTGGGAGATAGGTGAGGGCATGGAAAAAAATTCCCTGCTCCCTTTGAGCTTGTGGAAAATCCTTCCCCCCCCCCCCCAAAACCTCCTGCTCTGGGAAAGGGGGGGGGGTTCGACTTTGGACGCTCAAAATAACTTGATTTTTAACCCCTATTAAAAAACAAACAAACCCAAAAAACACCCCATGGAATGTCCCAGGCTGGGAGGGACCCGTGAGGATTCCAGGAATATCTGAGCCCACCTAAAACCCCGCAGTTTGGTACCCTGAGGGGTTTCCCTGCCCTACAACATTTTATCCCTTGTCACGGGATTTGGGATCCCTCTCCGGGACTCTGGAGTGCCCCAGAACCCAGGGAATGGCTTCCCATGGCCAGAGGGTTGGGTGGGAGATTGGGAAGGGATTCCTGGCTGGGAGGGTGGGGAGGGGCTGGGCTGGAATTCCCAGGGAAGCTGTGGCTGCCCCTGGATCCCTGGGAGTGTCCCAGGCCAGGTTGGATCACCCTGGGACGGTGGGAGCTGTCCCTGGCAAGGGTGGGTGGGCTTTAAATGACCTTTCAGGTCCCCTTCCCACCCAAACATTCCATGAATCTTCGATCCCAGAGGTTCAGAGGGGAAGGGGGCAAGGCGATCCCAAAAAAGCAGCAAGGAGGGGATCCCGGGGTGGGTTCTGGCTGGAAGGAGCAGCGAGAGCAGAGGGGGGACCCGCTCGGATCCCGGCGGGATCCCAGGAGGGGAAAGGGGAAGGCACAGCTGAGCCCGGAGCAGCGATGGATGAGCGATGGATGAGCGATGGATGAGCCATGGATGAGCAGCTCCCAGACAAAGCCGAGGGGAACAGGAGGGATCATTTGGGAGATCATCATTCGGGATATCAGCCGGGAGATCAGCTGGAGGAACAAAGGGACGCGGCTCCTCCAGACACCGAGCAATTAACGCTGCCGGGAAAGCAGCCCGGGCGTGGCACAGAGGGAAGCAAATCCAGCCAGGAAGGAATGGGAAGAGATCACCTGGAGCCCCCGGGAACAGAGGGGCGGGATCGGCTCCTTCCCTCCCGGACTTCAGGAAGGAGGGGGGGAAAAAATCAGGGATAGCCCGCTGGAAATTGGGGAGATTCGAATGAGGGGTTAGGAATCCTTTTCCAAACTCTGAGCTCACAGATGGGCCCTCCTTGTGAGATGTTCCTGCTCACAGGGATGCAGGGAAGGGCTTCAGGCTGGAAAAGGGGAGATTTACACGGGATATTGGGAAGGGATTCCTGGCTGGGAGGGTGGGGAGGGGTTGGGATAGAATTCCCAGGGAAGCTGTGGCTGCCCCTGGATCCCTGGGAGTGTCCCAGGCCAGGCTGGATCACCCTGGGATGGTGGGAGCTGTCCCTGCCCATGGAAAGGGGGTAAAATGAGATGCTCCTTAATCCACCCCAAAGCATCCCAGGATTTGGGGCCGTGGTTGAGCCCTGACCCAGCTCCCAGAACTCAAAGCTGTTCCCAGGTCCTGGCACAAAACCAAACACCGTCAATCTTTAATCTCCAGCACGACCTGGAGAGGATGAAGAGGGGGGGGAGGGGGATGAATCCCTCCTGGAAAAGAGCAGGAGGCTGGAAATAGCTCGGGAAGATGGAATATTAATGACTGCCCCCCCCCCCCCGGGGATGGCCCCGTTCTGCTGAGTCAGCAGAGACCACGCTGGGCTGCCAGAAGGGTCCCAAAATTGCTGCTGGATCCGAGTTTCCAGAGCCATGGGGGGAGTCAGGGAAGCAGCCCCTCGATCCTGGCTGCAGGAGGGGGGGTCCCAGCAGGGCAGGGGGGGTGTCACCCCCGGGATGCTCCCTGCTTCTCCAGGTCCCCACGGCAGGGGGAGGGAACCTGGGACACTCCCAGGGATCCAGGGGCAGCCACAGCTTCTCTGGGAATTCCAGCCCAGCCCCTCCCCACCCTCCCAGCCAGGAATCCCTTCCCAATCTCCCCCCTAACCCTGGGAAGCCATTCCCTGTGTGCTGTCCCTCCAGCCCTCATCCCAAATCCCTCTCCAGCTCTCCTGGAGCCCCTGCAGGCCCTGGAAGGTTCTCCAAGGATCTCCCTGGATCCTTCCCTTCTCCAGGGGAACATTTCCCCTGCATCCCTGGGTGATCCCTGGGTGATCCCTGGTGATCCCTGGGTGATCCCTGGGCGATCCCTGGGTGATCCCTGGAAAACCTGGATGATCACCCAGAGCAGCTCTGGCTGTCCCTGGATCCCTGGGTGATCCCTGGGTGATTCCTGGGTGATCCCTGGGTGATTCCTGGGTGATCCCTGGGTGATTCCTGGGTGATTCCTGGGTGATCCCTGGGTGATCCCTGGGTGATCCCTGGGTGATTCCTGGGTGATTCCTGGGTGATCCCTGGTGATCCCTGGGTGATCCCTGGGTGATTCCTGGGTGATCCCTGGGTGATCCCTGGGTGATTCCTGGGTGATTCCTGGGTGATCCCTGGGTGATTCCTGGGTGATTCCTGGGTGATCCCTGGGTGATCCCTGGGTGATCCCTGGGTGATTCCTGGGTGATTCCTGGGTGATTCCTGGGTGATCCCTGGTGATCCCTGGGTGATCCCTGGGTGATTCCTGGGTGATCCCTGGGTGATTCCTGGGTGATCCCTGGGTGATCCCTGGGTGATCCCTGGGTGATCCCTGGGTGATTCCTGGGTGATCCCTGGGTGACCCCTGGGTGATTCCTGGGTGATCCCTGGGTGATTCCTGGGTGATCCCTGGGTGATCCCTGGGTGATCCCTGGGTGATTCCTGGGTGATCCCTGGGTGATTCCTGGGTGATCCCTGGGTGATCCCTGGGTGATCCCTGGGTGATCCCTGGTGATCCCTGGGTGATCCCTGGGTGATCCCTGGGTGATCCCAGGAAAACCTGGATGATCACCCAGAGCAGCTCAGGCTGCCCCTGCATCCCTGGCAGTGCCCAAGGCCAGGATGGGCAGGATTTGGAGATGTGGGACAGTGGGAGATGTGGAACAAGATGATCCCTTAAAATCCCTTCCGTGATCCTTGTGGGTCCCTTCCCACCTGGGCCACTCCCCGAATTCCCTGGGTGCTTCCCAGCTCCAGGCCCTGGAGAGAGGAGCCTGCAGGGCTAAACTGGATAAAACCCCATGGCTAAAACCCCATCCTGGAGCGGGGCTGGGAGATCCCAGCTGGGCCCAGTTATCCCATAACGAGGCTGGGGATGAATTCCTGCTCTGGAATGACCCATAAACCCGCTGCAGGCAGGGCCTGGGCTCGTTAAAAAACCAGCCCTGGAGCTCAAATCCCACATCCCACCTTATTCCAAACCCCTCTGGCCCCCATCCCCCTGCCCAGGGAGCCCAAGGGGGGCTCTGCATCCCATCTGGGAACAGCTGGAGCCCCTCATGGAAAACCATAAAAAGCCCCACATCCCAAATGCCCGATTTAGGGCCGTAAAACCCAGCCCTGGGCCTGGGAGAGCTGGAGCTCAGCCCAGGGAGCCTGAGGAAGGAGGGGGAAAAGCAGGAATAGCCCCCTGGAAACGGGGGAGACCGGGATGGATGGGATACTGGGAAGGGATTCCCGGCTGGGAGGGTGGGGAGGGGCTGGGCTGGAATTCCCAGGGAAGTTTTGGCTGCCCCTGGATCCCTGGGAGTGTCCAAGCAGGTGGAATTCCCTGAGGGAGCTGCAGTCAATCCCCATCCCGCTCCCTGCAGCGGGAACAGGCGGAATTCCCAGGGGGAATTCCTGCCCCTCACAAAGGGAAAGCCCTTTCCCTGCTCCCAGACAATCCAGGGCTAATCAGCAGTGTGGGATGAGGCCAGGATGGGTTCCAGGGAATCCCATGGATCTCTGCTGGACTCTCCTGGTGGGAGGTTTGGCCGCCCCAGCAGCAGGGAAGGCACAGCAGCCTCTGCTTCCCGACCTTTTCATGGAGCCAGGGAATGCCCTGAGTGGGAAGGGACCCCCAAGGATCACCCACCCAGCTCCTGGCCCCGCTCAGGACATCCCAAAATCCCCCCCTGTCCCTGAGAGAGCCTTGTCCAAGCGCTCCCTAAATCCTGGCAGCCTCGGGGATGTGTCCAGGGAATTCTTTAGCTTGGAAAAAAAATCCCCCTGATCCCACCCAGGGATGGGATGGGATGGGATGGGATGGGATGGGATGGATGGGATGGGATGGGATGGGGATCCAGGGCTGGGCAGCCCTTCCCAGGAGGGATTTTTCCCCAATATCCCACCTGAGCCATCTCCAGCCATTCCCTGGGCTCCTGCCCCTCGGGATGAAGCTGCAGATCCCAAGGAATTCCCTCCCCTCTGAGTCTCCAGTTTTCCAGCTGGACAATCCCAGTGCCCGGAGCTGCTCCCACACAGCTCCACCTCCAGACCCTTCTCCATCCTCTCATCCCTCCTTTGGCCCCTTTCCTATGGAATCCTGGGATGGTTTGGGATGAAGGGACCTTAAATCCCATCCATTCCCACCCTGCCATGGGCAGGGACAGCTCCCACCATCCCAGGGTGATCCAGCCTGGCCTGGGACACTCCCAGGGATCCAGGGGCAGCCACAGCTTCCCTGGGAATTCCAGCCCAGCCCCTCCCCACCCTCCCAGCCAGGAATCCCTTCCCAATCTCCCCCCTAACCCTGGGAAGCCATTCCCTGGGTGCTGTCCCTCCAGCCCTCATCCCAAATCCCTCTCCAGCTCTCCTGGAGCCCCTGCAGGCCCTGGAAGGTTCTCCAAGGATCTCCCTGGATCCTTCCCTTCTCCAGGGGAACATTCCCAGCTCTCCCAGCCCGGCTCCAGAGCTTCTCCAGCCCTGGGATCATCTCCCTGTCCCCTCTGGATTCCCCTCCAGCAGCTCCACATCCCCCAGGAACGTCAGACCCCAATTCCTTCCCAATATCCCACCAAAACCTCAGCCTTTATCCCAATAATTCCTCCCACCTCAGGGCAGGGACCTCACTGCTAATTAAGCTCAATTATTTCCACCTCTGTCATTCCCTGGGAAGCCCTGGAGCTGCTGTTCCTGAGGTTGGAGTGGCTCCCCCATCCCATCCCGTTCCTCGGCCGCTTTTCCCTCCTGTCCGTCATTCCCGTCATTCCCGAGGTTTGCTCCGTCATTCCCGAGGTCATTCCATGACTCAGCACTTCTCCCAGGCATTTCTTCCCCCCTGGGTGACCTCCAGAGGGCCCTTCCCCCCCTCAACCACCCCACAAATCCCGTTTTTTTTCCCAAATCCACCAGCTGACCCTGAGCTCTCCTCTATCCGACCCTCGGGAATTCCAGGCTCTCCTTCCCCCCTCCCTCCCACGGGTTTGGATGGACCTGGGAGCCCTCTGAAAGCTCCTTCCAGCCCAAACCATTCCGTGGCTCCGTCATTCCAAGCCAGAATTCCTGGGGAATTCCCTGAGGCAGCAGCAGCACGAGAGGCCCGAGGTCTGAACCCCCCAGATCCACTTTCCCTACAAAAAATGGGATGGGTGTCGGCTCTGGAGCGGTGGAGGGGAGGGAATAACCTGGAAAATCCCAGAAAAACATGGAATAACCCCAGGGTGGGGGTGCAGAACGACACAAACCCCCCAAGAACAGGCAAAAGCTCCCCCAGAACAACGAGGGGAGGACGAGCCCCAGGAGAGGTTTGGGAGCATCCAGGGATCCAGAAGGGAATCCCGAACCCCAGATTCCCTGAGGGAAAGGGAGAAAGGGGGGCAATGCCCTGGAAAACCCCCAGGAGGAGAGAGAGGGATGTGGGATCAGGAAGGGGCTGGGGAGGGGCACCCCCATTCCTGGGGGGCGGCTGAAGGGGCTGCCCCCTCCTCTGGGCCCTCTCAGGACAAAATCCTGCCCAGCCCTCAGAATAATTTAATCCCTTTTTTTAATTTGGATCCTCTCCCCTTTTCCATGTTCCTATTTCCCAGAGGGGCTTCCAACAATCCCTCAGTTCGGGAATTGCAAAACCATCACCTCTTTTTTTTGTTGTTGTTGTTGATTAACTGGGAGATTCCTGGAAGGAAGGGGAGCTCCAGTGGCCACAGCACATCCCAGAGCTGCTCCCTGCACTCCACCTAGTGGTTCCCAGCCTCCTGCTAATTAATGACTGCCCCTAACGAGGAGGAACAGCCCAGGGAACGCCTGGATCCTTCCTGAGGGGGGGATGAATCCCGGGGATTCATCCCAGCAGCTTCCAGGGACGGGGCAGCCACGGCTCCCCCGGGAATTCCAGCCCAGCCCCTCCCAGGGAAGGATTTCTTCACCCCTTCCCACTTCCCTGATTCGTCCAGGAAGGGATGGAGCTTTCCCAAGAAGGGAAAGCTGCTGGATCCCAAGATCCAGAACCGAATTCCTCGGGAGAAGCGGCAGTGGGGAGCAAACTGAACTTCCCTGATGTACCAGTTAAACAGGGAAAAAGAGCTCCAAAATCCCATTTACAGAGGGAAATCAGGAACCCACAGCCCCAAATCCTTCCCTGGCAGGGCGGGGAGGGGATGGGATGGAATTCCCAGGGAGTGGGACAGCACCCTGGGCACCCTCACCGGGCAGGGATTGGGGTTTAATGGGGATCAGAGCCCCCAGTTTGCCTCCCAATCCACCAGCAAACCCTTGGGGGGGGGGATTATCCATCAGAAATCCATCTGGGAATGAGGAAGAAGGAGCAGGAGCACAGCACTGGGAGGGCAGAGTTATCCCAAAATCTTTAGGGGAGGGATTATCCATCAAAAATCCATCTGGGAATGAGGAAGAAGGAGCAGGAGCACAGCAGAGTTATCCCAAACCCTTTGGGGGACAGGACTATCCATCAGAAATCCATCTGGGAATGAGGAAGAAGGAGCAGGAGCACAGCAGAGTTATCCCAAACCCTTTAGGGGGAGGGATTATCCATCAGAAATCCATCTGGGAGCGAGGAAGAAGGAGCAGGAGCACAGCAGAGTTATCCCAAACCCTTTAGGGGGAGGGATTATCCATCAGAAATCCATCTGGGAGCGAGGAAGAAGGAGGAACCAAATTCCCAACAGGGAAGAACCAAATTCCCAACAGGGAAGAACCAAATTCCCAACAGGGAAGAACCAAATTCCCAACAGGGAAGAACCAAATTCCCAACAGGGAAGAACCAAATTCCTAAACAGGGAAGAACCAAATTCCCAAACAGGGAAGAACCAAATTCCCAAACAGGGAAGAACCAAATTCCCAACAGGGAAGAACCAAATTCCCAAACAGGGAAGAACCAAATTCCCAACAGGGAAGAACCAAATTCCTAAACAGGGAAGAACCAAATTCCCAAACAGGGAAGAACCAAATTCCCAAACAGGGAAGAACCAAATTCCTAAACAGGGAAGAACCAAATTCCCAACAGGGAAGAACCAAATTTCCAAATAGGGAAGAACCAAATTCCCAAACAGGAAAGAACCAAATTCCCAAACAGGGAAGAACCAAATTCCCAAACAGGGAAGAACCAAATTCTTAACAGGGAAGAACCAAATTCCCAAACAGGGAAGAACCAAATTCCCAACAGGGAAGAACCAAATTCCTAAACAGGGAAGAACCAAATTCCCAAACAGGGAAGAACCAAATTCCCAACAGGGAAGAACCAAATTCCTAAACAGGGAAGAACCAAATTCCCAACAGGGAAGAACCAAATTCCCAACAGGGAAGAACCAAATTCTTAACAGGGAAGAACCAAATTCCCAAACAGGGAAGAACCAAATTCCCAAACAGGGAAGAACCAAATTCCCAAACAGGGAAGAACCAAATTCCCAAACAGGGAAGAACCAAATTCCCAAACAGGGAAGAACCAAATTCCCAACAGGGAAGAACCAAATTCCCAAACAGGGAAGAACCAAATTCCCAAACAGGGAAGAACCAAATTCCCAAACAGGGAAGAACCAAATTCCCAAACAGGGAAGAACCAAATTCCTAAACAGGGAAGAACCAAATTCTTAACAGGGAAGAACCAAATTCCCAACAGGGAAGAACCAAATTCCAGCCTGGAGAAAGAGGCTCCTGGAGTTCCCCTCAGCCTTTCCTGGAGCAGGGTGTCCCCCAAACCATCTTTACACCCCATCTGGGGGGCCTGACCTGGGTTCTGCCTACCCAAAGCTTGCCCTCATCCACCAAACATAAACCAAACACCCAAAAAAAACCCAAAAAACAAAAAAAAGGGTAAAACCCCAGCAATTCCAGGATGCAAATCCTCGGGAAAAAAGCCCCTCTGGAAGCCCCTGCCCCCATCCCACATACATACTGCTTCATGGCCACCAGCTTGGAGTCCATGCTCTCCTGCTTGCCCTTCATCACCTGGATGTCCGTCAGCAGCTTGGTGACGTTGTCCTGCCGCACCTTGATGTCCTCGTGCTTGATGCCAGACACCTGGGGGGCACAGGGGATGGCTTGGGGAGGGGTCCCTGAACCCCAAAATGGGCACTTGAGGTGTAAAATTGGGGTACAGAAGCAATCCTGGCCTCTTCTCCTGCCCGGGGCTCAGCGTGGGCTGTCACGGGGCCGCTCGTCTCCAGGGGGGTTGGAATGGGTAAATTCCCCTCCTGACAGGCAAATTTCCCTCATAAAAGGAAATTTCCCTCATAAAAGGAAAATACCCTCATAAATTAAAAAAAAGAAATGGCATTTTTTTGGATCAGGAGCTCAGGGAGGAAGGAGGGGTGGGGCCAGCCCAGAGCCGCGCCCGTCGGTGGCACCTCGGGAAAATCTGTCGTTCTCTAATCGACAAAAATTTGGGGGCTGCAAAAATCCCAAAATTGGGCAGAAGTGAGGAAAAAAAAGCCCTCCTCCTGGCAGGATTTGTGCCACCTGTGGGGGGGGGAACAGCAATTAGCAAAGTGGTTAACAGCTCTGAGGGGGAAAATAGGGAGCGGAGCAGCCCCGGGAGGAGCTCCTGATTTCACCCTCCTGGTAAAACATTCCCAAGGAATGACATCCCAGCGCTCCAGAACGCCAGGAATCCACCAGCCAGGGGGTTAAAACACCCTCAGAGATCTCCAAGACCTCTTTACATCCCTCGGGGGGGGGAAGAAATGCCCAGAGGAGCCAAATCCCTGCAGGAGGGAAGGGGGAAAAATGGGATGTGGGATTATTTGAGAGCACCCCGGGAGTAGGAGGGGAAGGAGCTGCTCCATCTGGGATTAATTCTTGGAGAAGAAGGAGCAGAGGGTTGTTCTTCCAGCCCACACTTCAGGATTGGTTGATTATCTGGGCAAGTTCACTTGGATTGATCTGAAATCCGGGGGATGCTGGTGAAGGTGGGGGACGTGCGGGATAGGAGGGATAAAGAGCACCTGAATTTTGGGATCAATCCCGGGGTTTCATCAGGATTAAACGTGCAGCCTGAACTTACGCTGGTGACCTTCCTCTTGATGTTCTCCAGGAGGTGCTCCTGGCCCCGGATGAAGTAGGGGTGCTGGAATTCCGTGTCGTCCTTCTCCGGCTTCACCAGCCCCCCCTGCTCGATGTGCACGACCTTGCGGAAGCCGTCTGGGAATGCAGGGAATGGGGAGGGAATTCAGGGAGCATTCCCAGGGCTCTGGAAACGATCACCCCTCCCAGCCTGGAAATGGCTGCTTGGAAGGAGAAACCCGCCCAAAACTTCCAGGGAAAAAGGGGCTGATGGTGGTCCCTGCACGGCCTGAGCAGCCCCTGCAGCCACCCCATGGAATTTGGGAATGGGGTGGGTGGGAAGGGATCTTTGGGATCAGCCATTCCCACCCCTGCCACGGGCAGGGACAGCTCCCACCATCCCAGGGTGATCCAACCTGGCCTGGGACACTCCCAGGGATCCAGGGGCAGCCACAGCTTCCCTGGGAATTCCAGCCCAGCCCCTCCCCACCCTCCCAGCCAGGAATCCCTTCCCAATCTCCCCCCTAACCCTGGGAAGCCATTCCCTGTATCCCATCCCTCCAGCCCTCATCCCAAATCCCTCTCCAGCTCTCCTGGAGCCCCTGCAGGCCCTGGAAGGTTCTCCAAGGATCTCCCTGGATCCTTCCCTTCTCCAGGGGAACATTCCCAGCTCTCCCAGCCCGGCTCCAGAGCTTCTCCAGCCCTGGGATCATCTCCCTGTCCCCTCTGGATTCCCCCCAGCAGCTCCAGGTCCCTCAGGAATGTTTGGAAACCCCCAGAGCCGCAGGGGGGTCTCACCTGAGGGTGCAGAGGAGCAGAATTTCCCTCTTTCCCCGCTTCCCACGCCGCGGGCTCAGCCCAGGACGGAGCTTCTCTTCCAGCAGTTCCCAAATCCCAAACCTGATCCCCTCCCTGTCCCCCAGGCGTGTCCCTGTCCCCTGCCCGTGCCACTCACACATGTTGAGCTGCCTGACGAAGCTGGCCATGTTGTTGTGTTTGAAGTACTTGGGCAGCACCTCCTTGGCGAACTGGCCCTGGTCGAAGACGTGGAAGCTGCTCCCGCTCTGCCGGGAACGACAGGGAGAGGGATGTGAGAACCCCCCGATCCACCGGGATAATCCAACGGGAATGACGGGGAGAGGGATGTGAGAACCCCCTGATCCACTGGGATAATCCACCGGGATAATCCACCGGGATCATCCCCCAGGAACAATGGGGAGAGGGACGTGAGAACCCCCTGATCCACAGGGATCATCCACCGGGATCATCCACTGGGATCATCCCCCAGGAACAACGGGGAGAGGGATGTGAGAACCCCCCAATCCACCGGGATAATCCACTGGGATCATCCCCCATGATCATCCACCGGGAACAACGGGGAGAGGGATGTGAGAACCCCCCCGATCCACCGGGATAATCCAACGGGATCATCCCCCAGGAACAACGGGGAGAGGGATGTGAGAACCCCCTGATCCACCAGGATCATCCAACGGGAACGACGGGGAGAGGGACGTGAGAACCCCCCTGATCCACCAGGATAATCCCCCCAGGATCATCCCCCAGGATCATCCCCCAGGATCATCCCCCGGGATCATCCACTGGGATCATCCCCCAGGATCATCCACCGGGATCATCCCCCAGGATCATCCACTGGGATCATCCCCCCAGGAACAACGGGGAGAGGGATGTGAGAACCCCCCTGATCCACAGGGATAATCCACCAGGATCATCCACCGGGATAATCCACCGGGATCATCCCCCCAGGAACAATGGGGAGAGGGATGTGAGAACCCCCCTGATCCACAGGGATAATCCCCCAGGAACAACAGGGAGAGGGATGTAAGAACCCCCCTGATCCACCAGGATAATCCAATGGGAACGACGGGGAGAGGGATGTGAGAACCCCCTGATCCACCGGGATCATCCCCCGGGATCATCCACCGGGATCATCCACCGGGAACAATGGGGAGAGGGATGTGAGAACCCCCCTGATCCACAGGGATAATCCACTGGGATCATCCCCCAGGAACAACGGGGAGAGGGATGTGAGAACCCCCCGAATCCCCCGGGATCATCCCCTGGGATCATCCCCCAGGATCATCCACTGGGAACAACGGGGAGAGGGATGTGAGAACCCCCCGATCCACCGGGATAATCCAATGGGATCATCCACCAGGAACAACGGGGAGAGGGATGTGAGAACCCCCCAATCCACCGGGATAATCCACTGGGATCATCCCCCAGGATCATCCACCGGGAACAACGGGGAGAGGGATGTGAGAACCCCCCCGATCCACCGGGATAATCCAATGGGATCATCCCCCAGGATCATCCACCGGGAACAACGGGGAGAGGGATGTGAGAACCCCCCCGATCCACCGGGATAATCCAACGGGATCATCCCCCAGGAACAACGGGGAGAGGGATGTGAGAACCCCCTGATCCACCAGGATCATCCAACGGGAACGACGGGGAGAGGGACGTGAGAACCCCCCTGATCCACCAGGATAATCCCCCCAGGATCATCCCCCAGGATCATCCCCCAGGATCATCCCCCGGGATCATCCACTGGGATCATCCCCCAGGATCATCCACCGGGATCATCCCCCAGGATCATCCACTGGGATCATCCCCCCAGGAACAACGGGGAGAGGGATGTGAGAACCCCCCTGATCCACAGGGATAATCCACCAGGATCATCCACCGGGATAATCCACCGGGATCATCCCCCCAGGAACAATGGGGAGAGGGACGTGAGAACCCCCTGACCCACCGGGATCATCCACCAGGATCATCCACCGGGATAATCCCCCAGGAACAACGGGGAGAGGGATGTGAGAACCCCCTGATCCACCAGGATAATCCAACGGGAATAATGGGGAGAGGAATGTGAGAACCCCCTGATCCACTGGGGTCATCCAACGGGAACAACGGGGCGAGGGATGTGAGAACCCCCCCAATCCCCCGGGATCATCCACTGGGATCATCCCCCAGGATCATCCCCCGGGATCATCCCCCGGGATCATCCCCCGGGATCATCCCCCGGGATCATCCCCCAGGATCATCCCCCGGGATCATCCCCCGGGATCATCCCCCGGGATCATCCCCCAGGATCATCCCCCGGGATCATCCCCCGGGATCATCCCCCAGGATCATCCCCCGGGATCATCCCCCGGGATCATCCCCCAGGATCATCCCCCGGGATCATCCCCCGGGATCATCCCCCGGGATCATCCCCCAGGATCATCCCCCGGGATCATCCCCCGGGATCATCCCCCGGGATCATCCCCCAGGATCATCCCCCGGGATCATCCCCCGGGATCATCCCCCAGGATCATCCCCCGGGATCATCCCCCAGGATCATCCCCCGGGATCATCCCCCGGGATCATCCCCCGGGATCATCCCCCAGGATCATCCCCCGGGATCATCCCCCGGGATCATCCACTGGGATCATCCCCCGGGATCATCCCCCGGGATCATCCCCCAGGATCATCCCCCGGGATCATCCCCCGGGATCATCCACTGGGATCATCCCCCCAGGAACAAAGGGGAGAGGGATGTGAGAACCCCCCTGATCCACAGGGATCATCCCCCAGGATCATCCACCGGGAACAATGGGAAGAGGGATGTGAGAACCCCCCCAATCCCCCGGGATCATCCCCTGGGATCATCCCCCAGGATCATCCACTGGGAACAACGGGGAGAGGGATGTAAGAATCCCCCCGATCCACCAGGATAATCCACCGGGATCATCCCCTGGGATCATCCCCCGGGATAATCCCCCAGGATCATCCACTGGGATCATCCCCCAGGATCATCCCCCAGGAACGACGGGGAGAGGGATGTGAGAACCCCCCTGATCCACTGGGATAATCCCCCAGGATCATCCCCCAGGAACAATGGAGAGAGGGATGTGAGAACCCCCTGATCCACCGGGATAATCCCCCAGGATCATCCCCCAGGAACAATGGAGAGAGGGATGTGAGAACCCCCTGATCCACAGGGATAATCCACCGGGATAATCCACCAGGAACAACGGGGAGAGGGATGTGAGAACCCCCTGATCCACAGGGATAATCCACCGGGATAATCCACCAGGAACAACGGGGAGAGGGATGTGAGAACCCCCCTGATCCACCAGGATAATCCAATGGGATCATCCACCAGGAATAACGGGGAGAGGGACGTGAGAACCCCCCGATCCACTAGGATCATCCACCAGGATCATCCCCCAGGATCATCCATCAGGATCATCCACCGGGATAATCCCCCAGGAACAACCGGGAGAGGGATGTGAGAACCCCCCGATCCACCGAGATAATCCACTGGGATCATCCCCTGGGATCATCCCCCAGGAACAACCGGGAGAGGGACGCGAGCACCCCCTGATCCACCGGGATAATCCCCCAGGATCATCCCCCAGGAATGCACAGGCCCCAAACCCCTCCCAGCCCCGCAGTTTTGGGGTTTTTTTGGGAGCTGTTCCCGTGGGAAGCGTGGACAGGGCCCGGCTCCTCCTCCCAGCCAAGCCAAGCCCTGGGCTAAGAGGGGCCAAATCCCAAATCCCAGCTCCCTGCAGCCATCCCAAGGGAATTCCATGCAATCCCAAATCCCAGCTCCCTGCAGCCATCCCGGGGGAATTCCATGCAATCCCAAATCCCAGCTCCCTGCAGCCATCCCGGGGGAATTCCATGCAATCCCAAATCCCAGCTCCCTGCAGCCATCCCAAGGGAATTCCATGCAATCCCAAATCCCAGCTCCCTGCAGCCATCCCGGGGGAATTCCATGCAATCCCAAATCCCAGCTCCCTGCAGCCATCCCAAGGGAATTCCATGCAATCCCAAATCCCAGCTCCCTGCAGCCATCCCGTGGGAATTCCATGCAATCCCAAATCCCAGCTCCCTGCAGCCATCCCGGGGGAATTCCATGCAATCCCAAATCCCAGCTCCCTGCAGCCATCCCGGGGGAATTCCATACAATCCCAAATCCCAGCTCCCTGCAGCCATCCCGGGGGAATTCCATGCAATCCCAAATCCCAGCTCCCTGCAGCCATCCCAAGGGAATTCCATGCAATCCCAAATCCCAGCTCCCTGCAGCCATCCCAAGGGAATTCCATGCAATCCCAAATCCCAGCTCCCTGCAGCCATCCCAAGGGAATTCCATGCAATCCCAAATCCCAGCTCCCTGCAGCCATCCCGGGGGAATTCCATACAATCCCAAATCCCAGCTCCCTGCAGCCATCCCGGGGGAATTCCATGCAATCCCAAATCCCAGCTCCCTGCAGCCATCCCGGGGGAATTCCATGCAATCCCAAATCCCAGCTCCCTGCAGCCATCCCGGGGGAATTCCATGCAATCCCAAATCCCAGCTCCCTGCAGCCATCCCGGGGGAATTCCATGCAATCCCAAATCCCAGCTCCCTGCAGCCATCCCGGGGGAATTCCATGCAATCCCAAATCCCAGCTCCCTGCAGCCATCCCGGGGGAATTCCATGCAATCCCAAATCCCAGCTCCCTGCAGCCATCCCGGGGGAATTCCATGCAATCCCAAATCCCAGCTCCCTGCAGCCATCCCAAGGGAATTCCATGCAATCCCAAATCCCAGCTCCCTGCAGCCATCCCGGGGGAATTCCAGGCAATCCCAAATCCCAGCTCCCTGCAGCCATCCCAAGGGAATTCCATGCAATCCCAAATCCCAGCTCCCTGCAGCCATCCCAAGGGAATTCCATGCAATCCCAAATCCCAGCTCCCTGCAGCCATCCCAAGGGAATTCCATGCAATCCCAAATCCCAGCTCCCTGCAGCCATCCCGGGGGAATTCCATGCAATCCCAAATCCCAGCTCCCTGCAGCCATCCCAAGGGAATTCCATGCAATCCCAAATCCCAGCTCCCTGCAGCCATCCCGGGGGAATTCCATGCAATCCCAAATCCCAGCTCCCTGCAGCCATCCCAAGGGAATTCCATGCAATCCCAAATCCCAGCTCCCTGCAGCCATCCCGGGGGAATTCCATGCAATCCCAAATCCCAGCTCCCTGCAGCCATCCCAAGGGAATTCCATGCAATCCCAAATCCCAGCTCCCTGCAGCCATCCCGGGGGAATTCCATGCAATCCCAAATCCCAGCTCCCTGCAGCCATCCCGGGGGAATTCCATGCAATCCCAAATCCCAGCTCCCTGCAGCCATCCCAAGGGAATTCCATGCAATCCCAAATCCCAGCTCCCTGCAGCCATCCCAAGGGAATTCCATGCAATCCCAAATCCCAGCTCCCTGCAGCCATCCCAAGGGAATTCCATGCAATCCCAAATCCCAGCTCCCTGCAGCCATCCCAAGGGAATTCCATGCAATCCCAAATCCCAGCTCCCTGCAGCCATCCCGGGGGAATTCCATGCAATCCCAAATCCCAGCTCCCTGCAGCCATCCCAAGGGAATTCCATGCAATCCCAAATCCCAGCTCCCTGCAGCCATCCCAAGGGAATTCCATGCAATCCCAAATCCCAGCTCCCTGCAGCCATCCCGGGGGAATTCCATGCAATCCCAAATCCCAGCTCCCTGCAGCCATCCCAAGGGAATTCCATGCAATCCCAAATCCCAGCTCCCTGCAGCCATCCCAAGGGAATTCCATGCAATCCCAAATCCCAGCTCCCTGCAGCCATCCCAAGGGAATTCCATGCAATCCCAAATCCCAGCTCCCTGCAGCCATCCCGGGGGAATTCCATGCAATCCCAAATCCCAGCTCCCTGCAGCCATCCCGGGGGAATTCCATGCAATCCCAAATCCCAGCTCCCTGCAGCCATCCCGGGGGAATTCCATGCAATCCCAAATCCCAGCTCCCTGCAGCCATCCCAAGGGAATTCCATGCAATCCCAAATCCCAGCTCCCTGCAGCCATCCCGGGGGAATTCCATGCAATCCCAAATCCCAGCTCCCTGCAGCCATCCCAAGGGAATTCCATGCAATCCCAAATCCCAGCTCCCTGCAGCCATCCCGGGGGAATTCCATGCAATCCCAAATCCCAGCTCCCTGCAGCCATCCCGGGGGAATTCCATGCAATCCCAAATCCCAGCTCCCTGCAGCCATCCCGGGGGAATTCCATGCAATCCCAAATCCCAGCTCCCTGCAGCCATCCCGGGGGAATTCCATGCAATCCCAAATCCCAGCTCCCTGCAGCCATCCCAAGGGAATTCCATGCAATCCCAAATCCCAGCTCCCTGCAGCCATCCCGGGGGAATTCCATGCAATCCCAAATCCCAGCTCCCTGCAGCCATCCCAAGGGAATTCCATGCAATCCCAAATCCCAGCTCCCTGCAGCCATCCCAAGGGAATTCCATGCAATCCCAAATCCCAGCTCCCTGCAGCCATCCCGGGGGAATTCCATGCAATCCCAAATCCCAGCTCCCTGCAGCCATCCCAAGGGAATTCCATGCAATCCTAAATCCCAGCTCCCTGCAGCCATCCCAAGGGAATTCCATGCAATCCCAAATCCCAGCTCCCTGCAGCCATCCCGGGGGAATTCCATGCAATCCCAAATCCCAGCTCCCTGCAGCCATCCCAAGGGAATTCCATGCAATCCCAAATCCCAGCTCCCTGCAGCCATCCCGGGGGAATTCCATGCAATCCCAAATCCCAGCTCCCTGCAGCCATCCCAAGGGAATTCCATGCAATCCCAAATCCCAGCTCCCTGCAGCCATCCCGGGGGAATTCCATGCAATCCCAAATCCCAGCTCCCTGCAGCCATCCCGGGGGAATTCCATGCAATCCCAAATCCCAGCTCCCTGCAGCCATCCCAAGGGAATTCCATGCAATCCCAAATCCCAGCTCCCTGCAGCCATCCCGGGGGAATTCCATGCAATCCCAAATCCCAGCTCCCTGCAGCCATCCCAAGGGAATTCCATGCAATCCCAAATCCCAGCTCCCTGCAGCCATCCCAAGGGAATTCCATGCAATCCCAAATCCCAGCTCCCTGCAGCCATCCCGGGGGAATTCCATGCCTGTCCCACTCCTGGGGCTCCCCCAGGAGCAAAACCCCAAACCCAGCCCTGGGGGGGTCAAACAGGCAGCAGGGATTAACCCTTTAATCTGCTAATTCCCAATTAACTCATCCCAATTAACCCGCTGGGGGATAATCCCAGAGTTTGGGCAGGGACTGCCAAGGATTTTCCTGGGAATTGGGAGAGGAGCAGGAGGGTCTGGCTCCAAACAAACACCAGGACAATCCCTGTGCTCTCCAAACAAACACCAGGACAATCCCTGTGCTCTCCATACCCACAGAAAAAGATGAAGCAGCACCGGGGGGGGTTCAATTTTCCCTTGGGACGCCCAAAAATTCCCCACCCCGCGGGTTTGGAAAGCTGGGATGGGCTTGGGAGGCAGCAGGAAAGGATCCTGCCCCTCTCCCAACCCCCCCTGAGGAATTCCTGGTGCTGGGTGTTGGGAAGGGGATCCTCAGCACCACCCAAGGGGGGCTGTGACAGCAGCTGGGAGCACATCCCGGCCTTTCCACGGATCCCACCCGCGGGAATCGTGGCAGGAGAAGGAATTTTCCCCCTGGCAAAGCATCACAGGAGCCCCACAAAGTGTTTTTATGGCTCCCACTCGGAGCCCAGGGGAAAGGAATTCCAGCAGGAATCCAGGAATTGAAATCCCCCGGGATCCCAAGGGGAAGGGAATTCCAGCAGGAATCCAGGAATTGAAATCCCCCGGGATCCCAAGGGGAAGGGAATTCCAGCAGGAATCCAGGAATTGAAATCCCCCAGGATCCCAAGGGGAAGGGAATTCCAGCAGGAATCCAGGAATTGAAATCCTCCGGGATCCCAAGGGGAAGGGAATTCCAGCAGGAATCCAGGAATTGAAATCCCCCGGGATCCCAAGGGGAAGGGAATTCCAGCAGGAATCCAGGAATTGAAATCCCCCGGGATCCCAACGGGAAGGGAATTCCAGCAGGAATCCAGGAATTGAAATCCCCCGGGATCCCAAGGGGAAGGGAATTCCAGCAGGAATCCAGGAATTGAAATCCCCCGGGATCCCAAGGGGAAGGGAATTCCAGCAGGAATCCAGGAATTGAAATCCCCCGGGATCCCAAGGGGAAGGGAATTCCAGCAGGAATCCAGGAATTGAAATCCCCCGGGATCCCAAGGGGAAGGGAATTCCAGCAGGAATCCAGGAATTGAAATCCCCCGGCATCCCAAGGGGAAGGGAATTCCAGCAGGAATCCAGGAATTGAAATCCCCCGGGATCCCAAGGGGAAGGGAATTCCAGCAGGAATCCAGGAATTGAAATCCCCCGGGATCCCAAGGGGAAGGGAATTCCAGCAGGAATTCAGGAATTGAAATCCCCCGGGATCCCAAGGGGAAGGGAATTCCAGCAGGAATCCAGGAATTGAAATCCCCCGGGATCCCAAGGGGAAGGGAATTCCAGCAGGAATCCAGGAATTGAAATCCCCCGGGATCCCAAGGGGAAGGGAATTCCAGCAGGAATCCAGGAATTGAAATCCTCCGGGATCCCAAGGGGAAGGGAATTCCAGCAGGAATTCAGGAATTGAAATCCCCCGGGATCCCAAGGGGAAGGGAATTCCAGCAGGAATCCAGGAATTGAAATCCCCCGGGATCCCAAGGGGAAGGGAATTCCAGCAGGAATCCAGGAATTGAAATCCCCCGGGATCCCAAGGGGAAGGGAATTCCAGCAGGAATCCAGGAATTGAAATCCCCCGGGATCCCAAGGGGAAGGGAATTCCAGCAGGAATTCAGGAATTGAAATCCCCCGGGATCCCAAGGGGAAGGGAATTCCAGCAGGAATCCAGGAATTGAAATCCCCCGGCATCCCAAGGGGAAGGGAATTCCAGCAGGAATCCAGGAATTGAAATCCCCCGGGATCCCAAGGGGAAGGGAATTCCAGCAGGAATCCAGGAATTGAAATCCCCCGGGATCCCAAGGGGAAGGGAATTCCAGCAGGAATCCAGGAATTGAAATCCCCCGGGATCCCAAGGGGAAGGGAATTCCAGCAGGAATCCAGGAATTGAAATCCCCCGGGATCCCAAGGGGAAGGGAATTCCAGCAGGAATCCAGGAATTGAAATCCCAGATTTCAAAGGGAAGGAGCAGGGCCAGGCCGGACCACCCAGAGGGGGAAAAGGGGATTCCAGGACAAAGCTGGGTTGGGATCAGGAGCATTCCAACCAATTTTTCCACTCCTTTCATCAGCAGCCAGGTCTCCCAGCCTGCTCTCTGGGATGGGAATGTTTGGGGATGGATTGTCCTGTGGGATTGGAGGAGCAGCTAAGGGAGCTTGGGGAGGAGGAAAAGGGGGATTGGAGGGCGGGAATTGGGATGGGAATCGGGATCTGCTCCCAGGGAATGAGGGGAAACGTTCCCAAGTTGTGCCAGGGCAGCTTTATTTGGGATATTGGGGAAAATCCCGACAGGGATTTTCCCCAGTATCCCAAATAAAGCTGCCCTGGTGGGTGGGGGGTGCTGAAAGATCCCAAATCCCTGCTGGAATTATTCCCCCAGCTCCTCAGGGAGTGCTGCCATTCCAGAGGGACATTTCCCACTGCATCAATTCCCCCAATCCCAAAAAACCAATAAAAAATCCCATTTTCCAGCTATGCCCTCAGATTTCCTGCTTTTTTTTTTTGGGGGGGGAACCAATAAATTCCTGCAATTAACTCTGATCAAACCTATCGAAATTAAATCTGAAATTAAATCCATAATTCTGTTAAATTCGAAATGAAATCCGTAATTCTGATGAAAACCAGGAAAAGCTTCAGAGCCACGTCTGGAGATGGGGAAAGCAACAAAAAAAACCCCAAAAACAAACCCAAACCCAAACCAAACCGAACCAAAAAAAACAGACAAACAAACAAACAAAAACAAAAACAAAAAAAACCCCAAAAACAAACAAAAAAAACCACCAAAAACCCACCAAAAAAAACCCACAAAAAAAACCCAAACCAAAACAACAACAACAAAAAAAAAACAAAAAAAACACAAACAAACAAAAAACCCCAACCAACCAAAAAAAAAAAACCCCAAAAAAAACCCCAAAAAACAAACGAACAAAAAAAACACACACACAAAAAAAAACCAAGTCCAAAAACAAAGCCAATCCCCCCCCCAAAAAAAAAGAAAAAAAGAAAAAAATAAATAAAATAACGAAATTCCTGCTGGTTTTATTTGCGGTTTCAGCAGAGTGGAAGAGGAAAGATGATCCCTGTGGAATTCCCTGATGCCCCAGCAGGGATGGATGGATGGATCCCCACATTCCTTGTGCCTCTCCAACAACTCCATTCCCTCCCAGGGGACAGGGACAGGATAACGGGAAAAGCCCCAAGCTGTGCCAGGGGGGATTTATTTGGGATATTTGGGAAAATCCCTGCTGGGAAGGGGCTGCCCAGCCCTGGATCCCCATCCCTGGGGGGTAAATTATTGACATCCCTGGGGAGGTGGCACTTGGGGACACGGGCAGGGCTGGGTCTGCTGCTCTCCCAGGGGCTTTTCCAAGCTCAGCAGTGCCAGGAAAAGGGGAGAGTTGGGACAGGAGGGGAAAGGAAGGGAAGGGAAGGGAAGGGAAGGGAAGAGAAGGAAAGGAAAAAAGAAAGGAAAAAGGAAGGGAAAAAGGAAGGGAAAAAGGAAGGGAGAAAGGAAAGGAGAAAGGAAAGGAGAAAGGAAAGGAGAAAGGAAAGGAGAAAGGAAAGGAAAGGAAAGGAAAGGAAAGGAGAAAGGAAAGGAAAGGAGAAAGGAAAGGAAAGGAAAGGAAAGGAAAGGAAAGGAAAGGAAAGGAAAGGAAAGGAAAGGAAAGGAAAGGAAAGGAAAGGAAAGGAAAGGAAAGGAAAGGAAAGGAAAGGAAAGGAAAGGGAAGGGAAGGAAAGGAAAGGAAAGGAAAGGAAAGGAAAGGAAAGGAAAGGAAAGGAAAGGAAAGGAAAGGAAAGGAAAGGGAAAGGGAAAGGGAAAGGGAAAGGGAAAGGGAAAGGGAAAGGGAAAGGGAAAGGGAAAGGGAAAGGGAAAGGGAAAGGGAAAGGGAAAGGAATCTCCTCCTGGATCACCAGGACACGGAACCAGCCCGGGCAGCCTCAGGCTCCATTCCCAGCTGGCTCCAGGATTTTCCAGCCCTGCAGGTTTAGTGGGAGCCTGGACAGGGCAGGTGCCACCCCAGCAGATCCATTCCCAGCCCCTCCAGGCCTATGGAGCGATCCAGGAGCTCCTGGGATCCTGGGAATGGGCTGGCTGGGAAGGGACCTGTAGGGATCCCACCTGGGAAGCACCAGGAGAGACTCCCTGGGCCAAAGGGACAGGTGACACCTCCCTGCCCCTGTCCCCAAGTGCCACCTCCCCAGGGATGTCAATAATTTACCCCCCAGGGATGGGGATCCAGGGCTGGGCAGCCCCTTCCCAGCAGAGATTTTCCCAAATATCCCAAATAAAACTCCCCTGGCACAGCTTGGGGCTTTTCCCTTCATCCTGTCCCTGTTCCCTGGGAGCAGAGACAGCCAGGGATGATGGGATGGGATACTGGAAAGAGGCAGGGAATTCCTTAAGCTGGAAAAAGGCAGGGAATTCCTTAAGCTGGAAAGAGGCAGGGAATTCCTTAAGCTGGAAAGAGGCAGGGAATTCCTAAAAGAGAGAAAGGCAGGGAATGTCCTTAAAGCCAGCAAAAGGCAGGGAATTCCCTGACTTAAAAAAAAAAAAAAAAAAAAAAAAAAGGCAGGGAATCCTCTAAGGCCAGAAAAAAAAGGCAGGGAATTCCTTAAACCCAGAGGAAAAAAAGGCAAGGAATTCCTTAAACCCAGAAAAATGCAGGGAATCCCTTGAACCCACTAAAAGGCAGGGAATTCCCTAAGCTAGAAAAGAATCAGGGAATTCCCTGAGCTAGAAAAGAATCAAGGAATTCCCTAAGCTAGAAAAGAAACAGGGAATTCCCTGAGCTAGAAAAGAATCAGGGAATTCCCTAAGCTAGAAAAGAATCAGGGAATTCCCCAAGCTAGAAAAAAAAACCAAAAAAACCAGGGAATTCTCTAAGCTAGGAAAAAAAAAAAAACAGGGAATTCCCTAAGCTAGAAAAGAAACAGGGAATTCCCTAAGCTAAAAAAAACAACCAGGGAATGCCCTAAATAGAGAAAAAAGCAGAGAATGTCCTTAAACCCAGGGCCAGGCAGGGAATTCCACAAACCCAGGAGTTCCCAAATCCCAGAAAAAGCCAAGGAATAATCCAATAATCCCTTTTTTTTTTTTTTGGGTCAAATCTCAGTGCCTGAGGCCGAGGGAATTCCCGGGGCAGGGGAAGGATAGAAAGGCCCCCAGGGAGGGGATCTGCAGGAGGATCCACTTTCCCACTGATTTCCATGGTTATTGTGGGAATCCCGTGGATTTTCCCGCTCCCTGGAGCAGCCAGGGCAGGGACTGGACGGGATTTCAGATCCTTTCCCACCCAAGCCATTCCAGGATCCCACAGAAAGCACCACCTGGTCTGGAAGGCGAGGAAAACACTCCTGGATCCTCCTGGATCCCTTTGGAAACCTCCTTTGCCCTCCAGCTCTGCCTGGAGGGGAGGGAGAAGCTCCAAAAGTCGAGGGAATTCAGGGAAGAAAAGGATTCCCAAGGATCCCCAAATCCAACCTGACCCCCCTTCCCTGGCGCTGTGGATTTTCCAGAGCCTTTCCCGCCCCTTTCCCTCCCCCTCAGGTTGATTTTCCCGCTTTCTCCCGGCTCAAAAGCACCTGGAAGCTCCTTTTCCCAGATCCTGGATCCCCCTGGCTCCTCCATTTCCCAGGGAAGTGAAGACCAAGCTGGAATGGCCCCCCCAGGGCAGGCTGAGGATCAACCCCTCTGCTCTTGGGTCACTGCCTGAAGCACTAAAACTCAACCATTCCAAGGAAAAACGGAACTTTTCCCGGGATTCCCCGAGATCCAGACTCCCAGAAGGCGGATTGGCAGCCCCAGGGATTAGGGAGGAGCTGGGAGGGCCCAGACAGGAGAACTCCCATGGAAAAAAAAATCAACATTTAGGGCCTGAGAACTCCAAATTTTAGGAGTTTCATCTGTTCCAACTCCCCCCTGCCAAGGCCTGGAAGATCCATCCCTAAAAACAACAGGAAAAAGGAGCTGGAGAACCTCCTCATCCCTCAGACTGGCACTCCAGGAGATGGAAAATCAGTGGATGAATCTCCTTCTCCCACCTTTTCTTCCCCCTCAGCTACAGGAAACCCCTGGGTGGGAATTCCCACGGGCAGGGACAGCTCCCACCATCCCAGGGTGATCCTTGGACATTCCCAGGGATCCAGGGGCAGCTGGAATTCTCTGGGAATTCCAGCCCAGCCCCTCCTCACCCTCCCAGCCAGGAATCCCTTCCCAATCTCCCCCCTAACCCTGGGAAGCCATTCCCTGTGTGCTGTCCCTCCAGCCCTCATCCCAAATCCCTCTCCAGCTCTCCTGGAGCCCCTGCAGGCCCTGGAAGGTTCTCCAAGAATCTCCCTGGATCCTTCCCTTCTCCAGGGGAACATTCCCAGCTCTCCCAGCCCGGCTCCAGAGCTTCTCCAGCCCTGGGATCATCTCCCTGTCCCCTCTGGATTCCCTCCAGCAGCTCCAGGTCCCTCAGGAATGTTGGGAGCCCCCAGAGCTGCAGGTTGGGAAGATCCCTGGCTCCTCTTTCCTCTCCTGGTTTTCAAGAGGGGAATCCTTGAACCCTTTTCCCACTCCCTGCCTGCCAGATATTCCCAAAGAGGATGGAAAGAGGCCTGGAAACTCCACCAGCCAATTCCCCTCAGGACCTTGGGATGAACCTCATGGAGTTCCATGGATTGATCCTGGGAATCCTGGAATGGTTTGGGTGGGAAAGGACCTTAAAGATCATCCAGTTCCATGGGCTGGGACAGCTCCCACCATCCCAGGGTGATCCAACCTGGCCTGGGACACTCCCAGGGATCCAGGGGCAGCTGGAATTCTCTGGGAATTCCAGCCCAGCTCCTCATCACCCTCCCTTCCCAATATCCCACCTAACCCTGGGCAGCCATTCCCTGTATCCCATCCCTTCCATCCCTCATCCAAAACCCCTCTCCAGCTCTCCTGGAGCCCCTGCAGGCCCTGGAAGTGGCTCCAAGGATCTCCCATGGATCCTTTCCCTTCTCCAGGGGAACATTCCCAGCTCTCCCATGGAAACATCCATTCCCGTTCCCATCCCAATGTTTATTTTTCGCTCCTTTCCTCTCCCTCCCCACACCTTTATCTGCGAGCCGCACGCCTGAGGAGGGCGGGGGGAAATAATTGGAGGGTTAAGAGGGTGAAAAAGCAAGGAAATGATTATTTTAAAGAGGGATTTAAGCGGGAATCGCCCGGGCCTCGGCACCGGGGCCCAGGCCCGGCAGCGGGCGTTCGCCCGCTGCCGAGCCGGGCCCCGGGGCCTCGGCCTTTTTTTTTTATTTTAGGAGGATTTTGGGGTATGGGGGACACTCACGGGGCTCCAGCAGATGAGGGAGTCGGTGTCGGGGTCCTCCACGAGCGTCCACAGCTTGGTGAGGAAGGCGGGCACGTTGCTGGCTCCGCCGCCTCCTCCTCCTCCTCCTCCTCCTCCACCGGGGCCCGCTCCCCCCGCCACGCCTTCCATGGTGTGTCTGTGTGTGGGGGGCGTTGTTTTGGGGTGAATGCGAGGGGTTTTAGGGGGGGTTAAAAGGGGTGAAAGGGAGCGAAGGGGCCCGCGGGGCGCGGCATGGCCGCCGCCATCTTGGATGGGGGGGGAGAGCGGTGTGAGGGGAGAGGGGCGGGGCATCGCCATGGCCACGCCCACTTAAAGGGCGGGGCGTAGACAGAGGAAACGCCCCATAGCAGGGAGGACACGCCCCTATGGCGTTATATGGGCGTGGCTTAAAGGCAGGGACACGCCCCCTTTCCTTTTTCGGTTGTGCCCCTCTATGCAGTCTAAAATGGGTGGGCGGGGCTTCCACAAGGAAACGCCCCCCCAATGGCTAGGGCCACGCCTACCACTGCAGGAGGACACGCCCACTGCTGGTTACAGGCAGTGCCTGAGTGTGGCTCTGGCCACGCCCCTTTTATAACTGGCCACACCTCCTGGCTGGTCTGGCCGTGCTGCCCAGACATAACAGAGGGAATGTGGGCGGGGTTATAATAAACAACACCCACTTCTGGCAGGACACGCCCCCCTCATGAATATTAATACACCCCCTGCCACCAGCGGGACATTCCCCGCCCTCCAAGCCACGCCCCCCTGTCTGGTTTTGGCGCTGCCTGGGCCGGGCTCTCTCAGGGAACGCCCCTCAGGGGTCTGGCCACGCCCCTTTGTCTCAGATGGTCACGCCCCTTCCCATGTTTAGCAGCGTCTGGGCGTGGCCTTCACATAGCCACGCCCATTGCTCATAAAAGACACCGTATGGGCGGGTCTCTATACAGGCCACGCCCTTCCCGGACATGTCCACGCCCCTCTCCCACTGGCGGCCCCTCCCCAGCATGTCTGCGGTCGTGCGCATGCGCAGATCTCACCGCTGCCACTCCAGGCAGCGCCGCTTTCCCATTCATGGGCGGGGCTCCCTCATGACCACGCCCCTTTCCCCTCTCGGGCATGCGCAATGTGGGCTGTGAAGCCGGGCGCGCGCATGCGCAGTAATCTCCATCTCCCCCCACCGCCTCTCCCGTGTCCCCTTTTCCCCCCCTCGCACCCCCATATTTTATTGTGCCTCCCCCTTTTATCACCCCCCAGCCCCGGGGACCCCCAAACCCCCCCGTCCCGCTGTCCGCGGGGGCCGCCGGGGGCGGAAGCGGCGCGTGGGGGGGGCGTGTCGCGGCCCCTGACCCTGCGCACGTGGTGCGGGCCACGCGGGGCCGCGGGACATGGAGCAGGTCCGGGGACACGGGGGGGGCTGTTGCCATGGGAACGGGGCTGCGGCCACGCTGGGGGGGGACACGGCACTCGGGGGGACACGCGTGACACTGCGGGGGGGGGGGGCGGCCGGACCCGTCCCGTGGGGGGGACACGGGAATAGGGGGGGACACGGGAACGGGGGGTGTTCCAGGAGCGGGGGGGGACACGTGCGACACTGGGGGGGGACACGGGAACAGGGGGGACACGGGAACGGGGAGGACACAGGAATGGGGGGGACACGGGAATGGGGGGTGTCCCAGGAGCGGGGGGGACACGCGCGACACTGGGGGGGGTCACGGGAACGGCGGGGACACGCGCGACACTGGGGGGGTCACGGGAACGGGGGGGGTCCCAGGAACAGGGGGGACACGCGCGACACTGGGGGGGACACGGGAACGAGGAGGACACGGGAATGGGGGGTGTTCCAGGAGCGGGGGGGACACGCGCGACACTAGGGGGGGACACGGGAACGGGGGGGACACGGGAATGGGGGGGGACACGGGAACGGGGGTGTCCCTGGAGCGGGGGGGACACAGGAACAGAGGGGGGGGACACGGGAATGAGAGGGCACGGGAACGGGTGGGGGACACGGGAATGGGGGGGACACGCGCGACATTGGGGCTGACTCGGTCCCTGTGGGTGGGGGGGACACGGCCGTGGGGAGGGGTCTGGTCCTGGGGGGGGACACCCCTTAGTGGGATTGGGGGTCTCTTGGGATCTGTTCTGGGGGGTCTGTCCCGCTCCTGGCCGGGAGGGGGGACCCGCAGTGGGGATGGGGGGGGGGGGTCAGATCCCAATCCCATCGGGATTCCCAATGGGGATCCTTGGGGAGGGGTCTGACCCCTTTTGGGGGACCCTCAGCGATGGGGGGGGGGGGGGGTCGGACCAGTCCCAGTAAAGGGTCCTGGCAAGGAGAGGGGAGGGGGGGTCAGACCAGGGCCCATCCCCACGACTGGGGGGGTCTCCACTGGGACTGGGGGGGTCTCCACGTGAGTGGGGGTCCCCACCGTGACCCCCCCACCCTTTTCCCTGGCAGATGAACCCCCCCGAGGTGAGTGAGGAGCCGACAGACAGCGAGGAGAGCGAGGAGAGCGAGGAAAGCGTCTACTCCGGGCTGGAGGACTCGGGCAGCGACAGCAGCGACCCCGAGCAGGGGGGGGAGGAGGAAGATGAAGATGAAGAAGATGAAGGCTCTGGCAGTGACTCCCCCCCCAAAACACAAGTAAGGGCTCTGATTCCCCCTCCTGCTTCTCTGGGACCCCCAAAAAACACAGGCAGGGACAATCCAAGTGGTGATTCCAGCCCTGCTCCTGGGGGAGGAGGAGGGATCTGTGTCTGGGATTGATTCCCCCTGAGTTGGGAATTGTGAGGGAAAAACAAAATCCAAACTTCCAGAGCTTGAGGGGGCTCCAGGAGAGCTGGAGAGGGATTTGGGATGAGGGCTGGAGGGACAGCACACAGGGAATGGCTTCCCAGGGTTAGGGGGGAGATTGGGAAGGGATTCCAGGCTGGGAGGGTGGGGAGGGGCTGGGCTGGAATTCCCAGGGAAGCTGTGGCTGCCCCAGAGCTGGAAAAAGGGGAATTGCAGATGGGAATGATGTGCAGGGACACCCCAGCTCCCCTATCAGCAGCTGAGCCTGAGCTGGGGCTCAGGGGGGACTTCCTAAAGTGCTTTCCCAAAGGGCTGGAAGGCTGGGAATGCCTTGGGGGGGCTGTGGCAGTGGGTGGGATCAGCAGGGATGGGATCCTGAGGGTGGGATCATCAGGGATAGGAATATCAGGGATGGGATCATCAGGGTTGGGATCATCAGAGGTGGGATCAACAGGGATGGGAGCAGCAGGGATGGGAGCAGCAGGGATGGGAGCAAGCAGCAGGGATGGATTATCAGGGTGGATCATCAGGGGTGGGATCCTGAGGGTGGGATCATCAGGGATAGATCCTGAGGGATGGGATCATCAGGGATGGGATCACCCCCTGTGCTGGCACTGCTGGGGCACCTCCAACCCTGGGGCAGGTTTGGGGTCCCCAGTACAGGACATGGAGGGGTTGGAGAGAATCCAGAGGGGACAGGGAGATGATCCCAGGGCTGGAGAAGCTCTGGAGCCGGGCTGGGAGAGCTGGGAATGTTCCCCTGGAGAAGGGAAGGATCCAGGGAGATCCTTGGAGAACCTTCCAGGGCCTGCAGGGGCTCCAGGAGAGCTGGAGAGGGATTTGGGATGAGGGCTGGAAGGGACAGCACACAGGGAATGGCTTCCCAGGGTTAGGGGGGAGATTGGGAAGGGATTCCTGGCTGGGAGGGTGGGGAGGGGCTGGGCTGGAATTCCCAGGGAAGCCCCTGGATCCCTGGGAGTGTCCCAGGCCAGGCTGGATCCCCCTGGGATGGTGGGAGCTGTCCCTGCCCTGGCAGGGGTGGGAATGGATGATCCTTTAGGTCCCTTCCACCCTGGAATTCCAGGATTCCACACGGCTGTGCAGTCAGGAACATGATGAGCTTTTTTTCGGGATAAGCAGGGAGATCCAGCTCTGCCTGGGCTGGGGATCTGGGAAGCTGGGAAGCTGGAGAGATGGGAAGCTGGAGATCTGGGAAGCTGGGGATTTGGGAAGCTGGAGAGCTGGGAAGCTGGGGATCTGGGAAGCTGGAGAGCTGGGAAGCTGGAGATGTGGGAAGCTGGGGATCTGGGAAGCTGGGGATGTGGGGAGCTGGGGATCTGGGAAGCTGGGGATGTGGGGAGCTGGGGATCTGGGAAGCTGGAGAGCTGGGAAGCTGGAGATGTGGGGAGCTGGGGATCTGGGAAGCTGGGGATCTGGGAAGCTGGGGATCTGGGAAGCTGGGGATTTGGGAAGCTGGGGATCTGGGAAGCTGGGGATCTGGGAAGCTGGGGATTTGGGAAGCTGGGGATCTGGGAAGCTGGAGATCTGGGAAGCTGAGGATCTGGGAAGCTGGGGATCTGGGAAGCTGGAAATCTGGGAAGCTGGGGATTTGGGAAGCTGGAGAGCTGGGAAGCTGGGGATCTGGGAAGCTGGAGAGCTGGGAAGCTGGGGATGTGGGGAGCTGGGGATCTGGGAAGCTGGGAATCTGGGAAGCTGGGGATCTGGGAAGCTGGAGATCTGGGAAGCTGGAGATCTGGGAAGCTGGAAATCTGGGAAGCTGGGGATTTGGGAAGCTGGGGATTTGGCAAGCTGGGGATCTGGGAAGCTGGAAATCTGGGAAGCTGGGGATTTGGGAAGCTGGGGATCTGGGAAGCTGGGGATCTGGGAAGCTGGGGATTTGGGAAGCTGGGGATCTGGGAAGCTGGAGATCTGGGAAGCTGGTGATGTGGGGAGCTGGGGATCTGGGAAGCTGGGGATTTGGGAAGCTGGGGATCTGGGAAGCTGGTGATGTGGGGAGCTGGGGATCTGGGAAGCTGGGAATCTGGGAAGCTGGGGATTTGGGAAGCTGGGGATCTGGGAAGCTGGGGATCTGGGAAGCTGGGGATCTGGGAAGCTGGGGATCTGGGAAGCTGGGGATCTGGGAAGCTGGTGATGTGGGGAGCTGGGGATCTGGGAAGCTGGGGATTTGGGAAGCTGGGGATCTGGGAAGCTGGGGATCTGGGAAGCTGGAGATCTGGGAAGCTGGTGATGTGGGGAGCTGGGGATCTGGGAAGCTGGGAATCTGGGAAGCTGGAAATCTGGGAAGCTGGAAATCTGGGAAGCTGGGGATTTGGGAAGCTGGGGATCTGGGAAGCTGGGAATCTGGGAAGCTGGAGAGCTGGGAAGCTGGAGATCTGGGAAGCTGGGGATCTGGGAAGCTGGGGATGTGGGGAGCTGGGAATCTGGGAAGCTGGGAATCTGGGAAGCTGGGGATTTGGGAAGCTGGGGATCTGGGAAGCTGGGGATCTGGGAAGCTGGGGATCTGGGAAGCTGGGGATTTGGGAAGCTGGGGATCTGGGAAGCTGGGGATCTGGGAAGCTGGGGATTTGGGAAGCTGGGGATCTGGGAAGCTGGAGATCTGGGAAGCTGAGGATCTGGGAAGCTGGGGATCTGGGAAGCTGGGAATCTGGGAAGCTGGGGATCTGGGAAGCTGGGGATCTGGGAAGCTGGGGATTTGGGAAGCTGTTCCCTCAGCCTGGGCAGGGCCCAGGGAGCCGGTGCAGCTTGGCCTGTTCCCCCTGCTTTTCCCTTTTCCTCTTTAATTTGGATCATTCCCATTCTCTGCTCCCTCTGAGCTGCTGGAATTCGGGGCAGAGCAGCCCCACTGATCCATGGGTTGGGATTCCCAGGAGGGTCCTCACCCCCATTCCAGGCAGCTGGGGAGGGAGGTTTTTGGGGAGATTTGCAGGGATTTGGTGGATCCAGGCATTTCTTTTCCGCCCTCTGGTGGAACGAGCCCTTCTGAGCGGAGCCTCCCGGTTATTCCCAGCTCTTCCCAGCGCTGTTCCCAGTTATTCCAGCTGTTCCCAGCGCTGTTCCCAGTTATTCCCGGCTGTTCCCAGCGCTGTTCCCAGCGCTGTTCCCAGTTATTCCCGCTCTCCTCAGCGCTGTTCCCGTTATTCCCAGCTCTTCCCAGCGCTGTTCCCAGTTATTCCCAGCTGTTCCCAGCACTGTTCCTGGTTATTCCCAGCTCTTCCCAGCACTGTTCCCAGTTATTACAGCTCTTCCCAGCGCTGTTCCCGGTTATTCCCGGCTGTTCCCAGCGCTGTTCCCGGTTATTCCCAGCTCTTCCCAGCACTGTTCCCAGTTATTACAGCTCTTCCCAGCGCTGTTCCCGGTTATTCCCGGCTGTTCCCAGCGCTGTTCCTGGTTATTCCCGGCTGTTCCCAGCGCTGTTCCCTCCAGGCTGTTCCTGTCCAGGGAGCCCAGGGGTCCATCCCGGCCCTGCCCTCCTGGCTGGGACCCCCAAACCCCACCTGTGGTTCCCAGAGCTCCTCATCAGCTTCCAGCAGGGTTTTTTTTTTATTATTTTTTTTTTGGGAAAAGCGGATTTAGCGTGGGGGTTGTGCCCAGGTGGGCTCTCTGCAGGTTCCCTCACAAGGGATGTCCCACCTGAGCCCCGTCCTGTTCTCCTGGGGAAGATTTTGGGAAGGGTTTGGGACGTTCCCATATCCCGGGGGTGCCAAATCTGCCGTTCCAGGGGGGGAAAAATCCAGCGGGAATCCCACCCAGGGAGCTGGGCTGAGGGGCTGAGCAGACTGGGAGCAGACTGGGAGCAGACTGGGAGCACTGGGGAGGCTCTGAGGGCTCCAGCAGGCGCTGCTGGATCCTCATCCCGGAGCGAGGCAGGGAAAGGGGATGGGGGGGAACCGAGGGAAGGGATGGAAACTCCAGCTCCAACAGGAGAGCCAAAAGCCTGGAAAAAAACTTATCTGCGACCTTGCACCCCTTTTATTTTTTTATTTTTTTTATTTTTTTAATAAAGGCCTTTGTTTTTGCAGTAATCCCATCCCCTTTGCCGGGGCCGGGATTTTCCAGGGCTCCCCCGGGGGCCGGATCCGCCGCTGCTTTTCCGATTATCCCGCCCAATCCCTCCTAAAGCCCAGCCCGGCAGGGTCCTGCTGCTCCCTCCTCCTTCCCCTGCTCCAGGAATCTCTTTTCCAGGGAAGGAGAGGGGGCTGTCTGGGCACCCCCTGGCTGGTTATCCCTGTCTGAGAATTCCTTCCTTTCCTTCCCCCTTGGGAATTCCGGGATTGTCCCCTCGGGGATCCTGGGATTGTCCCCTCAGGAATCCCGGGATTGTCCCTTCAGGGATCCCGGGATTGTCCCCTCAGGATTCCTAGGATTGTCCCCTCAGGGATCCCAGGGTTGTCCCCTCGGGAATTCCGGGATGGTCCCCTCAGGAATCCCGGGATTGTCCCCTCAGGGATCCCGGGATTGTCCCCTCAGGGATCCCGGGATTGTCCCCTCAGAGATCCCAGAGTTGTCCCCTCGGGGATCCCGGGATTGTCCCCTCGGGGATCCTGGGATTGTCCCCTCGGGGATCCCGGGATTGTCCCCTCAGGAATTCCGGGATTGTCCCCTCGGGAATTCCGGGATTGTCCCCTCGGGAATCCCGGGATTGTCCCCTCAGGGATCCCGGGATTGTCCCCTCAGGGATCCCGGGATTGTCCCCTCAGGGATCCCGAAATTGTCCCCTCAGGGATCCCGGGATTGTCCCCTCAGGGATCCCGGGATTGTCCCCTCAGGGATCCCGAAATTGTCCCCTCAGGGATCCCGGGATTGTCCCCTCGGTGATCCCGGGATTGTCCCCTCAGAGATCCCGGGATTGTCCCCTCAGAGATCCCAGAGTTGTCCCCTCGGGGATCCCGGGATTGTCTGCTCAGGGATCCCGGGATTGTCCCATCGAGGATCCCGGGATTGTCCCCTCAGGAATTCCGGGATTGTCCCCTCGGGAATTCCGGGATTGTCCCCTCAGGAATCCCGGGATTGTCCCCTTGGGGATCCCGGGATTGTCCCCTCAGGAATCCCGGGATTGTCCCTTCATGGATCCCGGGATTGTCCCCTCAGGATTCCTGGGATTGTCCCCTCAGGGATCCCAGGGTTGTCCCCTCGGGAATTCCGGGATGGTCCCCTCAGGAATCCCGGGATTGTCCCCTCAGGGATCCCGGGATTGTCCCCTCAGAGATCCCGGGAGTGTCCCCTCAGGATTCCTGGGATTGTCCCCTCGGGGATCCCGGGATTGTCCCCTCGGGAACTCCGGGATTGTCCCCTCAGAAATTCCGGGATTGTCCCCTCAGGGATCTCGGGATTGTCCCCTCAGAAATTCCGGGATTGTCCCCTCAGGGATCTCGGGATTGTCCCCTCAGGGATCCCGGGATTGTCCCCTCGGGGATCCTGGGATTGTCCCTTCAGAGATCCTGGGATTGTCCCCTCAGGAATCCTGGGATTGTCCCCTCGGGAATTCTGGGATTGTCCCCTCAGGGATCCCGGGATTGTCCCCTCAGGGATCCCGGGATTGTCCCCTTGGAGATCCCGGGATTGTCCCCTCGGTGATCCCGGGATTGTCCCCTCAGAGATCCCAGAGTTGTCCCCTCGGGGATCCCGGGATTGTCTGCTCAGGGATCCCGGGATTGTCCCATCGAGGATCCCAGAGTTGTCCCCTTGGGGATCCCGGGATTGTCCCCTCAGAGATCCTGGGATTGTCCCCTCGGGGATCCTGGGATTGTCCCCTCGGGGATCCCGGGATTGTCCCCTCAGGAATTCCGGGATTGTCCCCTCGGGAATCCCGGGATTGTCCCCTCGGGGATCCCGGGATTGTCCCCTCAGGAATCCTGGGATTTTCCCCTCAGGGATCCTGGGATTGTCCCCTCAGGGATCCCGGGATTGTCCCCTCGGGAATTCCGGGATTATCCCCTTGGGAATTTCGGGATTGTCCCCTTGGGAATTTCGGGATTGTCCCCTCGGGGATCCTGGGATTGTCCCTTCAGGAATTCCAGGATTGTCCCCTCAGGAATCCCGGGGTTGTCCCCTCAGGGATCCCGGGATTGTCCCCTCAGGGATCCCGGGATTGTCCCTTCAGAGATCCCGGGATTGTCCCCTTGGGAATTCCGGGATTGTCCCCTCAGAGATCCTGGGATTGTCCCCTTGGGAATTCCGGGATTGTCCCCTCAGGAATTCCGGGATTGTCCCCTCAGAGATCCCGGGATTGTCCCTTCAGAGATCCCAGGATTTTCCCCTCAGGGATCCTGGGATTGTCCCCTTGGGAATCCCGGGATTGTCCCCTCGGGGTTCCCGGGATTGTCCCTTCATGGATCCTGGGATTGTCCCCTCGGGAATTCTGGGATTGTCCCCTTGGGGATCCCGGGATTGTCCCCTCAGGAATCCCAGGATTGTCCCCTCGGGGATCCCGGGATTGTCCCCTCAGAGATCCCGGGATTGTCCCCTCGGGTATCCCGGGATTGTCCCCTTGGGGATCCCGGGATTGTCCCCTCAGGAATCCCAGGATTGTCCCCTCAGGGATCCCGGGATTGTCCCCTCAGAGATCCCGGGATTGTCCCCTTGGGGATCCCGGGATTGTCCCCTCAGGGATCCATGCCCTGAGTTTTTGTGGATTCTGGAGCTGTGCTGGCTCCCCATCCCTGGCTGAAGCTCCTGTTCCCATCCCACCTTTCCCTGCAGGTTGGGTGGGGGATTCCTCCCTTTTTCCCTTCCCTTTTCCCTTCCCTTTTCCCTTCCCTTTTCCCTTCCCTTTTCCCTTCCCTTTTCCCTTTCCTTTTCCCTTCCCTTTTCCTTTTCCCTTTCCTTTTCCCTTCCCTTTTCCCTTTCCTTTTCCCTTTCCTTTTCCCTTCCCTTTTCCTTTTCCCTTTTCCTTTTCCCTTCCCTTTTCCCTTCCCTTTTCCCTTCCCTTTTCCCTTTCCTTTTCCTCCCATCCCTCCCCTTCCCAGCCGAGCTCTGGGGGTGTTGAATCCTCGGTGGGATCTCACCCAGCAGGGATTTTCCCCCTCGATTTTCAGGCCCAGGGGACTCCCAGGAAGAGAAAACCCCTGGAGGATTTTCCAGCCCCGGAGGGGAAGGAGGATCTGCCCCCCCAGGACGAGTACGAGGACGACAGCTCGGATGAGGAGGTGGGACCCGCCGGGATTTGGGATTTTTTTAACGTGGGAATGAGATCCAAGGGGTGGGGTTTGTGTCCAGGGAAGGGGCTGGAGAATTCCTGAGGGAGCTGGGGGGGGGCTCAGCCTGGAGAAAAGGGGGATCAGGGGAGAACTTCTGGCTCTCAACTCCATGATTTCCCAGTCAGTAATTCCATGATTTCCCGGTCAGTAATTCCATGGTTTCCCGGTCATTAATTCCCTGGTTTTTCCATCAGTAATCCCATGATTTCCCAGTCATTAATTCCCTGGTTTCCCAGTCAGTAATTCCATGGTTTCTCCATCAGTAATTCCCTGATTTCTCCATCAGTAATTTCATGGTTTTTCCATCAGTAATTCCATGGTTTTTCAGTCGTTAATTCCCTGGTTTCCCAGTCAGTAATCCTGTGATTTCCCCGGTAATTCCCTGGTTTCCCAGTCATTAATTCCCTGGTTTCCCAGTCAGTAATTCCCTGGTTTCCCAGTCAGTAATCCCACGATTTCCCAGTCAGTAATTCCATGATTTCCCCAGTAATTCCCTGGTTTCCCAGTCATTAATTCCCTGGTTTCCCAGTCATTAATTCCCTGGTTTCCCAGTCAGTAATTCCCTGGTTTCTCCATCAGTAATCCCATGGTTTCCCAGTCAGTAATCCCACAGTTTCCCAGTCATTAATTCCCTGGTTTCCCAGTCATTAATTCCCTGGTTTCCCAGTCAGTAATCCCACGATTTCCCAGTCAGTAATTCCCTGGTTTCCCAGTCAGTAATCCCACGATTTCCCAGTCAGTAATTCCCTGGTTTCCCAGTCAGTAATTCCCTGGTTTCCCAGTCAGTAATCCCACGATTTCCCAGTCAGTAATTCCATGATTTCCCCAGTAATTCCCTGGTTTCCCAGTCATTAATTCCCTGGTTTCCCAGTCAGTAATCCCATGATTTCCCAGTCAGTAATTCCCTGGTTTCCCAGTCATTAATTCCCTGGTTTCCCAGTCAGTAATCCCACAGTTTCCCAGTCAGTAATTCCATGATTTCCCCGGTAATTCCCTGGTTTCCCAGTCATTAATTCCCTGGTTTCCCAGTCAGTAATTCCATGATTTCCCAGTCAGTAATTCCCTGGTTTCCCAGTCGTTAATTCCCTGGTTTCCTAGTCAGTAATCCCATGATTTCACAGTCAGTAATCCCACAGTTTCCCAGTCAGTAATTCCATGATTTCGCCGGTAATTCCCTGGTTTCCCAGTCAGTAATTCCCTGGTTTCCCAGTCAGTAATTCCCTGGTTTCCCAGTCAGTAATCCCACGATTTCCCAGTCAGTAATTCCCTGGTTTCCCAGTCATTAATTCCCTGGTTTCCCAGTCAGTAATTCCATGATTTCCCAGTCAGTAATTCCCTGGTTTCCCAGTCATTAATTCCCTGGTTTCCTAGTCAGTAATCCCATGATTTCCCAGTCAGTAATCCCACAGTTTCCCAGTCAGTAATTCCATGATTTCCCCGGTAATTCCCTGGTTTCCCAGTCAGTAATTCCCTGGTTTCCCAGTCAGTAATTCCCTGGTTTCCCACTCAATAATCCCACGATTTCCCGGTAATTCCCTGCTTTCCCGGTGTGAGCAGGAGGGCAGGGATGTCTCCAGCAGGGAATGGCTCCAGGGGAGGCTTTTCCAGGTGTTTAGGAGGTGTCTGAGCCCCCCCCTTCCCTGGGCCCTCCCAGGGAGCCTCTCCCATGGGTCAGGGGTCGGAAAAAAGCTTGGAAAGAGCTTGGAAAGCGGCTGGAAAGCGGCGCGGTGGAAGCTGCCGGGAGGCCTGGGATGCCCCCGGGGCTCGGCCGTTCCAGACAGGCCTTTGCTGATGGCTGGGAAATCAATTAACAGCCCCGGCCCGGGGGGGCTGGGGGGGCTGTGGGGGCGTTTGGATCCTGTTCCCGGCCCTGGGAATTCCATTCACCTGGAAGGGCACCGGGAAACCTCATCCCGGAGCGGGCCCGGGGGGGGGCTCCAAGGAAGGGGGAATATTTGGGGCTGTCCTGGCTGGGAAGGGACAGGAGGGCTGGAGAGCCAGGGAATGCTGGGAATAACGGGAATAACGGGAATGGAACGCCCGGGGAGCGATGGGGGTGGAGGGGGCAGCAGCCTGGAGAGCTCTGGGGCGTCCTGGGCAATCCAGAGGGGTTGGGATTGTGGTGTTTTTAGGGGTGTCTTGTTCCTGGAAATTCCAGAGGGGCTGGGATTGTGGTGTTTTTAGGGGTGTCTTGTTCCTGGAATTTCCAGAGGGGCTGGGATTGTGATGTTTTTAGGGATGTCCTATGGTTCCTGGACAATCCAGGGGGGTCAGGATTGCCATTCCTGGTGTTTTTAGGGATGTCTTGTTCCTAGACAATCCAGAGGGGCTGGGATTGTGGTGTTTTTAGGGATGTCCTGTTGTTCCTGGACAATGCAGGGGGTTCAGGATTGCTGTTCCTGGTGTTTTTAGGGATGCCCTGTGGTTCCTGGAAAATCCAGAGGGGCTGGGATTGTGGTGTTTTTAGGGATGTCCTATTCCTGGACAATCCAGGGGGGCTGGGATTGTGGTGTTTTAGGGGTATCCTGTGGTTCCTGGACATTCCAGAGGGTTTGGGATTGTGGTGCCTGCTGTTTTTAGGGATATCCTGTGGTTGGTTCCTGGATGATCTATGGGGTTCAGGATTGCCATTCCTGGTGTTTTTAGGGATACCCTGTGGTTCCTGGACAATCCAGGGGGTTCAGAATTGTGGTGCCTGCTGTTTCTAGGGATGTTCTGTGGTTCCTGGACAATCCAGGGGGGTCAGGATTGCTGTTCCTGGACAATCCAGGGGGTTCAGGATTGCCGTTCCTGGTGTTTTTAGGGATACCCTGTGGTTCCTGGACAATCCAGGGGGTTCCTGGTGTTTTTGGGGATGTCCTGTGGTTCCTGGACGATCCAGGGGGTTCAGGATTGCCATTCCTGGTGTTTTTAAGAATTCCCTGAGGTTCCTGGATGATCCAGGGGGTTCAGGATTGCTGTTCCTGGACGATCCAGGGGGTTCAGGATTGCCGTTCCTGGTGTTTTTAGGGATACCCTGTGGTTCCTGGACAATCCAGGGGGGTCAGGATTGCTATTCCTGGTGTTTTTGGGGATACCCTGTGGTTCCTGGACAATCCAGGGGGTTCCTGGTGTTTTTAGGGGCGCCCTGCTCCCCCCTGCAGCCCCCCTTGGCAGGAGCTGGCCCTTCCTGGGGGTGGGATCAGAGGCCCACCTGGGCTGAGCCGGAGCTGCCGGGTCTGGAATAGAGATTTGGGAAATATATGACCGTAGAAAACGTGCACTTGTGTAATGTCTCCAGCAAAAACCCCGGGCAAGGGGGGGTGGAAAATAAAAAAAACCAAGAAAAAAAAACCACCCCAAAGCCTTTCATGCAGGAATTCCAAGGTCTCTCTCTCTCTCCCTCCCTCCCAGCTGGTCCCGCTGCAGGGCCCCGGTGGGGGGAGCTGATTCCGAACCTGTTGACATCAGAGCAGCTTCCAGTGGCTTTTTGTTCCTTGTTCCCCATTCCCTCCCTCCCTCCCTCCCATTTATCTCTTCCCCCAGATCCCCTGAGGAGGATTCTGCTTCCTGCCTTTGGGATGTGGCACTGGGGGGGGATTCTGTGCTGGGCTGGGAAGGGGGGGACACAGCCTGGACACAGGTGGGAAAACCCTGGGATTTGGGGTATTTTGGGATTTCTTTGGCCTTGTTTCTTTGGGACCCATCACAGCCTCGTCCCAATTAACGGGGGGGGCTCGTCCTGGTGAATCCATCAGCCTGTGGGGGCAGGTTTTGGGAACAACCTGTGGCTGTGCTGGTGGGGGGGGGGGGGAGCGGGAATTGTTCTTCTCGGCGAGCGGAAAATCTGAGCGGTGTTTGCCTCGGTTGGGTGGAATTACCGAGGTTTTGGGACCCGAGGGAACGGCTGGGGCTGGGCCAGGGCAGGCTCAAGGTTGGGGGGGGGGGATATTTGGGAAGATCCCTCCTGGAAGGGGCTGCAGGGCTGGGATAACACCAGGGCTCTGCTCTCTCTGCTCTCCCAGGGCAGTGGTTTGGATGGACGGGGCCTTAGATTTGGGGTGGAAAACCTGGATCCAGGTGAGGGTGGAGGGTGCTGAGTCCCAGGGATGTCCCAGCCCAGGGAAAGGCTCTTTGGTGTCCCTGTCCCCCCTTGGCTCCGTCCCTGCAGGTGACACCGGTGGCTGCTGATCCATCCGGGATCACCCTCTGGGATCACCGTCTGGGCACAGCTCCGGGTGATCCCAAATTCCCCTCGGCCCAGCTCCAAATTCCAGCGGCTCCCCGCTGCCAGAGGGCAGGGTTAGGCGGGATATTGGGAAGGAATTCTCGGCCGGAGGGGCTGGGCTGGAATTCCCAGGGAAGCTGTGGCTGCCCCTGGATCCCTGGGAGTGTCCCAGGGCAGGTGGGATCACCCTGGGATGCTGGGAGATGTCCCTGCCCATGGCAGGGGAGTTGGAATGAGATGATCCTTAAGGTCCTTTCCCACCCTGGGATTCCAGGGTTCCACGGGGCATCCCTGGGAGTGTCCCGGGCCAGGTTGGATGGGGCTTCGGAGCAGCCTGGGGGTCGTGGAAGGTGTCCCGTGGAACGGGGGTGATCTTTGGGCTTCCCTTCCCACCCAAACCAGCCTGGAATTCCCTCAGCCATTCCCTGAGCCAGCAGGACCTGGAGAAGGGCTGTGGAGCCGCCGTGTCCCGGTGCTGTCCCCGTGGTGTCCCTGTGCTCTGCACAGCCTGGAGTGTTCCCTGCTCCTGGACCTTTCCCTGCTCCTGGAGTGTTCCCTGCTCCTGGAGTGTTCCCTGCTCCTGGAGCTCCCCCTGCTCCAGGAGTGTTCCCTGCTCCTGGAGCTCTCCCTGCTCCTGGAGCGTTCCCTGCTCCCAGTGTTCCCTGCTCCTGAATCATTCCCTGCTCCCAGAGTGTTCCCTGCTCCTGGAGCATTCCCTGCTCCCAGAGTGTTCCCTGCTCCTGGAACATTCCCTGCTCCTGGAGCTCCCCCTGCTCCTGAATCGTTCCCTGCTCCTGGAGCGTTCCCTGCTCCTGGAGCTCTCCCTGCTCCTGGATCTCTCCCTGCTCCTGGAGCGTTCCCTGCTCCTGGAGCTCTCCCTGCTCCTGGATCTCTCCCTGCTCCTGAATCATTCCCTGCTCCTGGAGTGTTCCCTGCTCCTGGAGCTCTCCCTGCTCCTGGAGCTCTCCCTGCTCCTGGAGCTCTCCCTGCTCCAGGAGTGTTCCCTGCTCCTGAATCGTTCCCTGCTCCTGGAGCTCTCCCTGCTCCTGAATCGTTCCCTGCTCCTGGAGCTCTCCCTGCTCCTGGAGCTCTCCCTGCTCCTGAATCGTTCCCTGCTCCTGGAGCTCTCCCTGCTCCTGAATCGTTCCCTGCTCCTGGAGCTCTCCCTGCTCCTGAATCGTTCTCTGCTCCTGGAGCATTCCCTGCTCCTGAATCATTCCCTGCTCCTGGAGCATTCCCTGCTCCTGAATCATTCCCTGCTCCTGGAGCATTCCCTGCTCCTGCAGCATTCCCTGCTCCTGGAGCATTCCCTGCTCCTGGAGTATTCCCTGCTCCTGTAGAGTTCTCTGCTCCCGGAGTGTTCCCTGCTCCTGCAGCGTTCCCTGCTCCCAGAGCTCTCCCTGCTCCCAGAGCTCTCCCTGCTCCTGAATCATTCCCTGCTCCCGGACCTTTCCCTGCTCCCGGAGCACTCCCTGCTCCTGGAGCTCTCCCTGCTCCTGAATCGTTCCCTGCTCCTGAATCATTCCCTGCTCCTGAATCATTCCCTGCTCCCGGACCTTTCCCTGCTCCCGGCGCACTCCCGGCCCCGCTCCCGTCTCTTTGGCAGCCTCCTCAGCCGCGCTGGCCCCGCGCCCGCCGGCTCGGAGACACAACAAAATAATCCCCCAATAATCCCCCTTTCCTGGCGGCCCCCGGGCTGGGTGGGAAGGTGGGAAGGGGACGGGGCTCCGGAGCGTCCCCAGCATCCCGACTTTTTTTTTTTTCCCCCCCTCCCGCGGGAGCATCCCGGAGCATCCCGGCGGGGCGGAGCGGGGGAGATGGAGGAGATGGATGGCCGCGGGCCTCGGCGGGCGGGGAGGAAGCGGCCGGGGCTTTGTTTGGTGCCGTTTCCTCCCGCAATGACTATTCCATCTGGCCGGGGGGGGTGCTGCGAGCTCAGCCCGCCGTTCCAAGCCCACTTCCCTCCTCCGCGGCGCAGCTGAGCCGGCCCCGGGAGGGGAAAAGGCTGGAGGGGGATCAAGGAAGGGGGGGAAAGCGGGATGAGGGAGCTCTTCTTTCAGTAGCTGATTAGCCAAGAGAGAGAGAGAGAGAGAGGGGAAAAGCTCTCCGGCAGAATGTGCTGCTGGCTGGGGCTCCGGGGAAGGGAGGGAGGGAGGGAGGGAGGGAGGGAAGGAGGGGGGGATGGAGCGTGCGCTTCCCGCCGGCCCTGGCTCCGGAGCGCGCCCCGGGATCGGCCCCGACGACCCTGGGATGGGAAAGGAGGGGGGGAGGCTGGGATTTGGGAAGTGCCCCCCCTGGGACATGGCTCAGACCCACAGAGGGGGGGATCCCACAGGTGCTCGGCCACCAGCGCGGCGGGGTCGGCTCCGGGTGAGGTTTGGGCTCCTCGCTCCACTCCCAGTCCCAGAAACTCCTGGATAACCCCAGGGCACAGCCCTGAAAACTCCTGGATAACCCCAGGGCACAGCCCCAAAAACTCCTGGGTAACCCCAGGGCACAGCCCCAAAAACTCCTGGGTAACCCCAGGGCACAGCCCCCAAAACTCCTGGATAATCCCAGGGCTCCAGCCCCAAAAACTCCTGGATAACCCCAGGACACAGCCCCCCAAAACTCCTGGATAACCCCAGGGCTCCAGCCCCAAAAACTCCTGGATAACCCCAGGACACAGCCCCAAAAACTCCTGGATAACCCCAGGGCTCCAGCCCCAAAAACTCCTGGATAACCCCAGGACACAGCCCCCCAAAACTCCTGGATAACCCCAGGGCACAGCCTCAGAAACTCCTGGATAACCCCAGGGCACAACCCCAAAAACTCCTGGATAACCCCAGGGCACAGCCCCGAAAACTCCTGGATAACCCCAGGGCACAGCCCCAGAAACTCCTGGATAACCCCAGGGCACAGCCCCAGAAACTCCTGGATAACCCCAGGGCACAGCCCCAGAAACTCCTGGATAACCCCAGGGCTCCAGCCCCATCCTGATGCTCCACCAGGATAGCCTGGGATCCCCCTCAGCTTCCCGGGAGAGCCGTTCCCAAACCATTCCCAAATTATTCCCAAACCGTTCCCAGCTCATTCCAGCTGCTCAGGTGCCGCTGGATTTAACCCCTTTTCCCTTTTCCTGCCCTTTTCCTGTTGAGGGGGAAGCGACACCCCCACCTCCAGCCCTTCCCAAAAGGAGCCTGTTCCCGTTTCTGGGAGCACCAGAAGTTGGTTCGTCCACGGGGAAGGGAGCTGGGAAGGAGCTCGGGAAAGGGCCTGGAATGCTGGTGCCGGTGTCACCCCATCCCACGTCCCCTGTGCTGCAGGGATGAGGTGTGGGGACCCTCCCAAGGGATCCCTTTTTCCCAGAAACAAAACTATTGGAATGTCCCTGGTGGAAGGAGCTGGGAATGGGGGGCAGGAGGGGCTTCCAGCTGCAGGAATTCCCTTTGGAGCAGAGGCTGGGAGAGGAGAAGGAGCTCCTGAGGGTGGATAACGGGGGTCAATCGGTGCCCTGGGGGGAAAAATCTGTGGATGGGGAGAGGTGGAAAGGCGAGAAGGAGGCGAAGCGGGGGCTGAGAGGACGCACAACAACAGGATGTCCAAAAAGGAGGGGGGGGAAAAGTGGACAAGGTGGAAAAGCATCGGATTTACCGCCGGAATGGCAGGACCAGGCCGCTCTCCCCACGCAGCCGGATTGTCTTTCACCCCCCTGGCCCGTGGATCCCCTGGTGCCGGCGGTGCCAGAGGCTTCCAAACATCCCGGGGCTGACGGGAATAACAGGAACATCTGGAGCTGCAGCCTCTGGAAATCCTGCCCGGCCTCTCCCGGGTCCAGGGATGGCAGGAGCACCCTGGGAGAGGGGATGGGGACAGCCAAAGGACGAGGAACGGGGATCTGGGAGGAGGGAGGGACCGTCCCTCCAGCCAGACCCACCAGGATTTGGGCAGGTGCCACCAGCAAAGGTCTCCCAGCCTTCGGAATTCCGGTGGATTTCCCAGTAAAAGGCTCAGGGACCTGCAGGTGGAGAGGCCTGAGCTCCGTGTCCCTGCCTGCCATCCTTCCCTGCTCCCAGGGAAAGGGGGGAGCTCTGGGAACGGGCTCTGGGGTGGCCTTTTTGGTGCCTGGAGGCTCCTCGGGATCCCTGTGGGATTTTGGGCATATCCAGAGGGGGGGAAAAGTGGCAGCGGGAGGGACTCGGGCGCTTGTTCCGTTCCTGGGGTTCACAGAAGGGAAAGTTGGATCTGCCATCCCATGGAAGTGGGAAAACTGGGGCTGGGAAGTGGGAAAATGGGCTGGAAAGTGGGAAAGTGGGAGAACCAGGGCTGGGAAGTGGGAAAAAAAGGGGCTGGAAAGTGGGAAAGTGGGAGAACCAGGGCTGGGAAGTGGGGAAAAAAAGGGGCTGGAAAGTGGGAGAACCAGGGCTGGGAAGTGGGAAAAGAGGGGCTGGGAAGTGGGAAAAGAGGGGCTGGAAGCTGGGAGAACCAGGGCTGGGAAGTGGGAAAAAATGGGGCTGGGAAGTGGGAAAAAAAGGGGCTGGGAAGTGGGAGAACCAGGGCTGGGAAGTGGGAAAAGAGGGGCTGGGAAGTGGGAAAAAAAGGGGCTGGGAAGTGGGAAAATGGGCTGGAAGATGGGAAAAGAGGGGCTGGAAAGTGGGAAAACGGGCTGGGAAGTGGGAAAACAGGAGCTGGGAGGTGAGAAAACGGGCTGGAAAGTGGGAAAGTGGGAGAACCAGAGCTGGAAGGTGGGAAAAAATGGGGCTGGGAAGTGGGAAAACGGGCTGGAAGCTGGGAGAACCAGGGCTGGGAAGTGGGAAAAGAGGGGCTGGAAAGTGGGAAAAAAAGGGGCTGGGAAGTGGGAAAAGAGGGGCTGGGAAGTGGGAAAATGGGCTGGAAGGTGGGAAAAGAGGGGCTGGGAAGTGGGAAAAAAAGGAGCTGGGAAGTGGGAAAATGGGCTGGAAGGTGGGAAAAGAGGGGCTGGGAAGTGGGAAAACAGGAGCTGGGAAGTGGGAAAACAGGAGCTGGGAGGTGGGAGAACCAGGTCTGGGAGATGAGAAACCTGAGTTTTGGGGTTTGGGTTTCTCGCCCTAAAACGGCACTTGCGGGGCCGGGCTCGTCCCTTCCCAGGCTGGCACGGGGGGTGGGGGGGGATGGAAAGGAGCTGGATCCACCCCCCCTTCCCCACCCCAAGGGTCCCCCCTGTGCTGATCCCAGATGGAGGGGGGAGCTCCAGGAGGGGAGCAGGGGGAGGGAAGGCACCGCCGAAGGGATCCGACCGTGGAAATCATCAAGTGCCGTCACCGAGGGGAGGAAAAAAAAAACAAACCCCAAAAAAAAACCCAAAAAAAAAAACCCCACAGCCCAAAAAAAGCCCCAAAAAGGAGCGCAGCCACTGCGGCTCTTGGCTGCCCCAGACGTGATATTTGAAGCGCTCGTGGAGCGGCTCCGGCGGGGCAGGAAAGGCTTTTTCCTTCTGGAAGGAATGACATCACCCCAAACACTGAAACCATCAGCTCCCTGACCCGGAGCGAGCGAGAAACCCGCAACAACTCGTGGGGAGGAGGAGTGGAAACTTTGCCTCCGGGCTTTTTTTCTTTTTTTTTTTTTTTTTTTTTCTTCTTCTTTTTTTTTTCTCCTTTTTTGAGTTTTTCTTTTTTAACTTCTCTTTTTTTCCTCTTCTTTTTTTTTCTTTCCTTCTTTTTTTTCCTTCTTTTTTTTTCTTTTCTTTTTTTTTTAACTTCTCTTTTTTTTTTTTTTTTTCCTTCTTTTTTTTTTTTTTTTTTTTGAGTTTTTCTCTCCTTTCCTTCTTTCTGTTTTGTTCCACTGGCTGGCTGGGCTCTCATCCCAGCATGCCCTAAAGGGAGCTGGGACAGCTCCTGCCCTCCAGGGGGGGCTCATCCATTCCCATTCCCAGATCCTGCCGGGAATGTGGGCCGTGCCAGGCCTTGTGCCACAGCAGGGCAGAGCTTCCAGAGGCTTCCCTGGCACTGCTGGCTCATCCCGTGCTCCCTCAGCATTCCCTCTTCCCGGGGCTGCTCCGTTGGCAGGGCGGGCTCAGTGCCAGGACAGGCAGGGATTGCTCATCCCAAATCCCGGCTGGACACGGCCCAGCCTTTCCATGGGCAGGGTGAGGAGTCCTGGAGCTCCTCTGGCTCTGCTGGGATCCCTGCCTGTCCCTGTGGGCAGTGTTATCCTGGTGGGATCCCTGTGGGCACTGTTATCCTATGGGATCCCTGTGGGCACTGTTATCCTGCTGGGATCCCTGTGGGCACTGTTATCCTATGGGATCCCTGTGGGCAGTGTTATCCTTCTGGGATCCCTGTGGGCACTGTTATCCTATGGGATCCCTGTGGGCACTGTTATCCTGGTGGGATCCCTGTGGGCACTGTTATCCTATGGGATCCCTGTGGGCAGTGTTATCCTGCTGGGATCCCTGTGGGCAGTGTTATCCTATGGGATCCCTGTGGGCACTGTTATCCTGGTGGGATCCCTGTGGGCAGTGTTATCCTATGGGATCCCTGTGGACACTGTTATCCTATGGGATCCCTGTGGGCACTGTTATCCTGGTGGGATCCCTGTGGGCAGTGTTATCCTATGGGATCCCTGTGGGCACTGTTATCCTATGGGATCCCTGTGGGCACTGTTATCCTGCTGGGATCCCTGTGGGCACTGTTATCCTATGGGATCCCTGTGGGCAGTGTTATCCTTCTGGGATCCCTGTGGGCACTGTTATCCTATGGGATCCCTGTGGGCACTGTTATCCTGGTGGGATCCCTGTGGGCACTGTTATCCTGCTGGGATCCCTGTGGGCACTGTTATCCTGGTGGGATCCCTGTGGGCACTGTTATCCTGGTGGGATCCCTGTGGACACTGTTATCCTGCTGGGATCCCTGTGGGCACTGTTATCCTGGTGGGATCCCTGTGGGCAGCGTTATCCTGCTGGGATCCCTGTGGGCACTGTTATCCTATGGGATCCCTGTGGGCACTGTTATCCTATGGGATCCCTGTGGGCACTGTTATCCTGCTGGGATCCCTGTGGGCACTGTTATCCTGCTGGGATCCCTGTGGGCACTGTTATCCTGCTGGGATCCCTGTGGGCAGCGTTATCCTGGTGGGATCCCTGTGGGCACTGTTATCCTGGTGGGATCCCTGTGGGCACTGTTATCCTGCTGGGATCCCTGTGGACACTGTTATCCTATGGGATCCCTGTGGGCACTGTTATCCTGCTGGGATCCCTGTGGACACTGTTATCCTATGGGATCCCTGTGGGCACTGTTATCCTGCTGGGATCCCTGTGGGCACTGTTATCCTATGGGATCCCTGTGGACACTGTTATCCTGGTGGGATCCCTGTGGGCACTGTTATCCTGCTGGGATCCCTGTGGGCACTGTTATCCTATGGGATCCCTGTGGACACTGTTATCCTGGTGGGATCCCTGTGGGCACTGTTATCCTGCTGGGATCCCTGTGGGCACTGTTATCCTATGGGATCCCTGTGGACACTGTTATCCTATGGGATCCCTGTGGGCAGTGTTATCCTATGGGATCCCTGTGGACAGCGTTATCCTATGGGATCCCTGTGGGCAGTGTTATCCTGGTGGGATCCCTGTGGGCACTGTTATCCTGCTGGGATCCCTGTGGGCAGTGTTATCCTATGGGATCCCTGTGGGCACTGTTATCCTGCTGGGATCCCTGTGGACACTGTTATCCTGCTGGGATCCCTGTGGACACTGTTATCCTGGTGGGATCCCTGTGGGCACTGTTATCCTGCTGGGATCCCTGTGGGCACTGTTATCCTGGTGGGATCCCTGTGGACACTGTTATCCTATGGGATCCCTGTGGGCACTGTTATCCTGGTGGGATCCCTGTGGGCAGTGTTATCCTATGGGATCCCTGTGGGCACTGTTATCCTATGGGATCCCTGTGGGCAGTGTTATCCTGCTGGGATCCCTGTGGACACTGTTATCCTGCTGGGATCCCTGTGGACACTGTTATCCTGCTGGGATCCCTGTGGACACTGTTATCCTATGGGATCCCTGTGGGCACTGTTATCCTATGGGATCCCTGTGGGCAGTGTTATCCTGCTGGGATCCCTGTGGGCAGTGTTATCCTGCTGGGATCCCTGTGGGCACTGTTATCCTATGGGATCCCTGTGGGCACTGTTATCCTGGTGGGATCCCTGTGGGCACTGTTATCCTGGTGGGATCCCTGTGGGCACTGTTATCCTGCTGGGATCCCTGTGGGCACTGTTATCCTGCTGGGATCCCTGTGGGCACTGTTATCCTGCTGGGATCCCTGCCTCATCTCCCTCCTCCCCTTCCCAGATTTTGGCCCTTGGAATGTGTGGATCTGAGGCTCTGGCTGCTGTTCCAGATGTCCCACTTCATCAGGCCGGCCCCGCTCCGGATTTTGGGAATGTGCGGAGGCTCCGGGACGGTTCCGGGGGCCCGGAGATGATTCCCCCTTCCCGATCCAAGCTGGAACCCACGGAGCCGGGATTGGCTGCCCCTTCCCACCGGAGAGCTGGGATGTTTCCAGCACGGAGGGTTTGGGAATTCTCTTTTCCACTCCCGGCGTCCGGTGGTTCCTGATCCCAGGATCTTCCCCTCCCGGCAGGGGTGGAACTGGGATCCCACCATGGAGCATCCACAGGGAATGTGGGATGTGATTCCATGGAGCATCCACAGGGAATGTGGGATGTGATCCCAGGGAATGTGGGATGTGATCCTATGGAACACCCCCAGGGAATGTGGGATGTGACCCCAGGGAATGTGGGATGTGATCCTATGGAACATTTCCAAGGAATGTGGGATGTGACCCTGTGGAACACCCGCAGGGAATGTGGGATGTGACTCCTTGGAGCACCCCCATGGAATGTGGGATGTGATCCTATGGAGCACCCCCAGGGAATGTGGGATGTGACCCCATGGAGCACCCCCATGGAATGTGGGATGTGACCCCATGGAATGTGGGATGTGACCCCATGGAATGTGGGATGTGACCCCATGGAATGTGGGATGTGACCCCATGGAATGTGGGATGCTGGAGCACCCCATGGAATGTGGGATGTGACCCCATGGAATGTGGGATGCTGGAGCACCCCCATGGACAGAGTTTGGGTGTTGTTTCTGGCTCTTGCTGTCCCCTGGTGTCCCCTTGATGTCCCCTGATGTCCCCTGATGTCCCCTGGTGTCCCCTCGTGGTGTCCTCTAATGTCCCCCTGGTGTCCCCTGATGTCCCCCTGGTGTCCCCTGGTGTCCCCTGATGTCCCCCTGATGTCCCCTGGTGTCCCCCTGGTGTCCCCTCGGGTGGGATTTAGGGAATATAAACCCCTCCCTGGGATTTATATTTAGGGAATATAAATTTATATTTAGGGAATAGAAATCCCTGCCCAGCCCCTGGATCCCCATCCCTTAGGGGGGGATCGATCATCCCTAGGGAGGTGGCACTTGGGGACACCCAAAGGTGGCAGGGCTGGGCTGGGGGGGATGGACTGGGTGGGCTCCGAGGGGTTTTCCAGCCTCAGGAATTCCACGATTCCCTGGCTGTGCCGTGCTCTCTGAAGGCTTTTTAATGCCTTAAAAAAAATTAAAAAGTAAAAAAAAAAGGGACCCGCCGAGCTCCCCAAACCACAAACAAACCCCGGCAAAACGGGTCGGGAAATGCTCTTTATGAAAAGTCGCTCGTGTCGAAAATTAGGGATAAAACGGAAATTCCGTGATTTTTCTCAGTTGTGCGGAGTGCAGTTGGGTAAAATTAATGAGATGAATTATGATTTCATGAAAAATAAATCACAAAAAAAAAAAAACAAACCCAAAAAAAGAAACAACAAAAAAAAACAAAAAACCCCCCCAAAAAAACAAAACCAAACCAAAACCAAAACCAAAAAACCCCCAAACAAACAAAAAAACCAAGCAAAAAACCCACAAAAACAAAACAAAAAAACCCCAAACAAACAACAAAAAAACCCCAACCAACAAAAAAAAACCAAAAAAACAAAAAACAAAAAACAAAAACAAAAAAAAACCACAAAAAAAAAACAAACCCAAAAAACCCCCCAAAAAACCCCAAAACGCAAATCAAACCCCAGACCTGCCCAAATCCGAGTCCTGGTCCCCTGGGGTGGCTTTGCCGTGGGTGCTGCCTGAGGAGGGGGGGACACTGGTGGGGACAAGCCTGGTGTTGGTGGCTTTTGGGGGCTCTGGAGGTGAGGCTGGAGAAGGGAAGGAGCTGTGGGAGATTCCCAGCGGGAAGGGCCGTCCATCCTGGGAAGGAGACACGATGGGATTGTCCGTGGCACTGGGGAAGGTGGGAAGAGCGTCCCTGTCCCTGTCCCTGTCCCTGTCCCTGTCCCTGTGTCCTGCACCCTTCCAGGCCATCTCTGGGAGCAGGAATTCTCTCTGGGAGCAGGGATCATCCCTGGGAGCAGGGATCCTGGATCTCTGGGAGCAGGGATCCTCTCTGGGAGCAGGGATCATCCCTGGGAGCAGGGATCCTCTCTGGGAGCAGGGATCCTCTCTGGGAGCAGGGATCCTCTGTGGGAGCAGGGATCCTCTTTGGGAGCAGGGATCCTCTCTGGGAGCAGGGATCCTGGATCTCTGGGAGCAGGGATCCTCTCTGGGAGCAGGGATCCTCTCTGGGAGCAGGGATCCTGGATCTCTGGGAGCAGGGATCCTCTCTGGGAGCAGGGATCCTCTCTGGGAGCAGGGATTCTCTCTGGGAGCAGGGAATTCTCTCTGGGAGCAGGGAATTCTCTCTGGGAGCAGGGATCCTCTCTGGGAGCAGGGATCCTCTCTGGGAGCAGGGATTCTCTCTGGGATCAGGGATTGCTGCTCCAGCCCCAAACTGGCACATCCAGGGCCGTCCCCCCCTCCCTTCCCTCGCAGTCCTCGCCGCTTTTTTTCCGATCCCCGGAGTGTTTTGGGTTTTTTCCTTCTCTCCGGTAGCACAGCCCGTCCAAAAAAACACACCAACCGCTCGGATTCCTGGAAAAAACTCTGGAACAAAACAATCCAGGCCTTTTTTTTTTTGTTTTTTTGGAAGATAGCGAGGGGGTTTTGTACCTGCCAGCACGGCCACGGCTGCCCGGCATTCCCTGTCCTTCCGGAGGCCGGGAGCGGCGCCGGCAGGGATAGAGGGTCGGGATCACATCCCTGGGAGTGCCCCAGGCAGGGTTGGACAGGGCTTGGAGCGCCCTGGGATAGTGGAAGGTGTCCCTGCCCGTGGCTGGGGGTGCTCTGGGTGGGTTTGGAGGCGCCTTCCCACCCAAAACCATTCCAGGATCCGGAGGCAGGGGGTGATTCTGGCACCACCGAAGGGATGGAGGGCTGGGAATGCTGGGCCAGGACACAGGGGTGTCCTCGGAGCGTGTAAATCCCAAATGGGAGGGAGGGAGGGAGGGAGGGAGGGAAGCCAAGGCAGCCCCAGCTCTTCCCAGGAATCCCCTCGGGCCAGGATGGGCTTTGAGGAAAACACCTGGAATTCCATCAGGGAATGTTGTTGGCTGTGAGGACGACCAGGGAGCGTTGGGGTCTCCACCCTTGGGTTTCCAGGAGTCCTCGGGGTGACCCTCTGGTGAAGCCGCTCCAGGAGTGGGATCGGGATCGTTCCGTGGGCTGGAAGCAATTTGGGGTGGGATGGGACGTGGTTCTGATGGGGCAGGAGATGCCAGTGAGTGGGATTTTCCCTGAAGCAGGTGTGGGGCTGTTGGACTGGGGGCACTGGGGGGGTTTTAGGGGGTTTTAGGGGGGGTCCATCCCTTATTTTGGTCATTCCCATTTCACGGGGCAAAGCCAGCGGGGGGGTGGCTCTGCTTCCCGGCTGCAATTCCAGGAGCGATTCCCGGGTTTTGGGGAGCCTGGAGGGGCTCTCAGGCACCCTAAATCCATCCCTGGAAGAGGAGAACTTCCATTTCTGGGTGTTGGGATGGACTGGGGGGGGATCAGCCAGTGTGGGACACAGGGCTCAGGATCCTGCCAAGCACTCACCAGGACAGGGAAGGGGTCGGGGTCTCTTCCCGCTGGAATTGCCTGGGGAGGGAAGGTCCTGGCTCTGTGCACGGACTGTCAGCACTGTCAGCACTGTCAGCACCTCTGCAGGCGCCGGGGCAGCCTCGGGCCGGGTCTGAGGCTCTGCATCCCCAGGGGCCGCTTCGCTTCCCCGGCAGCGCCTGGAGCGCGGCCAGGGGGGAAAGGGCCGGCCCCGGGAGCGCCGCTGGAGCTGCTCCCGCTGCCCCGGGCCAGCAGTAGCTGGAGGATGCAGGGCTGGAGCTCTGCAGGAGCTCTGGAGTGGGGCTGGAGCTCTGGAGTGGGGCTGGAGCAGGACTGGAGCTCTGGAGTGGGGCTGGAGCCCTGGAGGAGCTCTGGAGTGGGGCTGGAGCTCTGGATGAGCCCTGGAGTGGGGCTGGAGCCCTGGATTGGGGCTGGATCCCTGGATTGGGGCTGGATCCCTGGATTGGGGCTGGATCCCTGGAGTCTGGCTGGATCCCTGGAGTGGGGCTGGATCCCTGGATTGGGACTGGAGCCCTGGAGCTCTGGAGTGGGGCTGAATCCCTGGAGCGGGGCTGGATCCCTGGGGTGGGGCTGGAGCTCTGGAGTGGGGCTGGAGCTCTGGATCCCTGGAGCAGGACTGAATCCCTGGAGTCTGGCTGGATCCCTGGAGTGGGGCTGGAGCTCTGGAGTCCGGGATTGGGGCTGGAGCTCTGGAGTCCTGGATTGGGGCTGGATCCCTGGATTGGGGCTGGAGCCCTGGATTGGGGCTGGATCCCTGGATTGGGGCTGGAGCTCTGGAGTCCTGGATTGGGGCTGAATCCCTGGATTGGGGCTGGAGCTCTGGAGTCCTGGATTGGGGCTGAATCCCTGGATTGGGGCTGGAGCTCTGGAGTCCTGGATTGGGGCTGGAGCTCTGGAGTCCTGGATTGGGGCTGTAGTCCTGGATTGGGGCCGGATCCCTGGACTGGGGCCGGGGCCGCGCGTGGCTCTGCTCGGCAGCCAAGGCCGGCCGGGGATCATCCCGGCTGCCAGAGCTCCCGGAGCTCCCCCCCTTCCCTCCACACATCCCACATCATCCCACATCCCACATCATCCCAAATCCCACCCCAGCTGCGAGGCTGCTCCGGCCTCCCCTCTGGCAGCGGCTCCTGCTCGCGTTTCCTCGGCTCTTTGTTCGGGCAGGCGCCGCTCCCGCCTGGAAATCGCTCCCGCCTGGAAATCGCTCCCGGGCCGGGATGGGGGGTCCGACTTCCCCCCTTTCCTCCTCCCACACTTCCATGGGATGTTGAGGGGGGACAAAGCAACCCCCAGCCCCTCTCCCTGCTGCCCAGCTCCTTCCCCAGTTTTCCCAGCGCATCCTCTTTTCCCATCAGGTGTCGCCGGGGTTGGGGACACCGGGGATTTTGGGGTGTCCAGGGTGGCATCCCACCCCTTCCAAGGGCTGCCACGGGGGTCTGAGCTCCTTCCAGGAGCTCAGGGGAGGGAGGAGAAGCTCAGGGAGTGTCGCCTGCAGGGAGTGGGAGGTGCTGAAAGCGCTAATTGGCCTTTGGTTAATTGGTGGGGCTTGTGGAGGGAGCTGCTCCGGGATGTGGGAGCTGTGGGATCATGGGGAAAGGAGGAGTTTTCCGTCTTCCCCCAGGTTCTCCATGGGCTGGGAAGGACCCTCTGGGATGTGGTGAAGGGACAGGACGAGAGGGAGCAGCCTCAGGGTGGGATTTTGGGAAAATCCCTCCAGGAAAGGAAGGGGCTGCCCAGCCCTGGATCCCCCATCCCTGGGGGGATTATTGACAATCCCTGGGGAGGTGGCACTTGGGGACACGGGCAGGGCTGGGGAATGGTTGGACTTGGTGGGCTCAGGAGGATTTTCCAAGCTAAATAATTCCATGATTCCGTGGTCACGGCCCCAGGGCTGCCAGAGCCCAAGGAGCATTTGGACAAGGCTTTTGGGGACAGAGAGGGGGATTTTGGGGGTGTCCTGGGCATGGCTGGGGGTTGGGCTGGATCATCTTTGGGGGTCCCTTCCCGCTCAGGGCATTCCAGGATCTGTGGATCCCTCTCTGCCTGCTCCTCACCTCTGATCCCATCTGAGCCATCCCAACTTATCCCGAGCCATCCCGAGCCATCCCGAGCCATCAGAGCCATCCCAAAAGCATCCCAAGGCATCCCAGGCCATCCCAAAGCATCCCGAGCCACCCCTGTCAGTGGCAGGGCTGATCCCTCTCATCCCAGCCCTGATCCCCCTCTCATCCCAGCCCCGATCCCATTCTCATCCCAGCCCCAATCCCATTCTCATCCCAGCCCTGATCCCACTCTCATCCCAGCCCCGATCCCTCTCATCCCAGCCCTGATCCCCCTCTCATCCCAGCCCCGATCCCATTCTCATCCCAGCCCCAATCCCATTCTCATCCCAGCCTTGATCCCTCTCATCCCAGCCCTCATCCCGCTCTCATCCCAGCCCCAATCCCATTCTCATCCCAGCCCTGATCCCATTCTCATCCCAGCCCTCATCCCACTCTCATCCCAGCCCCAATCCCATTCTCATCCCAGCCCTGATCCCATTCTCATCCCAGCCCTGATCCCATTCTCATCCCAGCCCCAATCCCAGCCCCAATCCTGCTCTCATCCCAGCCCCAATCCTGCTCTCATCCCAACCCTCATCCCGCTCTCATCCCAGCCCCAATCCCATTCTCATCCCAGCCCTGATCCTGCTCTCATCCCAGCCCCAATCCCTCTCATCCCAGCCCCAATCCCATTCTCATCCCAGCCCCAATCCCATTCTCATCCCAGCCCTGATCCCGCTGTCATCCCAGCCCCAATCCCATTCTCATCCCAGCCCTGATCCCGCTCTCATCCCAGCCCCAATCCCATTCTCATCCCAGCCCTGATCCCGCTCTCATCCCAGCCCTGATCCCGTTCTCATCCCAGCCCTCATCCTGCTCTCATCTCAGCCCCAATCCTGCTCTCATCCCAGCCCTGATCCTGCTCTCATCCCAGGCCCAATCCCTCTCATCCCAGCCCCAATCCCGCTCTCATCCCAGCCCCAATCCCTCTCATCCCAGCCCTGATCCCGCTCTCATCCCAGCCCCAATCCCTCTCATCCCAGCCCTGATCCCATTCTCATCCCAGCCCCAATCCCTCTCATCCCAGCCCCGATCCCGCTCTGTCCCCGCTCTGTCCCGGCAGGAAATCTCTCTTTCCGAGGCTGCTTGGGGGCCGGGGCCGTGTTTTCCCAAGCAGCAGGAATGTTGACATGGAAGCCCCGGCTCCCTCCTCCCGGCAGGTCCCTGGATCCCGCGCGGCTCCTGCTGTGCCGGATAATCCTTCCCCGGGAGCGGGGCTGGGAGAGGGAGGAGGGGGAATGGGGGGCTGCAGGTGCAGATCTGCGGGGTTTTAGGGGGAGGGCTCCTGGAAGGGGCTCCTTTCATCATCCCCCTCTCCCAGATGGTGGGAGGGGGTGCCGGGCACGATTGGAAGCAGCTGGAGGAGGTTGAGCCCGCCCGCGTCCCTGGGCTCTGCTCCAGGCGGGAATCAGCACCGAGGGGGGAGAGCTGCCACTGTCAGTGCCCTGGGGGGGGGGTCTGTGTGTCCCCAGGATGGTGCTCTCTGTCCCCATCCCATCCCATCCCATCCCATCCCATCCCATCCCATCCCACCCCCCATCCCATCCCAGCCCAGCCCAGCCCAGCCCACCCCAGCCCAGCCCCATCCCATCCCATCCCATCCCATCCCATCCCATCCCATCCCACCCCATCCCATCCCATCCCAGCCCCGTCCCATCCCATCCCATCCCATCCCATCCCATCCCATCCCAACCCATCCCATCCCATCCCATCCCATGTCACCCATCTGGTCCTGTGTCACCTGTCCCATCCCATCCCATCCCATTTCCCATCCCATCCCATCCCACCCCATCCCACCCCATCCCATCCCATCCCATCCCATCCCATCCCATCCCATCCCATCCCAACCCATCCCATCCCATCCCATCCCATGTCACCCATCTGGTCCTGTGTCACCTGTCCCATCCCATCCCATCCCATTTCCCATCCCATCCCATCCCACCCCATCCCACCCCATCCCAGCCCCGTCCCATCCCATCCCATCCCATTTCCCATCCCATCCCATCCCATTTCCCATCCCATCCCATCCCATTTCCCATCCCATTTCCCATCCCATCCCATCCCATCCCATCCCATCCCATCCCCCTGCCCGGCCAGCCCTGCATTCACATCTCGTAACCTTTAACGAGCAGGGCCGGGAGCCAGGGCTGGGTGGCTCCTTTCCCGAGGGGAAGGGGGGTCTGGATCCCTGGGAAGGCTCTGGAAGCGGGTGCCGCGTGCCCTGGATGGGGAGCCCCTGGAGCAGCTCCTGAATCCTCATCCCAAAGAACCTCCCACTCTCTTGGATCCTCTTCCCTCAGCTCCCAAATCCCCATCCCAAAGAACTCCTCAGTCTCTTGGATCCTCTTCCCTCAGCTCCCAAATCCTCATCCCAAAGAGCCCCCTCAGTCTCTTGGATCCTCTTCCCTCAGCTCCTGGGGCAGCTCCTGAATCCTCATCCCAAAGAACCCTCCACTCTCTTGGATCCTCTTCCCTCGGAGCTCCTGGGGCAGCTCCTGAATCCCCATCCCAAAGAACCCCCCACTCTCTTGGATCCTCTTCCCTCAGCTCCCAAATCCCCATCCCAAAGAACCCTCCACTCTCTTGGATCCTCTTCCCTCAGCTCCTGGGGCAGCTCCTGAATCCTCATCCCAAAGAACCCTCCACTCTCTTGGATCCTCTTCCCTCGGAGCTCCTGGGGCAGCTCCTGAATCCTCATCCCAAAGAACCCCCTCAGTCTCTTGGATCCTCTTCCCTCAGCTCCCAAATCCCTGTCCCAAAGAACCCCCCACTCTCTTGGATCCTCTTCCCTCGGCTCCCGGGGCAGCTCCGTGGCCTCCCGTGCTGGTAGCCAAGGAAATCCAGGAGCTCACCTGGCTCATTCCCGAGGAATGTGCCAGGAACTGGGGGGGGAAGCAGGTCCTTCCATCCCTTGGATCCGAAAGGGAAAGGGCAGAATTCCCAGGAAAAGTGTGTGTGTGTGTGGGGGGGGGAGGGATGTGCCTGTACCCCCCACCCCGGGAACGGCTCCCGAGGTGTCGGGAATGGAAAAGTCCGGAGCGCGGTCGGAGCGAGGGGAGAGGACCCTGCCAAAATTAACAGTTGATCCGGGGGTTCCGCGGGAGCCAAAACGCGAGGAATCTTGGATGGGGAGAGGGGAAAACTTTTTTTTTCCGTGGGCAGTAAATCAGCACGGAAAGATGGGGAGGGGGGGAAAGGAGAGAGCGGCCCCCGCACGGCCCTGGCAGAGGGAACGGGGATGATCCCGCTCCCCCATCCCACGGCATTCCCAACCTGCTTCCTTGGAGGGATGGCAGGATCTGGATCTGCGCCGGCTTGGGGGGGAATTTGGGGGTTTTAAGGTGCTTCTGGTGCAGGTGGAGGGAATTCCAGCCATTCCCTGCTCCCTGGGCTGCTCTGAGTCCGGGGCAGGACCCATCCCAGATGCTGAGGGGGGATCCCTGTGGGAGAAGAGGGGTCCTTACCGGGATCTCATCCCATGGCCGGGCTCTGGGATGGGTCCTGCCGGGATCTCATCCCATGGGATGGGTCCTGCCAGGATCTCATCCCATGGCCGGGCTCTTGGATGGGTCCTGCCGGGATCTCATCCCATGGCCGGGCTCTGGGATGGGTCCTGCCGGGATCTCATCCCATGGGATGGGTCCTGCCGGGATCTCATCCCATGGCCGGGCTCTGGGATGGGTCCTGCCGGGATCTCATCCCATGGCCGGGCTCTGGGATGGGTCCTGCCGGGATCTCATCCCATGGGATGGGTCCTGCCGGGATCTCATCCCGTGTCACCGGGCTCTGGGATGGGTCCTGCCAGGATCTCATCCCATGGCCGGGCTCTGGGATGGGTCCTGCCGGGATCTCATCCCATGGGATGGGTCCTGCCAGGATCTCATCCCATGGCCGGGCTCTGGGATGGGTCCTGCCGGGATCTCATCCCATGGGATGGGTCCTGCCGGGATCTCATCCCATGGCCGGGCTCTGGGATGGGTCCTGCCGGGATCTCATCCCATGGCCGGGCTCTGGGATGGGTCCTGCCGGGATCTCATCCCATGGGATGGGTCCTGCCAGGATCTCATCCCATGGCCGGGCTCTTGGATGGGTCCTGCCGGGATCTCATCCCATGGCCGGGCTCTGGGATGGGTCCTGCCGGGATCTCATCCCATGGGATGGGTCCTGCCAGGATCTCATCCCATGGCCGGGCTCTTGGATGGGTCCTGCCGGGATCTCATCCCATGGCCGGGCTCTGGGATGGGTCCTGCCGGGATCTCATCCCATGGGATGGGTCCTGCCGGGATCTCATCCCATGGCCGGGCTCTGGGATGGGTCCTGCCGGGATCTCATCCCATGGCCGGGCTCTGGGATGGGTCCTGCCGGGATCTCATCCCATGGCCGGGCTCTGGGATGGGTCCTGCCGGGATCTCATCCCATGGCCGGGCTCTGGGATGGGTCCTGCCGGGATCTCATCCCATGGGATGGGTCCTGCCGGGATCTCATCCCGTGTCACCGGGCTCTGGGATGGGTCCTGCCAGGATCTCATCCCATGGCCGGGCTCTGGGATGGGTCCTGCCGGGATCTCATCCCATGGGATGGGTCCTGCCAGGATCTCATCCCATGGCCGGGCTCTGGGATGGGTCCTGCCGGGATCTCATCCCATGGCCGGGCTCTGGGATGGGTCCTGCCGGGATCTCATCCCATGGCCGGGCTCTGGGATGGGTCCTGCCAGGATCTCATCCCATGGCCGGGCTCTGGGATGGATGGGGGTGCTGGAGGGACCCTCGGAGCGGGCAGGGCCAGGTTCTGAGCACGTCCAAGGGTGGGAAAACTCCATCCACCCTGCCCGTTGGGAATACGAGTTCCCCTCGTCCAGGGGGGATTCCAGGGGGGATTCCAGGGGTGTCCCTGGGCCTTTCTCCCACGGGGGAAGCTGTGACCCCCTCTCCTGCCCCTTCCCAGCCCTGGATGTTCCCTCCCGCCTCTCCAGGTGTGGGAAAGGCTCGGGGAGATGGGACTGGGTAAAAGGGAACGAAAACCCCTCCTAAATCAGGGTCTGGGGGTGTTTGTGGGGTGGAGGGGGAGCCTCTCCTAAATCAGGGTCTGGGGGTGTTTGTGGGGTGGAGGGGGAGCCTCTCCTAAATCAGGGGCTGGGGGTGTTTGTGGGGTGGAGGGGGAGCCTCTCCTAAATCAGGGGCTGGGGGTGTTTGTGGGGTGGAGGGGGAGCCTCTCCTAAATCAGGGGCTGGGGGTGTTTGTGGGGTGGAGGGGGAGCCTCTCCTAAATCAGGGGCTGGGGGTGTTTGTGGGGTGGAGGGGGAGCCTCTCCTAAATCAGGGGCTGGGGGTGTTTGTGGGGTGGAGGGGGAGCCTCTCCTAAATCAGGGGCTGGGGGTGTTTGTGGGGTGGAGGGGGAGCTTTTCATAAATTGGGGTCTGGGGGTGTTTGTGGGGTGGAGGGGGAGCCTCTCCCTTCCCCCTGCCCAGCCCAGGAGAATTTTCCCTCCCCTCATCCAACCCGCCCGTGGTTCCTGTGTGGGAGCAGGGAATCCTTCCCAGCACCTCGGGGGATCCGGGAGAGCTGGATTAGAGGGATTTGGGATGAGGGATGGGAGGGACAGCACACAGGGAATGGCTTCCCAGGGTTAGGGGGGATATTGGGATGGGATTCCGGGTGGGGAGGGGCTGGGCTGGAATTCCCAGAGAATTCCAGCTGCCCCTGGATCCCTGGGAGTGTCCCAGGCCAGGTTGGATCACCCTGGGATGGTGGGAGCTGTCCCAGCCCATGGAACTGGATGATCTTTAAGGTCCTTTCCCACCCAAACCATTCCAGGATTCCCAGGATCAATCCATGGAACTCCATGAGGTTCATCCCAAGGTCCTGAGGGGAATTGGCTGGTGGAGTTTCCAGGCCTCTTTCCATCCTCTTTGGGAATATCTGGCAGGCAGGGAGTGGGAAAAGGGTTCAAGGATTCCCCTCTTGAAAACCAGGAGAGAAAAGAGGAGCCAGGGATCTTCCCAACCTTCAGCTCTGGGGGCTCCCAACATTCCTGAGGGACCTGGAGCTGCTGGAGGGAATCCAGAGGGGACAGGGAGATGATCCCAGGGCTGGAGAATTCCCAGGGAAGCTGTGGCTGCCCCTGGATCCCTGGGAGTGTCCCAGGCCAGGCTGGATCACCCTGGGATGGTGGGACAAGTTCTGTGATCCTCAGGGCGGGCTGTGGGATGGGAGAAAAGATCCTGGGTGGGCTCCACCATCCCGGAGTTTTTTTTCCATCCCGTGGTTCCGGGACCCTGGGCAGGGGGTTGAGGGTCCAGGGGAAACTGAGGCACGGGGGGGAAGCTGAGGCACGGGGTGGAATTGAGGCACGGGGGAAACTGAGGCACGGGGGGAAACTGAGGTACGGGAGTAGGGAAACTGAGGCACGGGTGGAAACTGAGGCATGGGGGGAAACTGAGGCACGGGGGGAATTGAGGCACGGGGGGAAACTGAGGCACGGGGGGGGAACTGAGGCACGGGGGGGGAATTGAGGCATGGAGGGGAAATTGAGGCACGGGGGGAAACTGAGGCATGGAGGGGGAAAAATGAGGCACGGGGGGAAACTGAGGCACGGGGGAAACTGAGGCACGGGGAGGAATTGAGGCACGGGGGGGAATTGAGGCACGGGGGAGGGAACTGAGGCAAAGGAGGAGGGAAACTGAGGCATGGGGAGGGGAAACTGAGGCACGGGGGGGAAACTGAGGCATGGAGGGGGTAAATGAGGCACGGGGGGGAAACTGAGGCATGGAGGGGGTAAATGAGGCACGGGGGGAAACTGAGGCACAGGGGGGAAACTGAGGCATGGGGGGAAACTGAGGCACGGGGGGAATTGAGGCACGGGGGGAAACTGAGGCACGGGGGGGGAACTGAGGCATGGGGGGGGGAATTGAGGCATGGAGGGGAAATTGAGGCACGGGGGGAAACTGAGGCATGGAGGGGGAAAAATGAGGCACGGGGGGAAACTGAGGCACGGGGGAAACTGAGGCACGGGGGGGAATTGAGGCACGGGGGGGAAACTTGAGGCATGGAGGGGGAAACTGAGGCACGGGGGGGGAAACTGAGGCACGGGGGGGGAACTGAGGCACGAGAGGGGAAAATTAAGGCACGGGTGGAAAATGAGGCACGGGGGGGGGAACTGAGGCACGGGGAGGGGAACTGAGACTTGGGGGGAAATTGAGGCACGGGGGGAAATTGAGGCACGGGGGGGGGAATTAAGGCACAGGGGGGAAATTGAGGCACGGGGGGAAATTGAGGCACGGGGGGGAAAATTGAGGCATGGAGGGGGAAACTGAGGCACGGAGGGGGAAATTGAGGCACAGGGGGGAAACTGAGGCACGGGGGGGGAACTGAGGCACGGGAGGGGAAAACTGAGGCATGGGGGAAATTGAGGCACGGGGGGGAAACTGAGGCATGGAGGGGGGAAACTGAGGCACGAGAGGGGAAAATTAAGGCACGGGTGGAAAATGAGGCACGGGGGGAGAACTGAGGCACGAGGGGGGAACTGAGGCACGAGGGCGGGGAAACTGAGGCAAGGGGGGGGAAATGAGGCACGGAGGAAACTGAGGCACGGGGGGGAAACTGAGGCACGGGGGGAAAAGTGAGGCATGGGGGGGGAATTTAGGCACGGGGGAAACTGAGGCACGGGGACAGGGAAATGAGGCACGGGAGGGGGGAAATTCAGGCATGGGAGGGAAAGTGAGGCACGGAGGGGGGAAACTGAGGCACGGGGGGGAAACTGAGGCACGGGGAGGGGGCTGCGTGGGAGGTCTCCAAACCCCCCCCTTCCCCTCCCAGCTCTTTGTTTTGGGATCGGGACTCCCCCCACTCCCCTCGGTGTCTCCTGGCTGCTCCCCCAGCCCCTTTTTTTCCCCCCTGTCCCGATTTTTGGAGCCCGGATTTGTCAGAGATAAAAAAAAAAAAAGAATAGCGGGGTGGTGGGGAGGGAGGGAGGGCTGGAAAGACAGGAGGCACAGGAAAGCGGGGTTTGGTAGTCGGGAGGAGACAGAGGAGCAGGATTAACGTGCGGTGGGGGATTTGGAGGGGGAACACTGCAGGCATTGTAATCCGAGAGGGGCAACCAAAAGAGAGAGAGAGGGAGAGGGAGGGGGGTAGGGGGAGGAAAAAAGAGAAGAGCGGGAGAGGGGAGCCTGACCCCGGGGGCTCCCGGGGGAGACGCGGCAACGAGGAGAGAGTGAAGGATTCCAGAGGTGGACTGGCTTCCTCTTTCACCAGACAGACACAGGGGAGGCGGGCGGGGAGCCAGAGCCGTACCTGCACTTCCCATCTGAGCCCCGGGACAGCTGGAGCTGCTTTGGGATGGGGAAGGGGGGCCGGGGGCGGTGGGGAGGGGGCACAAGGATCGTTTGGGGGTGTGGGGTCGTAGCCAGAGCGTTGTCGAACAGAGCGGGAAGGGAGAGTTTGACAGGGATGTCCTGGGATAAAGGGGGGATGTCCCGGGATAACGGGGGATGTCCTGGGATAACAGGGGATGTCCCGGGATAACGGGGGGATGTCCTGGGATAACGGGGGATGTCCTGGGATAACGGGGGATGTCCTGGGATAACAGGGGATGTCCTGGGATAACGGGGGATGTCCTGGGATAACGGGGGATGTCCTGGGATAACGGGGGATGTCCCAGGATAACGGGGGATGTCATGGGATAACAGGGGATGTCCCAGGATAACAGGGGATGTCATGGGATAACAGGGGGGATGTCCTGGGATAACGAGGGATGTCCCGGGATAACGGGGGATGTCATGGGATAACAGGGGGGATGTCCTGGGATAACGAGGGATGTCCCGGGATAACGGGGGATGTCATGGGATAACAGGGGATGTCCTGGGATAACGGGGGATGTCCCGGGATAACGGGGGATGTCCCGGGATAACGGGGGATGTCCTGGGATAACAGGGGATGTCCTGGGATAACGGGGGATGTCCTGGGATAAAGGGGGGATGTCCCGGGATAAAGGGGGGATGTCCTGGGATAACGGGGGAATGTCCCGGGATAAAGGGGGGATGTCCTTGGATAACGGGGGATGTCCTTGGATAACGGGGGGATGTCCTGGGATAACAGGGGATGTCCTGGGATAACAGGGGATGTCCCGGGATAACAGGGGATGTCCTGGGATAACGGGGGATGTCCTGGGATAACGGGGGATGTCCTGGGATAACAGGGGATGTCCCGGGATAACAGGGGATGTCCTGGGATAACGGGGGGATGTCCCGGGATAACGGGGGATGTCCTGGGATAACGGGGGGATGTCCTGGGATAACGGGGGGATGTCCCGGGATAACGGGGGATGTCCTGGGATAACAGGGGATGTCCCGGGATAACGGGGGATGTCCCGGGATAACGGGGGATGTCCTGGGATAACAGGGGATGTCCCGGGATAACAGGGGATGTCCCGGGATAACGGGGGATGTCCCGGGATAACAGGGGATGTCCTGGGATAACGGGGGATGTCCTGGGATAACGGGGGATGTCCCGGGATAACGGGGGATGTCCTGGGATAACGGGGGATGTCCTGGGATAACGGGGGATGTCCTGGGATAAAGGGGGGATGTCCTGGGATAACGGGGGGATGTCCCGGGATAAAGGGGGGATGTCCCGGGATAACGGGGGATGTCCTGGGATAACGGGGGATGTCCCGGGATAACGGGGGATGTCCCGGGATAACGGGGGATGTCCTGGGATAACAGGGGATGTCCTGGGATAACGGGGGATGTCCCGGGATAACGGGGGTCCCACTGCCCTCACTGGCACCTGCCCCAGCCCCCCGGGGTGAAAAGGGGGAAGGGGGAATGGGTTGGAACGACGTTCCCAGCTGGCAAACATCGCCGGGGAGGGGGAGGGTGGGAAAGGAGCTGGCAGCGAGTAAATCAGAGGAAGAAAGGGCTGCTCCCGGGGTCACATGTGGTTCCTGGCAGCGGCACAGGTGCTAAACGGAGAGCAAGGACCCGGCAGCGGGTGATGGATCATGTGGGGAGAGCGGCAGCTCATTCCCAGCGCCTGGGGATGGGTGAGGAGAGGGGGAGATGGGAGCCCCCTCCCAGGGCTGGGGGCACCACAGGCAGAGGGGGGCTTGGGGGTCACCCAGTGCCACCCCCTGCCCTGGGCAGGGACACCTCTCGCCAGCCCAGGGTGCTTCCAGGGGATGGGACAGCCTCAGCTTATCTGGGAATTCCATCCCAGCCTCTCCCCCAGGACAGAATTCCTCCCCAGTATCCCCCCCTGGATCTCCCCTTGTCCAGTTTGAAGCCGTGTGTCCCCCCCCCTTGTCCTGTCACTGCAGGCCCTCGTCCAAAAGTCCCTCTCCATAATTTTTTAATCCCCCTTGAAGTGCTGAAAGGCCACCAATTAATGACTTTTAAAGATCCCCGACCCCCACACCTCACGACTCCCTGGCCGCGTCCATCCCCCCCCAGAATTCCTCGGATCCAGCCCTTGGATCCGTGTCTGTCCACCCTGGAGCTGGGGCTGGGCGCGTGTGGGACCTGGAGGTCGTGTCCCCTCTTTGTCACCCCGTGGCTGTCCCCGCTTTGGGGAGATCCAGGTGCTGGATGTCTTGGATCAGCTGATCCATGGGTAGCTCCTTGACCTCCTCCAGGCATTAATCCCACCCCAGGGCACGGTGCCACCCTCCCAGTTGTGTTTTTGGGGAGGGAGGGGGGGCTGACCCGGCTCCCAGTTTTCCCAGTGCCCATCCCGGGACCTGCTCCGGGTGCAGGAGGGGTTGGGATGGACCCCAGGGCACTGGGATGGCTCTTCCCACAGGGAATGTGGGGTGTGGGAGCTTCTTCCTGGCTACGGGGGGGGTGTTGGATGGGATATTTGGAATTTTGGGGGTGCAGACCTTTGCCATGAGACACGGGGGGATGGACAGGGGTCCCAGTGACCCCCTCCCCTTTGGATGGCAGGGAGTTGGAGTGGGATATTTGGAATTTCGGGGGTGCAGACCTTTGCCATGAGACAAGGGGGACACCCTGCCCTGGGGAGGGGTCCTGGCTGGGGGGACACCCCCCTCCTGTGTCCCTGTGACCCCTCCCCCCCGTGGATGGAATTTCGGGTCCTGGCTGGGGTCACAGACCCCTCCTGTGTCCCTGTGACCCCCCCCCCCCGTGGATGGAATTTCGGGTCCTGGCTGGGGGCACAGACCCCTCCTGTGTCCCTGTGACCCCTCCCCTGTGGATGGCAGGGGATTGGATGGGATATTTGGAATTTTGGGGGTGCAGACCTTTGCCATGAGACAAGGGTGGATGGACAGGGGTCCCAGTGACCTCCCCCTGTGGATGGCAGGGAGTTGGAGTGGGATATTTGGAATTTCGGGTCCTGGCTGGGGGCAGGAGGATCCTGGGGAGGATCCAAGGGTGGCAGCAGTGGGATATTCCCTCGGGAACCCTTCCACAAAACCCCAGGCAGGACCCCTTCCCCCCCCATGGGCCGTTTGGTGACCACACGGGTGTCACCCCCATCCCGTTCCCGCTGCCTTCCCGGCTGGAATGGGGGCATTGAACCCCTCCCCCCTTCCATCTGCGGGTTCCTGCAGGATTAGGCAGAGGAAATCTGGAATTGGGTTTCTCCCCGCGCTGAACCTGCCGTCGTTCCCCCCCCCCCTCCCCTTCCCAGGTTTTTATTTTCGCTCGCTCCGGTGGATTGGACGCAGCTCCTTCCCCCCACCTTCCCCATCCCCTCCGGAGCCCTTTTAATGGCTGGGCTTTGAGAATTTCCTCCCAAAATCGCAGCGCTGGCTTCCTGTTTTTAGAGCTCCCCTGAGCCCTCAGCCCCGCGGGGAAGGGCTGGGGAAGGGATGGATGAGGCTGGATGGAAAAGGGTGGATGGGCAGGGAAGGATAAGGGTGGATGGGCAGGGAAGGATAAGGGTGGATGGGCAGGGAAGGATAAGAGTGGATGGACAAAGATGGATAAGGGTGGATGGACAGGGATGGATAAGGGTGGATGGACAGGGATGGATAAAGGTGGATGGACAAGGGTGGATGGACAAAGATGGATGGAAAAGGATGGACAAGGGTGGATGGACAGGGATGGAGAAAGGTGGATGGAGAAAGGTGGATGGACAGGGATGGATAAAGATGGATGGACAGGGGTGGACTAGGGTGGATGGACAGGGGTGGATGGACAGGGGTGGACAAGGGTGGGTGGACGGGGAAGGATGGACAGGGATAGATAAGAGTGGATGAATAAGGCTGGATGGACAAAGATGGATGGAAAAGGATGGACAAGGGTGGATGGACAGGGATGGATAAAGGTGGATGGACAAGGATGGATGGACAAAGATGGACAAGGGTGGATGGACAAAGATGGATGGAAAAGGATGGACAAGGGTGGATGGACAGGGATGGATAAAGGTGGATGGACAAGGATGGATGGACAAAGATGGACAAGGGTGGATGGACAAGGGTGGATGGACAAAGATGGATGGAAAAGGATGGACAAGGGTGGATGGACAGGGATGGATAAAGGTGGATGGACAAGGATGGATGGACAAAGATGGACAAGGGTGGATGGACAAAGATGGATGGAAAAGGATGGACAAGGGTGGATGGACAGGGATGGATAAAGGTGGATGGACAAGGATGGATGGACAAAGATGGACAAGGGTGGATGGACAAAGATGGACAAGGGTGGATGGACAGGGATGGATGGACAGGGATGGACAAGGGTGGATGGACAGGGATGGATAAGGGAGGACGAGCAGGGAAGGATGGACAGGGTTGGACAGACAAGGCTGGATGGTGACACTGGTGACACTGGTGGTGGTGGCATTGATGGAGGCAGTGCTGGTGGTGGCAGTGAGGGGAAGGGGTGCCTGGGAAGCAATTCCAGAGGTCAGGAGAGGGGAGGGGATGCAATTCCAGGGGTCAGGTGAGGGGAAGGGGTCCCTGAGCCCTCCTGATCCCCCCCTGATCCCGGCGCCTCCCTTGGCTCGGGGGCAGCTCCTGTTCCTGAGCCCCCACAAAGGTTGTTTAAAGACCCTTTTCCTTTCTTCCCCAGCCCCTCCTGGCTCTCCTTAATTTCCACCTGCAGGATTTTCCAGCTGCACGCCTTGCCAGGGGCGGGAAGGGGGGCTGGGGGAGGCGTCTGGAAGTGATTGGGAGCGTTGGCAGCTGTGGGAGCCTCCCGTGCCGGGCACAGCGGGATGCAGGGACACGGGAGGGGGGTGTGGAAGTGGGGAAGGAAGGTGGATCCAGGTGGGATCGGGCTCTGCTCCCAGGGAACAGGGACAGGACAAAGGGAAACGGCCCCAGGCTGTGCCAGGGGAGGTTTATTTGGGATACTGGGGAAATAAATCCCTGCTGGGAAGGGGCTGCCCAGCCCTGGATCCCCATCCCTGGGTGGGGGGCGGGATTATTGACCCTCCCTTGGGGAGGTGGCACTTGGGGACACGGGCAGGGCTGGGGGATGGTTGGACTCCAAGGGATTTTCCAGCAATTCCATGGTTCTTTGAAGGGGGAGGGAGGCTGGGCTGGTGCTCCCACACCCCCTCCCCGTGTCCTGTTGACCCTCAGGGCATTCCATGTGATTCCAGGGGCTGATTCCCAGTGCAGTCCCCCACACCAGACCCCGGATCCGCCTCCTTGCTGGGAGCTGGGATGTTGTCCCAGGAACCTGTGGGCTGTTGGTCTGTCATCCTGCTGGCCAAATCCCCCCTTTTTGGTGCTTTCCCCCCTAATCCTGGGTCTCCCAGGTTCTCAGGGAGCTGCAGCTCCCGTCCCTTGGCTGGGGTGGCGGAGGGTGGGTGGCTCTGCATCCCTGAAATCCTCCGGCTCCGTGGGGATCTGGAGCTGCAGGGGCTGCTCTGTGGGACCATCCCGGGCCGGAGGGCAGGGCTGGGCTGGAGCAGAATTCCCTGCAGAGCCAGGGAATGACCCAGAGTGCCAGGCTGGCTCTCGGGAACGAGCCCAAGGGGCTCGCTGCCATCCCGAGGGGAAGCCGCGTCCCCGTCCGTCCGTCTGTCTGCTCGGGCCGAGGGACGTGCGCGGATCCCGGAGCCACCCGTGACCTCACGGAGCAAAAATGTGCTGGAAAAAAAAACCCCGGGGCTGGGCCCTGCCAGGCAGCTGGGAGCAATTCCTGCTCCTGCGGACCGCGGGGCCAGCCCCGGAGCCCGGGAATGCTTTCCTGGGACGGCTCCCACCTGCTCCTGGCAGCTCCCGGGAGCTTCCATCAGCTCCTGGCAGCTCCCTCCTCCCTGCAGGGTGGGGAAGGGGACACACACACACAGCCTGTCCCCCCCTTCCTTGGCATTTCCAGATCCAAGGGCTGTGGGATCAGGGAATTCTCCCACCTCCCTGCAGGGTGGGGAAGGGGACACACACACACAGCCTGTCCCCCCCTCCTTGGCATTTCCAGATCCAAGGGCTGTGGGATCAGGGAATTCTCCCACCTCCCTGCAGGGTGGGGAAGGGGGGACACACACACAGCCTTTCCCCCCTTCCTTGGCATTTCCAGATCCAAGGGCTGTGGGATCAGGGAATTCTGAGGGCTGCGGGATCAGGGAATTCCGGTTCTCCTGCAGCCCTGCCTGTCCTGGGGGCACATCCCTGCCCGTCCATCCCTCCATCCCTCCCGGGAGCCTCTTCCCTGCCCCACCCGGGCCCGGCAGTGATGAGCTGGGACAGGAATGTGAGTCTGGAAGAGGCTCCCGGGATCCGGTGGTGGCAGCGCCTGGAGCTGCTGCCGGCCAAGGTATGCACGGCTCCGGCTGCCAGGGAGCTGCTGCTCCCGCCTCTCCCGCTCCGGGGACGGATCCGCAGCCTCCCCAGCCCGGGGCAGCTCCCTCTGGGATGCTCCAGGCGCTCGGGGATCCCGTGGATCCCGCCGGGTGCAGGTGGAGGTGATCCTGGATCCCGTTCCCTGATCTCCTGGATCCCATTCCCTGCTCTCCCGGATCACATTCCCTGCCCTCCCGTATCCCATTCCCTGCCCTCCTGGCTCCCTGTCCCCGCCTGGCAGGGTGGGGACAGCTTGGCAGCGTCCCCTGGAGCTGCTGGAGCGCTGAGTGTCACCACCTCATCCCCGGGCTCCGCAGGGGCTGCTCCAGAGGGAAGTTTTCCATCCCCAGGTTTCGCCGTGTCCGTGGGATCTCCGCGGTTTTCCCTCTTTGGGGGGACGAGGCCCGGCCTTCCCTGAGGGTCTGGGGCATTGCCTGGCACCTCTGTGACCTCCCACCTTGAGGGGGGGCAGTGCCAGGCCTTGGAATGTGCCCGGCAGGGAGGGGTTTTCCTGGCACATCCATCCCTGGGAGCCCAGTGGATGCCCCGGTGTTCCGGGGGCTCCCCTGGAGTCTGCCCGTTTTCCAGGAGGAGCTGCTTCCCTGGGGGTCTTTCCTACGTGGGAGCCACTTCCCTTCTCCCTGGATTCCTTTTTCCCTCTCCATCCCTTCCCCCCTTTGGTGCCGCCGTCTCTCCCTGTGCCCTTCCTTGGGCATCCCGTGGGAAAACGCTCCGGGTCTGGGGGGCTCGGGATGTTCCCTGGGGAGCACCCAGGGCCTGCCTGGGGTTTTTTAGGAGCACCTGATTGCCCTGAGCCCGGGAAATTTGGGATTGGTGGTGCCGGAGCAGCCCCTGGGGAAGTGCCGGGATGCGGCCCCTGGGTGCCACTTTGTTTTTCCCGGGAAATTCGGCGCCTGGTTTTCCCTGAATCCCTGTTTTTCACCTGAGGTTTAGTGTGTCAGGGGAAAAGTGGGAAGGGGGAAGGGAAAGGGAAAGGGAAGGAAAGGAAAGGGAAAGGGGAAGATTTGGGAAGGGAAGGTTTGGGAAGGGAAGGTTTGGGAAGGGAAGGAAAGGGAAAGGGAAAGGGAAAGGGAAAGGGAAAGGGAAAGGGAAAGGGAAAGGGAAAGGGAAAGGGGGAAGGGAAGGTTTGGGAAGGTTTGGGAAGGTTTGGGAAGGGAAGGGAAGGAAAGGAAAGGAAAGGAAAGGAAAGGAAAGGAAAGGAAAGGAAAGGAAAGGTAAAATGTAGAAGGCAAGGAAAGGAAAGGCAAAAGGCAGAAGGCAAGGAAAGGCAAAAGGCAAGGAAGGCAAAAGGCAAAGAAGGCAAAAGGAGGAATCTCCTTGACGAGCGTGACCCATATTAATTTTTAATTACACAAATCGCTCAGGCTCCCCGTGACTGCCTCAATGACGTGAAACACCAGCATGTATCGACTGACCCAACAAACAGCCCCCAGGAGCCCGAGGGCAGGGACCCAGTGGCTTCAAAGCGCCGGAAGGGGACGGGGGACAGCGGGACGGGGACAGTGGGACGGCCCGGGGTGTCACCCGCGCGTTCCTGGGGTGGGGCCGGGATCTCCAGGCAGCAGATCCGAGTGTCCCTGTGTCCCTGCAGGCAGCAGATCCGAGTGTCCCTGTGTCCCTGCAGGCAGCAGATCCGAGTGTCCCCGTGTCCCTGTGTCCCTGCAGGCAGCAGATCCGAGTGTCCCTGTGTCCCTGTGTCCCTGCAGGCAGCAGATCCGAGTGTCCCGGTGTCCCTGCAGGCAGCAGATCCGAGTGTCCCTGTGTCCCTGCAGGCAGCAAATCCCGTCCCTTTGGCTCTCCGGGCACAATTCCCAGCGCCACGTGGAGCATCCGTGCGTGTCGGGCTCTGTCCCCGCGCTGTCCCTCCAAGTCCTGCCAGCCCCGTGTCCGCGGCCACCTCCTTGTCCCGTGGTCACCCTTGGGGGGCCGGGGGAGCCCCGGGCTTTGTCCTTTGCCGGCCGCGGGAGATGGGCGGTGTGGCTGTCCCCATGTCCCCTGGTCCTTGCCGTGTGGCTGTCCCCCTGTCCCCCGGTCCTTGCCGTGTGGCTGTCCCTGTCCCCTGGTCCTTGCCGTGTGGCTGTCCCCATGTCCCCTGGTCCTTGCCGTGAGGCTGTCCCCATGTCCCCTGGTCCTTGCCGTGTGGCTGTCCCTGTCCCCTGGTCCCGCGCCGCTCCCGGGCGATGTTTTAGCTCCGGATCGCCGTCTTCCTGTCGCGGTCTTTGCTCTGCGGGGAAGGGAAAGGGCGGCTCAGGCAAAACAGCGCGGTGTCACCTCCGGGGCGGTGTCATTGTCACCTCCGGGCCGGTGTCATTGTCACCTCCGGGCCGGTGTCATTGTCACCTCCGGGCCGGTGTCATTGTCACCTCCCCTGGGGTGCCGAGGGGTCTGTCCCCCCAAAATCCCTGCTCCTGCCGGGGAACTCCCCTGGCTGTGTCCCCGCTCTTGGGGACATGTGGCACTTCCCCATCCTCCCCCCCATTGTGTCCCCTCCTGTCCCCAAGCCCCGGCCCTGCTCCCCAAATCCCGGAATTCCTGATTTCCTGAATCCCTGAATTCCTGAATTCCTGAATGCCTGCTCTGGCTGAGCCCTTGGGAAGGGGGGAAGTCGCTGTCCCAGCTGGTGGCCCCGCTGTGACGTTGGGGACCCGTCCTGGGCCAGCGGGGTGTCCGCCCAGGCACTGGGAAAGACACGGCCACCGTTGTCACCAGTGCTGCCACCAGCACTGTCACCAGCACTGTCACCAGCACTGTCACCACCATCACTGCCACCAGCACTGCCACCATCAGCACTGTCACCATCACTGTCACCATCACTGTCACCAGCACTGTCACCATCACTGTCACCAGCACTGCCACCAGCACTGTCACCAGCACTGTCACCAGCACTGTCACCATCACTGTCACCAGCACTGTCACCATCACTGTCACCAGCACTGCCACCAGCACTGTCACCAGCACTGTCACCAGCACTGTCACCATCACTGTCACCAGCACTGCCACCATCACTGTCACCAGCACTATCACCAGCACTGCTACCATCAGCACTGCCACCATCAGCACTGTCACCATCACTGTCACCACTGCCACCAGCACTGTCACCACTGCCACCATCACTGTCATCATCACTGTCACCATCACTGTCACCATCACTGTCACCATCACTGTCACCACCATCATTGTCACCATCCCTGCCACCATCACTGTCACCATCACTGTCACCATCACTGCCACCAGCACTGCCACCAGCACTGTCACCAGCACTGTCACCAGCACTGTCACCACCATCACTGCCACCAGCACTGTCACCATCACTGCCACCTCACTGTCACCACCACTGTCACCACCATTGCTACTCCCATAACACCACTGCCACCACCAGTGCCACCAGTACCACCACCAGTGTCACCACCCCTGCCACCACCAGCACCACCAGTGCCACCAGTAAGACCCTCAGCACCACGATCACCTTCCCACCAGCATCACCACTCCTAAATCCACCAGCACCACCAGCACCACCATCACCACCACCAGCACCACCATTACCACCACCAGTACCACCAGTACCACCACCAGTACCACCAGTACCACCACCAGCACAACCAGTACCACCACCAGTACCACCATTACCACCACCAGCACCACCACCAGTATCACCATTACCACCACCAGCAGCACCAGTACCACTACCAGTACCACCATCACCACTACCCGTACCACCAGTACCACCACCAGTACCACCAGTACCACCACCAGTACCACCAGTACCACCACCAGTACCACCACCAGTACCACCACCAGCACCACCATTACCACCACCAGCACCACCAGTACCACCACCAGTACCACCACCACCAGCACCAGCACCACCAGCGCCACTGCCAGCTCTGACACCATCCCACCAGTATCGCCATCCCTAAATCCTCCAGCACCACCAGCACCACCAGTACCACCACCAGCACCACCAGCACCACCACCAGCACCACCATTACCACCACCCGTACCACCAGTACCACCACCAGTACCACCAGTACCACCACCAGTACCACCAGTACCACCACCAGTACCACCAGCACCACCAGTGCCACCACCAGTACCACCTGTACACCACCAGTACCACCAGTACCACCACCATTACTCCCAGCCCTTTGGGCTCCGTGGCTGCCCCGGGTCCCTCCCCCGGCCCCGCAGCGGTGACAGTGGCAGTGCCAGCCCCCTGGTGACAGTGACAGTGCCAGCCCCCTGGTGACAGTGACAGTGCCAGCCCCCTGGTGACAGTGGCAGTGGCAGTGCCAGCCCCCTGGTGACAGTGACAGTGGCAGTGCCAGCCCCCTGGTGACAGTGACAGTGCCAGCCCCCTGGTGACAGTGGCAGTGGCAGTGCCAGCCCCCTGGTGACAGTGACAGTGGCAGTGCCAGCCCCCTGGTGACAGTGGCAGTGCCAGTGCCAGCCCCCTGGTGACAGTGACAGTGGCAGTGGCAGTGCCAGCCCCCTGGTGACAGTGACAGTGGCAGTGCCAGCCCCCTGGTGCCAGTGGCAGTGGCAGTGCCAGCCCCTGGTGACAGTGCCAGTGCCAGCCCCCTGGTGACAGTGACAGTGGCAGTGCCATCCCCCTGGTGACAGTGGCAGTGCCAGCCCCCTGGTGACAGTGACAGTGACAGTGCCAGCCCCCTGGTGACAGTGGCAGTGCCAGCCCCCTGGTGCCAGTGGCAGTGGCAGTGCCAGCCCCCTGGTGACAGTGACAGTGGCAGTGCCAGCCCCCTGGTGCCAGTGGCAGTGGCAGTGCCAGCCCCCTGGTGCCAGTGGCAGTGGCAGTGCCAGCCCCCTGGTGACAGTGGCAGTGCCAGCCCCCTGGTGACAGTGGCAGTGGCAGTGCCAGCCCCCTGGTGACAGTGACAGTGGCAGTGCCAGCCCCCTGGTGACAGTGGCAGTGCCAGCCCCCTGGTGACAGTGGCAGTGGCAGTGCCAGCCCTCTGGTGACAGTGGCAGTGCCAGCCCTCTGGTGACAGTGGCAGTGCCAGCCCCCTGGTGACAGTGACAGTGGCAGTGCCAGCCCCTGGTGACAGTGACAGTGCCAGCCCCCTGGTGACAGTGCCAGTGCCAGCCCCCTGGTGACAGTGACAGTGGCAGTGCCATCCCCCTGGTGACAGTGGCAGTGCCAGCCCCCTGGTGACAGTGACAGTGACAGTGCCAGCCCCCTGGTGACAGTGGCAGTGCCAGCCCCCTGGTGCCAGTGGCAGTGGCAGTGCCAGCCCCCTGGTGACAGTGACAGTGGCAGTGCCATCCCCCTGGTGACAGTGGCAGTGCCAGCCCCCTGGTGACAGTGACAGTGACAGTGCCAGCCCCCTGGTGACAGTGGCAGTGCCAGCCCCCTGGTGACAGTGGCAGTGGCAGTGCCAGCCCCTGGGCTGTCCCCACATCGCTGTCCCCTCAGCTGCACGTGCGGCCCCCGCTCTGCCCCCTCCTTTGTCACCGGGGGGATGGAGGGAAGGGGGGATGGAGGGAGGGAGGGAGGGATGGAGGGAGGGAAGGGGGGATGGAGGAGCCCGGCTCCGAAACGGGAAAATTAAATTTCCCAGATGTTCGGGCCCCAGGAGCCCTTGGTGCTGTCTGGAGAGGAAATGGGGATTCGGAAAATCCCGCCTCATATTTTTTCCCCTATCACCTCTCCTTTCCGCTGCCATTAAAGTGCGGCAGCAGCGGGGGAATTTACGGGCTGTGGGCGGCACATCCCGGGATTTTGGGGTGGGGGGAAAAGGGGGGGGATGGTTGAGGTGCCCCCCGGGCTCCTCCAGCCTGGGCCTGGCCTGGGGCTCGTCCCAGCCCAAATCGGGAGCTTTTCACCCCAAACCCGCCTGTGGGATCTGTGCCTTGGATTGGGGACCCTGCTTTGGGATGGGGGGACAGGGAATGTCCAGTTCTGGGATTGGGGACAGGGAATGTCCAGATCTGGGATGGGGGGACAGGGAATGTCCAGTTCTGGGATTGGGGACAGGGAATGTCCAGATCTGGGATGGGGGGACAGGGAATGTCCAGTTCTGGGATTGGGGACCCTGCTCTGGGATGGGGGACAGGGAATGTCCAGATCTGGGATGGGGGGACAGGGAATGTCCAGTTCTGGGATTGGGGACCCTGCTCTGGGATGGGGGGACAGGGAATGTCCAGTTCTGGGATGGGGGGACAGAGAATGTCCAGATCTGGGATGGGGGGACAGGGAATGTCCAGTTCTGGGATTGGGGACCCTGCTCTGGGATGGGGGACAGGGAATGTCCAGTTCTGGGATTGGGGACCCTGCTCTGGGATGGGGGACAGGGAATGTCCAGTTCTGGGATTGGGGACCCTGCTCTGGGATGGGGGACAGGGAATGTCCAGTTCTGGGATGTGAGAAGGACATGGAGTGTCCAGTTCTGGATGTGGGAAGGACATGGAGGGTCCAGCTCTGGGATGAGGGAAGGACAGGGAATCTCTGGGATATGGGAAGGACACGGAGTCTCTGGGATGTGGGAGGGACATGGAGTGTCCATCACTGGGATGTGGGAAGGACACAGAATCTCTGGGATGAGGGAAGGACAGGGAGTCCCTGGGATGAGGGAAGGACAGGGTCCTGATCCCCTCTGGATCCCAATACCCCTCTAGATCCCAGTATCCCTCTGGATCCCAGTATCCCTCTGGATCCCAATGCCCCTCTGGATTCCAATGCCCCTCTAGATCCCAGTATCCCTCTGGATCCCAATATCCCTCTGGATCCCAGTATCCCTCTGGATCCTGATACTCCTCTGAATCCCAATATCCCTCTGGATCCCAGTATTGCTCTGGATCCCAATGCCCCTCTGGATCCCAATATCCCTCTGGATCCCAATACCCCTCTAGATCCCAATATCCCTCTGGATCCCAGTATCCCTCTGGGCAGATGGGTTGGGATGGATGGACAGGGGTGGGATGGACAGACAGGGATTGGGGATGGAAAGAGAGGGTTGAGGATGGACAGATGGGTTGGGATGGATGGACAGGACTGGGATGGACAGACAGGAGTGGGATGGATGGGCAGGGATTGGGATGGACAGACAGAGGTGGGATGGATGAGCAGGGATTGGGATGGACAGATGGGTTGGGATGGATGGACAGGGATTGGGATGGACAGACAGAGGTGGGATGGACAGACAGGGTTGGGATGGACAGACAGGGGTGGGATGGACAGATGGGTTGGGATGGACAGATGGGGTGGGATGGATGGACAGGGATTGGGGATGGATGGACAGACAGGGGTGGGGATGGACAGACAGGGATTGGGATGGACAGATGGGTTGGGATGGATGGACAGGGATTGGGATGGACAGACAGAGGTGGGATGGACAGATGGGTTGGGATGGACAGACAGGGGTGGGATGGATGGACAGGGGTGGGATGAACAGATGGGGTGGGATGGACAGACGGGGATTGGGATGGATGGACAGGGATTGGGGATGGATGGACAGACAGGGGTGGGATGAACAGACAGGGATTGGGATGGACAGACAGGGGTGGGATGGACAGACAGGGATTGGGATGGACAGACAGGGGTGGGATGGACAGACAGGGATTGGGATGGACAGACAGGGATTGGGGATGGACAGACAGGGGTGGGATGGACAGACAGGGGTGGGATGGACAGACAGGGATGGGATGGACAGACAGGGGTGGGATGGACAGACAGGGATTGGGGATGGATGGACAGATGGGGTGGGATGGACAGATGGGGTGGGATGGACAGACAGGGATGGGATGGACAGACAGGGGTGGGATGGACAGACAGGGGTGGGATGGATGGACAGATGGGGTGGGATGGACAGATGGGTTGGGATGGACAGATGGGGTGGGATGGATGGACAGGGATTGGGGATGGATGGACAGACAGGGGTGGGGATGGACAGACAGGGATTGGGATGGACGGACAGGGGTGGGATGGACAGACAGGGATTGAGGATGGACAGACAGGGATTGGGATGGACAGACAGGGGTGGGATGGACAGACAGGGATTGAGGATGGACAGACAGGGTTGGGATGGACAGACAGGGGTGGGATGCACTGTCCCATCCCTAATTCCCGGTGCCGTCCCCACAGCTTGTCCCTCAGAGTGTCCTGATCCCGTGGATCTGATCCCAGGGGAGGTTTGCTCCTGCAGGAAGGGGCTTGGGATGGGATTCCTGGCCGGATTTATCCCTCCCACCCTTCTGGGCACGGCCGGGCCTATCCCAGAATTTACCCCTGAATGGGAACCCGTGCTGGGAACGGGGCACAAAAAGTGGTGGGAAGTTACTGGGATTGAGGGGAAATTGGTGGTGGGGGTTGTGGGAGGGAATGCTCGGGCCTGTGGAGCGTGGAAAGTGGTGACTGGGAGGTGGAGAAGTTTTCCAGTCTGGAGACTGGGAGGAGGAGAAGTTTTCCAGTTTTCTCTCACCCCTCCCTGTGAGGGTGGTGGCACCTTGGAATGGATTTCCCAGAGGATGCCCCTGGATCCCTGGGAGCATCCAAAGGGTTGGACAGGGCGTGGAGCCACCTGGGATGGCAAAGGTGGAACGAAATAATCCCTAAAATCCCTCCCAGCCCGAACCATTCCACGATCCCTCAATCCCCCTGGAAGAGTTCGGTGCTCAGGAACAGGGGCAGGGCGGGTGCTTGGTCCCTGCTTCCCGAGTGGAATAAACCCCTGGATCCCCCTTTTTGTCACCACAAACCCTCCCAGCTCCTGCCCTGGCTCTGGGAGGGATTTACAAGGCTGGGCTTTTCCAGACCCCTCTTGGGAAGGGTTTTACCGTCACCACTTCTGCCTAACGAGCCTCAAATCCTTCCCAAAGACTTTCCCTCCTGGCTGGGGTTAACTGGGATCAGCTGGAGCCTGTGGGGGTGGAACAGGCAGGGTCAGCCTGGGGGGATGGAGCGGGCAGGGATCACTCAGGATCAGCCTGCAGGGATCACTCGGGATCAGCCTGGGGGGATGGAATGGGCAGGGATCACTTGGGATCAGCCTGCAGGGATCACTCAGGATCAGCCTGGGGGGATGGAACAGGCAGGGATCACTCGGGATCAGCCTGGGGGGATGGAATGGGCAGGGATCACTTGGGATCAGCCTGGGGGGATGGAACAGGCAGGGATCACTCTGGGATCAGCCTGGGGGGCTGGGACAGGCAGGGATCACTCTGGGATCAGCCTGGGGGGATGGAGCAGGCAGGGATCACTCAGGATCAGCCTGCAGGGATGGAACAGGCAGGGATCACTCGGGATCAGCCTGCAGGGATGGAGCAGGCAGGGATCACTCCAGCCACCACCCCCACTCCCCCTCTGTTCTCACCTGTGGGTCTGGGCAGCCCCCTCCTCCCGGGGGACCCCCGAGGGGGTCTGATGTCCCTGTTGGGGTCTGATGACCCTGTTCAGGTCTGATGTCCCTGCTCGGGTCTGATGTCCCTCCCTGCTCGGGTCTGATGGCCCTGCTGGGGTCTGATGGCCCTGGTTGGGTCTGATGGCCCTGCTCGGGTCTGATGTCCCTGTTCAGGTCTGATGTCCCTGCTCAGGTCTGATGTCCCTGCTCGGGTCTGATGTTCCTGTTGGGGTCTGATGTCCCTGCTCGGGTCTGATGTCCCTGCTCAGGTCTGATGTCCCTGCTCGGGTCTGATGTCCCTGCTCAGGTCTGATGGCCCTGCTAGGGTCTGATGGCCCTGCTCGGGTCTGATGGCCCTCCCTGCTCGGGTCTGATGTCCCTGCTAGGGTCTGATGGCCCTGCTCGGGTCTGATGGCCCTGCTCGGGTCTGATGTTCCTGTTGGGGTCTGATGTCCCTGCTCGGGTCTGATGTCCCTGCTCAGGTCTGATGGCCCTGCTCGGGTCTGATGTCCCTGCTGGGGTCTGATGGCCCTGCTGGGGTCTGATGTCCCTCCCTGCTCAGGTCTGATGGCCTTGTTGGGGTCTGATGGCCCTGTTGGGGTCTGATGTCCCTGTTGGGGTCTGATGGCCCTGCTCGCTGCCTTTTGGAGGATTTTAGGGTTTGGATGCCAGAGGGGGAAAATCCTGCTGGATTTTCCCAGTGTGTCCTACTCCACCTGCCCAGCAGAGCCCTTGGGATGCTGCTGGTGCCACTGGGGAAACTGGGAGCCCCAGTATGGGGACACTGGGAGCCCCAGCAAGGGGACACTGGAGCCCCAGCAGGGGGACACTGGGAACCCCAGCATGGGGATACTGTGAGCCCCAGCAGGGGGACACTGGGAGCCCCAGCATGGGGATACTGGGAGCCCCAGCAGGGGGACACTGGGAGCCCCAGCAAGGGGATACTGGGAGCCCCAGCGTGGGGATACTGGGAGCCCCAGTAAGGGGATACTGGGAGCCCCAGCAAGGGGATACTGGGAGCCCCAGCAGGGGGATACTGGGAGCCCCAGCGTGGGGATACTGGGAGCCCCAGTAAGGGGATACTGGGAGCCCCAGTATGGAGATACTGGGAGCCCCAGCTGCGACCAGCCCAGCTCCCAAATCCCTCTCCCGTCTCCGTTTGCTGCCTGGTTGTTCCAGAGGGGAGACCCAGACTCTTCCACACTCTCCCTTCTCCCTGTTCCTCTGGTTCCCAGCTCCTCAATCCCTTTCCCACCTCTCCCTTCCCTTCTCCCGTCCCTTTTCCTCCTCCTGGGCTTTGGAAGCAGCCTCGGGCAGCAGCTCTGGACGCGCTCAGGGGAGGCACCGGATTTTCCACAGCGGGTTTTGGACTCGCCGACGGGCTCTGGTGTCTCTCCAGCTGCAGCCAGAGCTGCTTTCCTATCCCAGCCATCCCATCCCGTCTGTCCCAGCCATCCCAGCTCATCCCAGCCATCCCAGCTCATCCCAGCTCATCCCATCCATCCCAGCCATCCCAGCTCATCCCAACTCCCCCTCGCTCGCACCACTGGGACGGAATTCAAAGCGGAGCTGTCTTGGCACCCCCAGCACTGCCAGATCCCCGAGCCTGGGGGGGATCCCCTGAGAGGATTTTGGACTGCCTGACAGACTCTGGTGTCTCTCCAGCTCCAGCAGGAGCTGCTTTTCTCTCCCAGTCTGTCCCGGTTATCCCGTCTATCCCGGCCATCCTGGGCTCCCACCGGCGTCACGCTCTTAAACACGAGGAGCTGTCTCGGTGGGGGGATCCCCTGAGAGGATTTTGGACTGGCTGACATACTCGGGTGTCTCTCCAGCTCCAACCAGAGCTGCTTTTCTATCCCAGTCTGTCCCAGTTATCCCATCTATCCCGGCCATCCTGGGCTCCCACCGGTGTCACGCTCTTAAACACGAGGAGCTGTCTCGGTGGTCCTGCACTGCCAGACCCCCCCCGAGCCTGGGGGGGATCCCCTGAGAGGATTTTGGACTGCCTGACAGACTCTGGTGTCTCTCCAGCTCCAGCAGGAGCTGCTTTTCTATCCCAGTCTGTCCCGATTATCCCATCTATCCCGGCCATCCCCATCCCGCTCCCCCTGGGCTCCCACTGGTGTCACGCTATTAAAACACGAGGAGCTGTCTCGGTGGGGGGATCCCCTGAGAGGATTTTGGACTGGCTGACAGACTCGGGTGTCCCTCCAGCTCCAGCCAGAGCTGCTTTTCTCTCCCAGCCACCCCATCGGCTCACACCGGTGTGATGATTGCCATTTAAACTGGCACTACCAGAACCCCCCCACCATCCCTGGGACAACACACCCCCAAACTCCCCCAAATCCAGAAGCCCCCCAACTCACCAGCTTCCTCTGGTTGCTGAGGCAGAAAGTGCAGATCTGTTTGGGCTGGGAGCTGTCGGGGTCTCGGGCCGGGGGGCTGCTGCCGTGCTGGTAGAAGGCTGCGGTGGCGTTGGTGGCGGTGCTGGTGGCGGTGGTGTGGCAGGGCTGCCCATCGCCGCACGCCTCGCCCACCAGCAGCACGTTGCCCAGGTGGGAGATGTAGCTGGAGGCCAGGCGCAGGGTCTCGATCTTGGAGAGCTTCCTGTCGGCCGGCTCGGTGGGGATGAGGGTGCGCAGGGCGGTGAAGGCGGTGTTGACGCTGTTGGTGCGGTCCCTCTCCCGGGCGTTCGCCGTGTGTCGCTGCCGCGGCTCCCGCGACAACCGCGCCGGCTTCTTCGCCCCGGCGCGCCGCTTGCCCGCCTTCAGCCCGTAGCCCTCGGCGTCCAGGTGGAAGGGCTTCTCGTCCGAGCCCGAGCTCTCGCTGCCGTTCTCCTCGTCCTCGGACAGCATGCTGATGTCGGGGTACAGGTAGCGGCCGGGCGCGGGGCGCAGCATGGCGAAGGACATGGTGGTGATGGGGAGGGGGGGAAAAAAAGGGGGGCTGCCCGCCCGCCTTAGATCCGGCCGCTCATGCCCCCCACGGGCTCGGGGGGGTGTTCTGGGTGCTGCTCTTGGGGTGTCCTGGGGGCTGCTCTTGGGGTGTCCTGGGGGCTGCTCTTGGGGTGTCCTGGGGGCTGCTCTTGGGGTGTCCTGGGGGCTGCTCTTGGGGTGTCCTGGGGGCTGCGCTCGGGAGTCCCGACGGGCTCGGGGGGGTGTCCTGGGGGCTGCTCTTGGGGGGTCTTGAGTGCTGCGCTCGGGGGTCCCGCCGGTTCGGGGGTCCTGCTGGTTCGGGGAGTCGTGGGTGCCGCGCTCGGGGGTCCCGCCGGCTCTGGAGTTCCGCCGGCTCGGGGGTCCTGCCGGTTCGGGGGTTCGTGGGTGCTGCGCTCGGGGGTCCTGCCGGCTTGGGAGGTCCCACCGGTTCGGGGGATCGCGGGCGCTGCTCTCAGGGGTCCCGCCGGCTCTGGAGTTCCACCGGCTCGGAGGTCCTACCGGTTCGGGGGTCCCACCGGCTCGGGGGGCTCGTGGGCGCGGGGTCCTGCCGGCTCAGGGGTCCCGCCGGTTCGGGGGTCCTGCCGGTTCGGGGGGTCGTGGGTGCTGCGCTCGGGGGTCCTGCCGGTTTGGGAGGTCCCGCCGGCTCTGGAGTTCCACCGGCTCGGGGGTCCCGCCGGTTCGGGGGGTCCTGATCGCTGCTCTCGGGGGTCCCGCCGCTCGGGGGTCCCGCCGGCTCGGGGGTCCTGCCGGTTCGGGGGTCCCGCCGGCTCGGGGAGTTGTGGGCGCTGCTCTCGGGGGTCCCGCCGGCTCGGGGGTCCCGCCGGCTCGGGGGGTCGTAGGCGCTGCTCTCGGGGGTCCCGCCGGCTCGGGGGTCCCGCCGCTCGGGGGTCCCGCCGGTTCGGGGGTCCCGCCGGCTCGGGGGGTCCTGATCGCTGCTCTTGGTGGTCCCGCCGGCTCAGGGGTCCTGCCGGCTCAGGGGTCCTGCCGGTTCGGGGGTCCCACCGGCTCGGGGGGTTGTGGGCGCTGCTCTCGGGGGTCCCGCCGGTTCGGGGGTCCCGCCGGTTCAGGGGTCCTGCCGGTTCGGGGGTCCCGCCGGTTCGGGGGGGGGGGTTTTACGGCCCCGCGCCGCCCTCCCCGCTCCCCGCGCACACGGGCATGGTCCGTGCCGAGCCTGGCACGGCCGGCTTTTATAGCAGGGTTTTTATAAGGCGGCACCAGCGCTCAGCCAGGCCCCTCCTCCGGCTCGAGGGGGAGCCCCAGGCTCAGCCTACCTGAGCTCACCCTCCGGCCGGGATTTATTTAACTCTTCCGGGCTCGGCCGGGCCCGCGGGGGTCGCACCAAGCTCCTGCCAAAACGTCTGCCCCGCTGCTTTCCGCTCTTCCCCCTTTCCCGTTTGTCTCCAAAGCTCTTTTTTCCCCCCCCTAAATCCGTGTCCCGGTGCTGGAATGGGGGTGCTGGGGCTCACCTGTGCCAGCCTGGCATGCTTGGCACCGTCCTGGCGTGGCCTGGGTGCTGGGGGGGCTCCTGGGGGTCCCGGATCCCCCCTCAGGGAGCTGGGGGAGGAGGTTGGTCCTGCAGCATTCCCGGTGTCCCCACCGTGTCCTTTTCCATGGTCCTGCATCCCAAAACCAGTTTTCCAAGGGGGAGTGACAATGGGATCCCTGGGGTGGCCCTGGGGGGCTCCCAGAGGACCCCCCTCCCATTCTGGGGTGGGGCTGGTGGCCATGTCCCTCCTCTGATCCCATTCCTGTGGCATTCCTGGACACCTCGAGCCTGGGCTAGGGGGGGGCTCCTGCTCGGGATGGATCCCAGCCAGGGAGCCCCCAGAGCCCCCTCCCCTGCCCAGCATGACCGAAATCCATCCTGCTGCTGCTCCTGCTGCTGCTCCTGCTGCTGCTAATGGGGCAGAGAGCGAGGAATTAACCCTTGAGGGGCCGCCCGAGCTCCAGGGCTCGCCTGGCTTTGCTCGAATTCCCTGCCCAGGCATCAGGGATGGAATTTGGGGCTTGTGTGCTGAGCCCATCCCCGTCCACTCTGTCCTGTCCCCTGTCCCTGTGTCCTGCTGCCCATGCCAGGGTTGCCAGGGACACCTCCCATGATCCCAGGGTGATCCAACCTGTCCTTGGATACTCCCAGGGATCCAGGGGCAGCCACAGCTTCCCTGGGAATTCCAGCCCAGCCCCTCCCCACCCTCCCAGCCAGGAATTCCCTTCCCAATCTCCCCCCTAACCCTGGGAAGCCATTCCCTGTGTGCTGTCCCTCCAGCCCTCATCCCAAATCCCTCTCCAGCTCTCCTGGAGCCCCTGCAGGCCCCTGGAAGGTTCTCCAAGGATCTCCCTGGATCCTTCCCTTCTCCAGGGGAACATTCCCAGCTCTCCCAGCCCGGCTCCAGAGCTTCTCCAGCCCTTGGGAGCATCTCCCTCACCCTTCCTTTGGCCCTGGTGACAACCATCAGCCTCCTCCTCTTCCTCGGAGCCCCGGCATCCCCACAGCACCCCAGGCCACCCCCAGGTGTGGGGCCGAGACCCCCCCACCCCCACGCAGGGAACCCGCGGATCTCCAACCTCCGGAGCCCGGGGAGTTCTCCCAGCTCGGGGCTTCCTCATCCCAACCCCAAAACCCCGGGAGAAGTGGGATGTGTGTCCCCTTCCCCTTGTGCCCGTGGCTGGTGTTGGTGAGCAGCTTCTTTAACGGGGGGGGGGGGCTGGAAGTGGGAATTTGCCGAGTGGGGAAATCTCCGGTTTTCCCCCTTTCCAGCGGTGCCTCCCACGAGCTCCTCACGGAGGGGAAGGAGGGGAAGGAGGGGGTTGTTGTCACTCCCAGCCGGAATTCTGCACCTTCCCCGTGTGCTCCCTCCTGCACTTAATCCACGTCTCAGCAGCTTCCGAAATCCAACCCCGCTGTCATCCCCCGGCCGGGCCGGCCCGGGCGCTCTCGGTGTGTGCTTTGGAAGCGCCGGCTCGCTCCCGGCGCATCTGCTTTCGTTTAGCCCCGCTAACGATCCCGCTTTTCTCCTTCCCCCCCTCCCAGCACCTTCCCTGCTTTCCCTGCTTTCCCTGCTGTCCTTCCACATCCGTCTCCTGGATCCTCCAGGGCTCATCCAGCTCGCCCCCAGCACGGAGAGCAGGTCCAGGGGCCGGTCGGTGACCTCCGGACCGTGGCACAAACTTGGGAATGCTGAAAATCCTGGGGATTTGGGATTGGGGCAGCGTCCCAGCCCCTGGCTCTGCAGCTCTCCCACAGAGCTTCCAGGATGTCCCACTTTGGGACATCCATCACTTCCCAGCCCTGGCAGGGCTCTCCCACTTTGGGACATCCATCGCTTCCCAGCCCTGGCAGGGCTCTCCCACTTTGGGACATCCATCACTTCCCAGCCCTGGCAGGGCTCTCCCACTTTGGGACATCCATCACTTCCCAGCCCTGGCAGGGCTCTCCCACTTTGGGACATCCATCGCTTCCCAGCCCTGGCAGGGCTCTCCCACTTTGGGACATCCATCGCTTCCCAGCCCTGGCAGGGCTCTCCCACTTTGGGACATCCATCGCTTCCCAGCCCTGGCAGGGCTCTCCCACTTTGGGACATCCATCAATTCCCAGCCCTGGCAGGGCTCTCCCACTTTGGGACATCCATCAATTCCCAGCCCTGGCAGGGCTCTCCCACTTTGGGACATCCATCGCTTCCCAGCCCTGGCAGGGCAGCAGAGCCTTCCCCTGGGGAGGCCAGTCCTGGAATCCCTCACTGTGATCCATCCCCTGGCCTGTGGAGCGGGGAAGGGCTCGCTCCCATTCCCTGCTCCAGGGCTCTCCTGATCCCCTCTGGATCCTGCCTCCCTCTGGATCTTCAGATCCCCCCTCCCTGCCGAGCGTGGGGTGCTCGGGATGCCATTCCTGACCCCGGGCTCTGCCGAGTTCCCGGGGTTCCTCTGGGATCCCGCTCCAATGGGGGTGCAGAGACCCCCCCCCAGCCCCAAAGGTGCTGGATCAGGGCTGTGGTCACCCCGGGGGCTCGGGAGGTGCCGGGATCCCGGGGATCCCCAGGATCCGGGGAGATGGGGGCGGGAGGACCGCGCTGGCCCCGTCCCCTTTTCCCCTCCACGTGGACCGGATATTTTCAAGGGAAGAATCTTTCCTACGGGGCTCCCCGGCTGCCAGGAATGCGCGTCTAGGAATGCCCAGGGCCCATCCAAGAACAACTTCCAGACGTGTGAGCGGCTGAGTGACGGCAGAGCCGGGGCGGGCGAGGTGTGTGTGACCGACCACGGGGGCAGGGAGGGGCTGCGGGAGCCGCTGGATCCGCCCTCTGGAGCTGGAGCTGCTGCTGGATCCACCCTCTGGAGCTGGAGCCACAACTGGAGCTGGAGCTGCTGCTGGATCTGCCCTCTGGAGCTGGAGCTGCCACTAGATCTGCCCTCTGGAGCTGGAGCCGCCGCTGGAACCGCCCGCTGGAGCTGGAGCTGGAGCTGGAGCCGCCCTCTGGAGCTGGAGCCACAATTGGATCTGCCCTCTGGAGCTGGAGCCACAATTGGATCTGCCCTCTGGAGCTGGAGCCACAATTGGATCTGCCCTCTGGAGCTGGAGCCACAATTGGATCTGCCCTCTGGAGCTGGAGTCGCAGCTGGAGCTGGAGCTGCTGCTGGATCCGCCCTCTGGAGCTGGAGCCACAATTGGATCTGCCCTCTGGAGCTGGAGCCGCAGCTGGAGCTGGATCTGCCCTCTGGAGCTGCCCGGGAAATGCGGGATGGGACGGGAGGGAGCGATCCCTGCTCTGAGCTGGGGGTGGGCAGGGATCCCACTGGTGGGGCAGAACGTGGATCCTGCTGCTGTGGGGATGTGGATCCTGCTGATGTGAGGATGTGGATCCCACTGATGTGAGGATGTGGATCCCACTGATGTGGGGATGTGGATCCCACTGATGTGGGGATGTGGATCCCACTGCTGGGGGGATGTGGATCCCACTGATGTGAGGATGTGGATCCTGCTGCTGGGGGGATGTGGATCCCACTGCTGGAGCAGGATATGGATCCCACTGATGTGGGGATGTGGATCCCACTGATGTGAGGATGTGGATCCTGCTGATGTGGGGATGTGGATCCTGATGATGTGGGGATGTGGATCCCACTGCTGGAGCAGGATATGGATCCCTCTGATGTGGGGACGTGGATCCCACTGCTGGAGCAGGATATGGATCCCACTGATGTGGGGATGTGGATCCCGCTGATGTGAGGATGTGGATCCCACTGATGTGGGGGGATGTAGATCCTGCTGATGTGGGGATGTGGATCCCACTGATGTGGGGATGTGGATCCTGCTGATGTGAGGATATGGATCCCACTGATGAGGGGATGTGGATCCTGCTGATGTGAGGATTTGGATCCCACTGATGTGGGGATGTGGATCCCACTGATGTGGGGATGTGGATCCCACTGCTGGGGGGATGTGGATCCCACTGATGTGGGGATGTGGATCCTGCTGCTGGGGGGATGTGGATTCCACTGCTGGAGCAGGATATGGATCCCACTGATGTGGGGATGTGGATCCCACTGATGTGAGGATGTGGATCTTGCTGATGTGGGGATGTGGATCCTGCTGATGTGGGGATGTGGATCCCACTGATGTGGGGATGTGGATCCTGCTGATGTGAGGATTTGGATCCCACTGATGTGGGGATGTGGATCCTGCTGATGTGAGGATTTGGATCCCACTGATGTGGGGATGTGGATCCCACTGCTGGGGGGATGTGGATCCCACTGATGTGGGGATGTGGATCCCACTGATGTGGGGATGTGGATCCCACTGATGTGGGGATGTGGATCCTGCTGATGTGAGGATGTGGATCCCACTGATGTGGGGATGTGGATCCTGATGATGTGGGGATGTGGATCCCACTGATGTGGGGATGTGGATCCCACTGATGTGGGGATGTGGATCCCACTGATGTGGGGATGTGGGTCCAACTGCTGAGGTGGGACATGGATCCCATGGCTGGGGAGAGACATCTCCACTTCCCCATGTCATCACCAGGGCATCCCTCTGCATCCCTGTCCCCATCCTGGATATTCCCCTGCATCCCTGTCCCCATCCTGGACATCCCTCTGCATCCCTGTCCCCATCCTGGATATTCCCCTGCATCCCTGTCCCCATCCTGGACATCCCTCTGCATCCCTGTCCCCATCCTGGATATTCCCCTGCATCCCTGTCCCCATCCTGGACATCCCTCTGCATCCCTGTCCCCATCCTGGATATTCCCCTGCATCCCTGTCCCCTTCCTGGGTATTTCTCTTCATCCCTGTCCCCATCCTGGATATTCCCCTGCATCCCTGTCCCCATCCTGAGGGAATCCTCACCCCAAACTCTGCATCCCAAGGGGCAGGATCCTGAGGGAATCCTCACTCCTTGCTCCCCATCCTGAGGGAATCCTCACCCCCTGCTCCCCATCCTGAGGGTCAGGATCCTGAGGGAATCCTGAGCCCCTGTTCCCCATCTTTAGGGTCAGGATCCTGAGGGAATCCTCACTCTTTGCTCCCCATCCCGAGGGACAGGATCCTGAGGGAATCCTCACCCCGAGGGGCAGGATCCTGAGGGAATCCTCCCCCCCTGCTCCACATCCCAAAGAGCAGGATCCTGAGGGGATCCTCATCCCCTGCTCCCCATCCCGAGGGGCAGGATCCCAAAAGGATCCTGAGGGAATCCTCACCCCCTGCTCCCCATCCCGAGGGTCAGGATCCTGAGGGAATCCTGAGCCCCTGTTCCCCATCTTTAGGGTCAGGATCCTGAGGGAATCCTGAGCCCCTGTTCCCCATCTTTAGGGTCAGGATCCTGAGGGAATCCTCCCCCCCTTCTCCCCATCCCAAGGGACAGGATCCTGAGGGAATCCTCCCCCCCTGCTCCCCATCCCAAGGGACAGGATCCCAAGAGGATCCTGAGGGAATCCTCCCCCCCTTCTCCCCATCCCAAGGGACAGGATCCCAAGAGGATCCACGTCCCTTTCTCCACATCCCAAGGGGCAGCCCCTGCTCCCAGCCCCCTCCCCCTTCTCCAGCCCCCATTCCCATCCATCCAGCTCCTTGCTCCGCTCCCACTGGGAGGGTTTGGAGCTGCAGGGCACAGGCAGAGCAATTCCAGGGATGGGGCAGCCACAGCAACAGCAACCCAAGCCAGGATCTCCCCACCCTCCCAGGGAAAAATCCCCTCCCGTTATCCCATCTCCCCCTTCCCTCTGCCACTGGGAAGCCATTCCCTGTGTCCTGTCCCTCCATCCCTTGTCCCCAGCCCCTCCCCATCCCTCCTGGAGTCCCTTCATGCCCTGGAAGGGGTTCCAGGGTGTCCCCTCACGCCTTTCCCCCCTCAGGACATCCGGAACACGGTGGGAAACATCCCCATGGAGTGGTACCAGGACTTCCCCCACGTCGGCTACGACCTGGACGGCAGGAGGATCTACAAACCCATCCGGAACAAGGACGAGCTGGATGTGTTCCTGGAGAAGATGGAGAACCCAGAGTACTGGTGAGACGATGGGGAAAGGTCCAAGATGGGACTGGGAGTAAACTGGGATGGCAGGAGGTGTCCCTGCCCACGGACTGGGGGGTGGGACTGGACGATCCCCAAATCCCCTCCATCCCAAACCCTTCCGTGGGGGGCTCTGCCTGTGCGGGGTGGGGCACCCCCTCCACGTGGGATGTGTTAGGGGTCCTGCCCATCCCAGACCCCCCCCACCCCCTTCCCAGTTCCCTGGAGTGGTTATGGGGGCTGTGTGAGGGGTCCTGCCCATCCCAACCCCCCCCCCAAATCCCCTCCATCCCAAACCCTTCCGTGGGGGGCTCTGCCTGTGCGGGGTGGGACACCCCATCCACGTGGGGTGTGGAGTGGCTATGGGGGTTGTGGGGGTCCTGCTCATCCCAGACCCCCCCCACACCCCCTTCCCAGTTCCCTGGAGTAGTTATGGGGGCTGGGGGAGGGTCCTGCCCATCCCAAACCCCCCCCAAATCCCATCCCCTGTGCCTCTCCCCCCAGGAGGACGGTGCAGGACAGGATGACGGGGGCGGACGTGACGCTGACGGACGAGCAGGTGGAGCTGGTGCAGCGGCTGCAGAAGGGGCAGTTTGGGGACGTCAACTTCGACCCCTACGAGGTGAGGCCGTGGCCCTGGGGATGGGGTAAGGGGTGTCCTCCCCCTCCCTCACCATTCTGTGTCCCCCCCGTCCCCCCAGCCGGCCGTCGACTTCTTCACGCACGAGGTGATGATCCACCCGGTCACCAACCGCCCCGCCGACAAGAGGAGCTTCATCCCCTCCCTCATCGAGAAGGAGAAGGTGAGGGAGGGTCCTGCCCTCCCCCAGCCCCATCCCCACATCCCACCCCTGCTCCTCGCTCCCCGTCCCACGGAGCCCTGGGGATGCTGGGGGTGCTGGGGATACTGGAGTTGATGGGGCTGCTGGAGTTGATGGGGCTGCTGGAGTTGATGGGGCTGCTGGGGATGCTGGGGATGATGGAGTTGATGGGGCTGCTGGAGCTTCTGGAGATGCTGGGGATGCTGGGGCTGCTGGGGGTTCTGGGGATGCTGGAGTTGATGGGGCTGCTGGGGCTGCTGGAGATGCTGTGGATGGGGGGGCTTCTGGAGATGCTGGGGCTGCTGGAGCTTCTGGAGCTGCTGGAGCTTCTGGAGCTGCTGGGGCTGCTGGGGATACTGGAGTTGATGGGGCTGCTGGAGTTGATGGGGCTGCTGGAGATGCTGGGGTTGATGGGGCTGCTGGAGATGCTGGGGTTGATGGGGCTGCTGGAGATGCTGGGGTTGATGGGGCTGCTGGAGCTGCTGGGGCTGCTGGAGCTGCTGGGGCTGCTGGAGATGCTGGGGCTGCTGGAGATGCTGGGGCTGCTGGGGCTCCTAAAGCTTCTGGAGCTTCTGGAGCTTCTGGGGCTGCTGGAGATGCTGGGGCTGATGGAACTGCTCGGGGTTCTGGGGATGCTGGGGCTGCTGGGACTGCTGGGGCTGCTGGGACTGCTGGGGCTGCTGGGGATACTGGAGTTGATGGGGCTGCTGGAGTTGATGGGGCTGCTGGGGCTGCTGGAACTGCTCGGGGTTCTGGGGATGCTGGAGCTTCTGGAGCTTCTGTGGCCTCTGGAGCCGCTGAGCCAGCCCTGCCCCACACCCAGGTGTCCAAGCTGGTCCACGCCATCAAGATGGGCTGGATCAAACCCCGCAAGCCCAAGGACGACGCCCCCACCTACTACGACCTGTGGGCCCACGAGGACCCCAACTCCGTCCTGGGCCGCCACAAGATGCACGTGCCCGCCCCCAAGATGAGGTTGCCCGGGCACGAGGAGTCCTACAACCCCCCCCCCGAGTACCTGCTCAGCGAGGAGGAGGTGAGAGGGACCCCCAGACCCCCCCCAGACCCCCCCAGACCCCTCAGATCCCACCCAGAGCCGCTGGGAAAGGGCTGGGAGCGCTGGAAGATCCGTGGGGGTTGGAGAAGGGGAAGGGGCCGAGCCTTGGAGGGGAATCTGAGGGGTCAGGAGGTGCCCAGGGGAGGGGGGGGACCTTGCAGGGGAGGTGGAAGCGAGGGTGTTTTCCCAGGGAAGATCCTGGTGGGATGAGGGGAATGGAAAGATCCTGGTGGAATGAGTGGGGTGGAAAGATCCTGGTGGGATGAGGAGCATGGAAAGATCCTGGTGGGATGAGGGGAGTGGAAAGATCCTGGTGGGATGAGGGGAATGAAAAAATCCTGGTGGGATGAGTGGAATGGAAAGATCCAGGTGGGATAAAGGAGGTGGAAAGATCCTGGTGGGATGAGGGGAGTGGAAAGATCCTGGTGGGATAAGTGGGGTGGAAAGATCCTGGTGGGATGAGTGGAGTGGAAAGATCCTGGTGGGATGAGTGGAGTGGAAAGATCCAGGTGGGATGAGGGGGTTGAGAAAGATCCTGGTGGGATGAGGAGGGTGGAAAGAGCCATCCTGGTGGGATGAGGGGAGTGGAAAGATCCTGGTGGGATGAGGAGGGTGGAAAGAGCCATCCTGGTGGGATGAGGGGAGTGGAAAGATCCTGGTGGGATGAGGGGGGTGGGAAGATCCTGGTGGGATGAAGGGGGTGGAAAGATCCTGGTGGAATGAGGAGGGTGGAAAGATCCTGGTGGGATGAGGGGGGTGGAAAGATCCTGGTGGGATGAGTGGAGGGAGAAAGAGCCATCCTGGTGGGCTGAGGGAGGTGGAAGGATCTTGGTGGGATGAGGGGAATGGAAAGATCCTGGTGGGATGAGTGGGTTGAGAAAGATCCTGGTGGGATGAGGGGAATGGAAAGATCCTGGTGGGATGAAGGGGGTGGAAAGATCCTGGTGGGATGAGGGGAATGGAAAGATCCTGGTGGGATAAGGAGGGGGAGAAAGAGCCATCCTGGTGGGATGAGGAGAGTGAGAAAGATCCTGGTGGGATGAGGAGGGTGGAAAGATCCTGGTGGAATGAGGAGAGTGAGAAAGATCCAGGTGGGATGAGGAGGGTGGAAAGATCCTGGTGGAATGAGTGGAGTGGAAAGATCCTGGTGGGATGAGTGGAGTGGAAAGATCCTGGTGGGATGAGGGGGTTGAGAAAGATCCTGGTGGGATGAGGAGGGTGGAAAGAGCCATCCTGGTGGGATGAGGGGAGTGGAAAGATCCTGGTGGGATGAGGGGGGTGGGAAGATCCTGGTGGGATAAGAGGAGTGGAAAGATCCTGGTGGGATGAGGGGAGTGGAAAGATCCTGGTGGGATGAGGGGGTTGAGAAAGATCCTGGTGGGATGAGGAGGGTGGAAAGAGCCATCCTGGTGGGATGAGGGGAGTGGAAAGATCCTGGTGGGATGAGGGGGGTGGGAAGATCCTGGTGGGATGAGGGGGATGGAAAGATCCTGGTGGGATGAGGGGGATGGAAAGATCCTGGTGGGATAAGAGTGGAAATATCCTGGTGGGATGAGGAGGGTGGAAAGATCCTGGTGGGATGAGGGGAGTGGAAAGATCCTGGTGGGATGAAGGGGGTGGAAAGATCCTGGTGGGATGAAGGGGGTGGAAAGATTCTGGTGGGATGAGGAGGGTGGAAAGCTCCTGGTGGGATGAGGAGGGGGAGAAAGATCCAGGTGGGATGAGGGGGGTGGAAAAATCCTGGTGGGATGAGTGGAATGGAAAGATCCTGGTGGGATGAGGAGGGTGGAAAGATCCTGGTGGGATGAGGAGAGTGGAAAGATCCTGGTGGGATGAGGAGAGTGGAAAGATCCAGGTGGGATGAGGGGAGTGGAAAGATCCTGGTGGGATGAGGGGAGTGGAAAGATCCTGGTGGGATGAGGGTGGAGAGATCCTGGTGGGATGAGGGGGGTGGAAAGATCCTGGTGGGATGAGGAGAGGGAGACAGAGCCATCCTGGTGGGATGAGGGGAATGGAAAGATCCAGGTGGGATAAAGGAGGTGGAAAGATCTTGGTGGGATGAGTGGGATGGAAAGATCCTGGTGGGATGAGGGGGGTGGAAAGATTGTGGTGGGATGAGGAGGGGGAGAAAGATCCTGGTGGGATGAGGGGGATGAGAAAGAGCCATCCTGGTGGGATGAGGGAGGTGGAAGGATCTTGGTGGGATTAGGAGGATGGAAAGATCGTGGTGGGATGAGGGGGATGGAAAAATCCTGGTGGGATGAGTGGAGTGGAAAGATCCTGGTGGGATGAGGAGGGTGAGAAAGATCCTGGTGGAATGATTGGAGTGGAAAGATCCAGGTGGCATGAGGGGGATGAGAACCCCCCTTGCCCCACGCGGTGCCGGACGGTGAGAACCTCCAGCCCGGCTCCTCCTGTGCTCTGTTGGGGTGGGATGCCCTGAGGGGGTTCCTGCCGTGCCCTGAGCGTTTTTCCCCCCTCTCCCATCCCCCCAGAGGTTGGCCTGGGAGCAGCAGGAGCCCGGGGAGCGGCGTTTGAACTTCGTGCCGCGGCGGCACCGCTGCCTGCGCGCCGTGCCCGCCTACCCACGCTTCATCCACGAGCGCTTCGAGCGCTGCCTCGACCTCTACCTGTGCCCCCGGCAGAGGAAGATGAGGGTGAGGCACCCCCAGACCCATCATTCCCACCCTGAGGGGGGGATCCTGGCAGGGTCCCAGCCCGGTGCTGTCCCCGGGCCGGGCGCTCTCAGCTCCCCCCTCCCCGCAGGTCAACGTGGACCCCGAGGATCTGATCCCCAAACTGCCGAAGCCGCGGGATCTGCAGCCCTTCCCGACCACCCAGGCCCTGGTGAGGGGACTGGAGGAGGGGTTTGGGGTGTGCCCGTGGTGGGGGCTGTGCCCAAACCGGTCCTGGATGGGAATGGAGCTGGGAAGGGGCTGGAGAATTCCTGAGGGATCTGGGGGGGGTTCAGACTGGGGGAAAGGGGGCTCAGGGGATATTCCAGGAAGGTGGATCCGGGTGGGATCGGGCTCTGCTCCCAGGGAACAGGGACAGGATAAAGGGAACAGCCCCAGGCTGTGCCAGGGGGAGGTTTTATTTGGGATATTTGGGAAAATCCCTGCTGGGAAGGGGCTGCCCAGCCCTGGATCCCCATCCCTGGGGGGGGGGGGATTATTGACATCCCTGGGGAGGTGGCACTTGGGGACACGGGCAGGGCCTGGGGGAGGGGGGCAGGGGTCCCATTCTGGGCTCTGTGGGACCCTCACCCCCCTCCTTCCCTTCTTCCCTCCCTCCCTCCCTCCCTCCCTCCCTCCCAGATCTACCGTGGCCACACGAGCCTCGTGCGCTGCCTCAGCATCTCCCCCAGCGGGCAGTGGTTGGTGTCAGGTGAGGACTGGATCCCTGGGTGGGAATGGATCCCTGGTCAGGGATCTCTGGGTGGGGCTGGATCCCTGGCTGGGGCTGGATCCCTGGGTGGGAATGGATCCCTGGGTGGGAATGGATCCCTGGCTGGGAATGGATCCCTGGGTGGGAATGGATCCCTGGGTGGGAATGGATCCCTGGGTGGGAATGGATCCCTGGTCAGGAATGGATCCCTGGTTGGGACTGGATCCTTGGTTGGGGCTGGATCCCTGGTTGGGACTGGATCCTTGGTTGGGGCTGGATCCCTGGTTGGGACTGGATCCTTGGTTGGGGCTGGATCCCTGGTTGGGAATGGATCCCTGGTTGGGAATGGATCCTTGGTTGGGGCTGGATCCCTGGTTGGGGCTGGATCCTTGGTTGGGAATGGATCCCTGGGTGGGAATGGATCCCTGGCTGGGAATGGATCCCTGGCTGGGAATGGATCCCTGGGTGGGAATGGATCCCTGGCTGGGAATGGATCCCTGGCTGGGAATGGATCCCTGGGTGGGAATGGATCCCTGGGTGGGAATGGATCCCTGGCTGGGAATGGATCCCTGGCTGGGAATGGATCCCTGGGTGGGAATGGATCCCTGGCTGGGAATGGATCCCTGGGTGGGAATGGATCCCTGGTTGGGGCTGGATCCCTGGCTGGGAATGGATCCCTGGCTGGGAATGGATCCCTGGTTGGGACTGGATCCTTGGTTGGGAATGGATCCCTGGGTGGGAATGGATCCCTGGTTGGGACTCAATCCCTGGTTGGGACTGGATCCCTGGGCAGGGATCCCTGGTCAGGAATGGATCCCTGGTCAGGGCTGGATCCCAGGATTGGCCATCCCAGGGGGCACTGGATCCCTGGTCAGCGCTGAATCCCGGGATTAGCCATCCCAGGGGACACTGGATCCTGGGTCAGCACTGGATCCTGGGTCAGCAATGGATCTATGGTCAGGGCTGGATCCCTGGTCAGCACTGGATCCCTGGTCAGCACTGGATCCCAGGATTAGCCACTCCAGGGGGCACTGGATCCCTGGTCAGGGCTGGATCCCAGGATTGGCCATCCCAGGGGGCACTGGATCCCTGGTCAGGGCTGGATCCCAGGATTAGCCACTCCAGGGGGCACTGGATCCCTGGTCAGGGCTGGATCCCTGGTCAGCACTGGATCCCGGGTCAGGGCTGGATCCTGGGTCAGGACTGGATCCCAGGATTGGCCATCCCAGGGGGCACTGGATCCCTGGTCAGCACTGGATCCCAGGATTGGCCATCCCAGGGGGCACTGGATCCCTGGTCAGCACTGGATCCCAGGATTGGCCATCCCAGGGGGCACTGGATCCCTGGTCAGCACTGGATCCCAGGATTGGCCATCCCAGGGGGCACTGGATCCCTGGCACTGCTCCCAGCCCCCGTGGGTGCCGGGGATCCGTGGAACACACACCAGGCACACACACCAGGCACACAAACACACACACACCAGGCACACCCACACACAGCAGGCACACAAATTGTTTGCTTTTTTACACAAAGTGCGAGTTTTTTTTAGCCCTGGCTGCTTCCCCGGTGGTGGCCACGGTCCCGTCCCCTGCAGGATTCCTGGCCCCGGGGCAGGGAAACAGGCTGAGATCAGGCAGTAAAAATAACTCCTGCCTGCTGCTGCTGCTGCTGCTGCTTTCCCTGGAGCTGCATTCCCGGGATCTGGGCTGGGATCTGCATTCTCGGGATCTGGGCCGGGAGCGGGGCCAGCACATCAGTGGGATCGGGGTGGGAGCTCAGGGGGTGCCTCCCTCTTCTCCCCCCCAGGCACAGCTCGACCCCACAGGGCTGGAAAAGCTTCAGAGGGGGTCGTGGAACCTCGGGAATGACGGGAGTCAGGGAATTGTGGGTGCCAGGGAATCGTGGGCACCGAGGAATCAGGGGGTGCCAGGGAATCGTGGACCCTTGGAGACTGAGGGTGCCAGGGAATTTTGGGTGCCAGGGAATTGTGGACACCAAGGAATCAGGGGGTGCCAGGGAATCGTGGCCCCTGTGGGTGCCAGGGAATTTCGGGTGCCAGGGAATTTCGGGTGCCAGGGAATCGTGGACACCAAGGAATCAGGGGGTGCCAGGGAATCGTGGCCCCTGTGGGTGCCAGGGAATTTCGGGTGCCAGGGAATTGTGGGTGCCAGGGAATCGTGGACACCAAGGAATCAGGGGGTGCCAGGGAATCGTGGACCCTTGGAGACTGAGGGTGCCAGGGAAATTGTGGGTGCCAGGGAATCGTGGACACCAAGGAATCAGGGGGTGCCAGGGAATCGTGGCCCCTGTGGGTGCCAGGGAATTTCGGGTGCCAGGGAATCGTGGACACCAAGGAATCACAGGGTGCCAGGGAATCGTGGCCCTTAGGAGACTGAGGGTGCCAGGGAATCGTGGCCCCTTGGAGACTGAGGGTGCCAGGGAAATTTTGGGTGCCAGGGAATCGTGGCCCCTTGGAGACTGAGGGTGCCAGGGGAATTGTGGGTGCCAGGGAATCATGGACACTGAGGAATCAGGGGGTGCCAGGGAATCGTGGCCCCTTGGAGACTGAGGGTGCCAGGGGAATTGTGGGTGCCAGGGAGTCATGGACACCGAGGAATCAGGGGGTGCCAGGGAATCGTGGCCCCTTGGAGACTGAGGGTGCCAGGGAATTTTGGGTGCCAGGGAATTGTGGGTGCCAGGGAATCGTGGACACCAAGGAATCAGGGGGTGCCAGGGAATCGTGGCCCCTGTGGGTGCCAGGGAATTTCGGGTGCCAGGGAATTGTGGGTGCCAGGGAATCGTGGACACCAAGGAATCAGGGGGTGCCAGGGAATCGTGGCCCCTGTGGGTGCCAGGGAATTTCGGGTGCCAGGGAATTGTGGGTGCCAGGGAATCGTGGACACCAAGGAATCAGGGGGTGCCAGGGAATCGTGGCCCCTGTGGGTGCCAGGGAATTTCAGGTGCCAGGGAATCGTGGACACCAAGGAATCACAGGGTGCCAGGGAATCGTGGCCCCTGTGGGTGCCAGGGAATTTCAGGTGCCAGGGAATTTCGGGTGCCAGGGAATTTCGGGTGCCAGGGAATTTCGGGTGCCAGGGAATTTCGGGGGCCGTGAGCGTGGCATCCCTGGCCGTGGGGACCCCGATCCCTCCCCAATCCCACCCCAATCCCACCCCAATCCCACCCCAATTCCCCCCCAGGCTCGGATGATGGCACGGTGAGGTTCTGGGAGGTGAGCACGGCTCGCTGCATGAGGACCCTGCCCGTGGGTGCCGTGGTGAAGAGCGTGGCCTGGAACCCCAACCCCACCCTCTGCCTGGTGGCCGTGGCCGTGTGAGTGTCCCAGTGGGGTCCTTTCCATCCTCCTTTCCCTGCTGGAAGCTCCCACTTTTCTCCCTCTCCCAGAGCACCCCCCCAGCCTCCAGGGACACCCCAAAGCTGCTGGTTGTGCTGGGAGGGGGGGAGCAAAGCCACCTCTTCCCGCTCTGCTGGTGGCTCTTGTCCCTCTCTGGAGGGACCACCGTCCTCCCTGGGAAGGATAAATTCCCCCCCACACTTCCCAGTGTCCTCCCTGGGAATTTTGGGCTGGGATGATCCCCCCCTCATCCTCCTGGTTCCCTCCCTCTGGAGGGTCCTGGTGCCTGGCAGAGCCGCCCTGTGTCACTCCCAACGGCCCTGTCCCCGTCGTGTCCCATCCTCCAGTGGCACTGGGATCTCAGGGGGGATTCCCTGACCCTCATCCCTCTCCTCAGGGAGCTCCTGGTGAATCCCTGCCTGAGGAAAGGATTCCCTGACCCCTCATTTCTCTCCCCAGGGAGCTGAGGGTGCTCCTGGTGAATCCCAGCCTGGGGAACACCCAGGGGGGATTCCCTGACCCCTCATCCCTCTCCCCAAGGAGCAGAGGGTGCTGCTGGTGAATCCCTGCCTGGGGAACACCCAGGAGCAATCCCTGACCCTCCTGACTCTTGTCAGGGAGCAGAGGGTGCTGCTAGTGAATCCCAGCCTGGGGAAGGGTTTCCCTGCTCCTGGTGAATCCCTGCCTGGGGAAAGGATTCCCTGACCCCTCCTCCCTCTCCTCAGGGAGCAGAGGGTGCTGCTGGTGAATCCCAGCCTGGGGAAGGGTTTCCCTGCTCCTGGTGAATCCCAGCCTGGGGAAAGGATTCCCTGACCCTCATCCCTCTCCCCAGGGAGCAGAGGGTGCTGCTGGTGAATCCCTGCCTGGGGGACACCCAGGAGGAATCCCTGACCCCTCATCCCTCTCCCCAAGGAGCAGAGGGTGCTGCTGATGAATCCCTGCCTGGGGAAGGGTTTCCCTGACCCCTCATCCCTCTCCCCAAGGAGCAGAGGGTGCTGCTGGTGAATCCCTGCCTCAGGAAGGGATTCCCTGACCCCTCATCCCTCTCCCCAGGGAGCAGAGGGTGCTGCTGGTGAATCCCTGCCTCAGGAAGGGATTCCCTGACCCCTCATCCCTCTCCCCAGGGAGCAGAGGGTGCTGCTGATGAATCCCTGCCTGGGGAAGAGTTTCCCTGACCCTTCATCCCTCTCCCCAAGGAGCAGAGGGTGCTGCTGGTGAATCCCTGCCTCAGGAAGGGATTCCCTGACCCCTCATCCCTCTCCCCAAGGAGCAGAGGGTGCTGCTGATGAATCCCTGCCTTGGGAACACCCAAGGGGGATTCCCTGACCCCTCATCCCTCTCCCCAGGGAGCAGTGGGTGCTGCTGATGAATTCCTGCCCCTGACCCCTCATTTCTCTCCCCAGGGAGCAGAGGGTGCTGCTGGTGAACCCCAGCCTGGGGGACAAGCTGCTCTATGGGGCCACGGACCAGCTGCTGGAGGCCTTTGAGCCCCCCGAGGAGGAGCGGGTCCAGCCCGTGGGGTGGGTCCTGCCCAGCGCCCACGAGCACGGCAAGGGCGTCCGGCTCATCATCCAGCACGACAAGGTGGGAGCTGGGAGCCAGGGAATCTGGGATTGGGGTGTCACCGAGGGGGATAGAGGGCTGTGGGGTCACCCAGAGCTGCCAGGGGGTCCTTGTTCCTGCTCCCTGCATCCCGAGGGGCAGGATCCTGGGAAGGTTCTTGTCCCTGTCCCTGCATCCCAAAGGGCAGGATCCTGGGAAGGTTCTTGTTCCTGTTCCTGCATCCCAAGGGGCAGGATCCTGGGAAGGTCCCAATCCCTGCATCCCAAAGGGCAGGATCCTGGGAATGTCCCCCACTTCCTTGAATCCCAAGGGACAGGATCCTGGGAATGTTCCTGTTCCTGCATCCCAAAGGGCAGGATCCTGGGAAGGAAGAGCCTTGTCCCTGTCCCTGCATCCCGAGGGGCAGGATCCTGGGAAGGGCCTTGTTCCTGCTCCCTGAATCCCAAAGGCAGGATCCTGGGAAGGTCCCCCACTTCCCTGTATCCCAAAGGGCAGGATCCTGGGAATGTCCTTGTTCTGTTCCTGAATCCCAAAGGGCAGGATCCTGGGAATGTCCCCCACTTCCTTGAATCCCAAAGGGCAGGATCCTGGGAATGTCCCCCACTTCCTTGAATCCCAAAGGGCAGGATCCTGGGAAGGTCCTTGTCCCTGCATCCCAAAGGGGCAGGATCCTGGGAATGTCCCTGTCCCTGTCCCTGCATCCCAAAGGGCAGGATCCTGGGAATGTCCCTGTCCCTGAATCCCAAGGGGCAGGATCCTGGGAATGTCCCTGTTCCTGCATCCCAAAGGGCAGGATCCTGGGAATGTCCCTGTCCTTGAATCCCAAAGGGCAGGATCCTGGGAATGTCCCCCACTTCCTTGAATCCCAAGGGACAGGATCCTGGGAATGTTCCTGTCCCTGAATCCCAAGGGACAGGATCCTGGGAATGTTCCTGTCCCTGAATCCCAAGGGACAGGATCCTGGGAATGTTCCTGTCCCTGAATCCTGAGTGGCAGGATCCTGGGAAGGTTCTTGTCCCTGTCCCTGAATCCCAAAGGACAGGATCCTGGGAATGTCCCTGTCCCTACATCCCAAAGGGCAGGATCCTGGGAATGTCCCTGTCCCTACATCCCAAAGGGCAGGATCCTGGGAAGATCCTTGTCCCTGAATTCTGAGTGGCAGGATCCTGGGAAGGGTCTTGTTCCTGTCCCTGAATCCCAAAGGGCAGGATCCTGGGAATGTCCCTGTCCCTACATCCCAAAGGGCAGGATCCTGGGAATGTCCTTGACCCTGAATCCCAAAGGACAGAATCCTGGGAAGATGCAGGGGATGACCTCCCCACCCAATCCTGCTGGCCACAGCGTTCCCAATCTTTGGAAGCTCCAGGGATGCTCCTGGACCAGCCCAGGGACCCCTGATGGGGTCTGAGCCGTGGCTGTTCCTGCTCCTGTAAATCTGTTCCCTGGAAAAACGGGAAACGAGAAAACATCGGAAAAAAAATTTAAAAAAATCACCTCAGGAAAACACTGAAAAGAAACAAAGAAATGGAGAAACAATTGAATAAATAAATAGATCGATAACAAAAAAAAATATCCCAGGGCAGGTTTTCAACCCTCCCCCTTCATCCCCCCCCAAAAAAAAGATAAAAAATCCCTTAAAAACGCCGCTTCCCTCCGGGATTATCCCTTCTGTTTTACCCAAAGTGCCCAGGAACCAGGGAGCTCCCCCGAGAGCCCAGCTGGGATCCTCATGGGTCCCTCCCCTCTGGGGGCATTTTTTGTGATGTTAAAGTCAATTAGGGGGTTTTTTTGGGTTTTTTTTTTTGTGCTGTTGAAGCCAAACAGGCTCTGTTTTTCCCCCTTTTTCCCCTTTTTTTGTTTTTTTTTTTTTTTTTTTGTGATGTTGAAGCCAAACAGGCTCTGTTTTTTTCCCCTTTTTTCCCCTTTTTTCCCTTTTTTTTTGTTTTTTTTGTGCTGTCAAAGCCAAACAGGCTCTGTTTTTCCCCTTTTTTCCCCTTTTTTTGGTTTTTTTTTGTGATGTCAAATCCAAACAGGCTCTGTTTTTCCCCTTTTTTCCCCTTCTTTTTGGTTTTTTTTTTGTGCTGTCAAAGCCAAACAGGCTCTGTTTTTCCCCTTTTTTCCCCTTTTTTTGGGGTTTTTTTTGTGCTGTCAAAGCCAAACAGGCTCTGTTTTCCCCCTTTTTTCCCCTTTTTTTTTGGGGTTTTTTGTGATGCTGAAGCCAAACAGGCTCTGTTTTTCCCCTTTTTTTTGGGGTTTTTGTGCTGTCGAAGCCAAACAGGCTCTGTTTTTCCCCTTTTTTCCCCTTTTTTTGTTTTTTTTTTGTGATGTCAAATCCAAACAGGCTCTGTTTTTCCCCTTTTTTCCCCTTCTTTTTGGTTTTTTTTTTGTGCTGTCAAAGCCAAACAGGCTCTGTTTTTCCCCTTTTTTCCCCTTTTTTTTGGGGTTTTTGTGATGTGGAAGCCAAACAGGCTCTGTTTTTCCCTTTTTTTCCCCTTTTTTTTGGGGGGTGTTTTTTTGTGCTGTCGAAGCCAAACAGGCTCTGTTTTTTTCCCCTTTATTCCCCTTTTTTTGGGGTTTTTTTTTTGTGCTGTCGAAGCCAAACAGGCTCTGTTTTTCCCCTTTTTTCCCCTTTTTTTTTGGGTTTTTTTGTGATGTGGAAGCCAAACAGGCTCTGGTTTTTTCCCCTTTTTTTTGGGTTTTTTTGTGCTGTCGAAGCCAAACAGGCTCTGTTTTTTTCCCCTTTTTTCCCCTTTTTTTGGGGTTTTTTTTGTGCTGTCAAAGCCAAACAGGCTCTGTTTTTCCCCTTTTTTCCCCTTTTTTTTTGGGTTTTTTTGTGCTGTCGAAGCCAAACAGGCTCTGGTTTTTCCCCTTTTTTTGGGGGTGTTTTTTGTGCTGTCGAAGCCAAACAGGCTCTGTTTTTCCCCTTTTTTTTTGGGTTTTTTGTGATGTGGAAGCCAAACAGGCTCTGTTTTTCCCCTTTTTTTTGGGGTTTTTGTGCTGTCGAAGCCAAACAGGCTCTGTTTTTCCCCTTTTTTCCCCTTTTTTTTTGGGTTTTTTTGTGCTGTCGAAGCCAAACAGGCTCTGGTTTTCCCCTTTTTTCCCCTTTTTTTTTGGGTTTTTTTGTGCTGTCAAAGCCAAACAGGCTCTGTTTTTCCCCTTTTTTCCCCTTCTTTTTGGTTTTTTTTTGTGCTGTCAAAGCCAAACAGGCTCTGTTTTTCCCCTTTTTTCCCCTTTTTTCGGGGGTTTTTTTGTGCTGTCAAAGCCAAACAGGCTCTGTTTTTCCCCTTTTTTCCCCTTTTTTTTTGGGTTTTTTTGTGCTGTCGAAGCCAAACAGGCTCTGTTTTTCCCCTTTTTTTTGGGGTTTTTTGTGATGTGGAAGCCAAACAGGCTCTGTTTTTCCCCTTTTTTTTGGGGTTTTTGTGCTGTCGAAGCCAAACAGGCTCTGGTTTTCCCCTTTTTTCCCCTTTTTTTTTGGGTTTTTTTGTGCTGTCAAAGCCAAACAGGCTCTGTTTTTCCCCTTTTTTCCCCTTCTTTTTGGTTTTTTTTTGTGCTGTCAAAGCCAAACAGGCTCTGTTTTTCCCCTTTTTTCCCCTTTTTTCGGGGGTTTTTTTGTGCTGTCAAAGCCAAACAGGCTCTGTTTTCCCCCTTTTTTGGGGGGTTTTTGTGATGTCAAAGCCAAACAAGCTTTGTTTTTTTCCCCTTTTTTCCCCTTTTTTCCCCTTTTTTTTGTTTTTTTTTGTGCTGTCGAAGCCATACAGGTTCAGTGTCCCTTTTTTTCTCCCCCAGCCCGTGAAGCAGGTGACGTGGCACGGCAAGGGCGATTACCTGGCCAGCGTGGTGAGCGACACGAGCAGCAGGCAGGTGCTGATCCACCAGAGCAGCAAGCGCTGGAGCCAGGCCCCGTTCCGCAGGGGCAAGGGGATGGTGCAGTGCGTGCTCTTCCACCCCACACGGCCCTTCCTCTTCGTGGCCACCCAGCGCTGCATCAGGGTCTACAACCTGCTCAAGCAGGAGCTCGCCAAGAAGCTCATGAGCAACTGCAAGTGGGTGTCCAGCATGGCCATCCACCCAGGAGGTGGGTGAGGGGGTCCCAAAAACACAGATACACAGGGTGGGGCTGGGAGAAAGGGAATTGTGGAATTGTGGAATCGTGGGATTGTGGAATTGTGGAATCATGGGATTGTGGGATGTTTTGTCCTTGGGAGAAGGGAATTGTGGAATTGTGGAATTGTGGAATCGTGGGATTGTGGAATCGTGGAATTGTGGGATGTTTTGTCCCTGGGAGAAGGGAATTGTGGAATTGTGGAATCGTGGAATCGTGGAATCGTGGAATCGTGGAATTGTGGAATTGTGGAATCGTGGAATTGTGGAATTGTGGAATCGTGGAATTGTGGGATGTTTTGTCCCTGGGAGAAGGGAATCGTGGAATTGTGGAATCGTGGAATTGTGGGATGTTTTGTCCCTGGGAGAAGGGAATTGTGGAGTCGTGGAATCGTGGAATTGTGGAATCGTGGAATCGTGGAATTGTGGAATCGTGGAATTGTGGAATCGTGGAATTGTGGAATCGTGGAATTGTGGAATTGTGGAATTGTGGAATCATGGGATTGTGGGATGTTTTGTCCTTGGGAGAAGGGAATTGTGGAATTGTGGAATCGTGGAATTGTGGGATGTTTTGTCCCTGGGAGAAGGGAATTGTGGAATCGTGGAATTGTGGAATCGTGGAATTGTGGAATAGTGGAATCGTGGAATTGTGGAATTGTGGAATGTTTTGTCCTTGGGAGAAGGGAATTGTGGAATCGTGGAATTGTGGAATCGTGGAATTGTGGAATCGTGGAATTGTGGAATTGTGGAATTGTGGGATGTTTTGTCCCTGGGAGAAGGGAATTGTGGAATTGTGGAATCGTGGAATTGTGGAATTGTGGAATCGTGGAATCGTGGAATTGTGGAATTGTGGAATCGTGGAATTGTGGAATTGTGGAATCGTGGAATTGTGGAATTGTGGAATTGTGGGATGTTTTGTCCCTGGGAGAAGGGAATTGTGGAATCGTGGAATTGTGGAATCGTGGAATTGTGGAATTGTGGAATTGTGGAATCGTGGAATTGTGGAATTGTGGAATTGTGGAATTGTGGAATTGTGGAATTGTGGAATCGTGGAATTGTGGAATTGTGGAATTGTGGAATTGTGGAATCGTGGAATTGTGGAATTGTGGAATCGTGGAATTGTGGGATGTTTTGTCCCTGGGAGAAGGGAATTGTGGAATCGTGGAATTGTGGAATTGTGGGATGTTTTGTCCTTGGGAGAAGGGAATTGTGGAATCGTGGAATTGTGGAATCGTGGAATTGTGGAATTGTGGAATTGTGGAATCGTGGAATTGTGGAATTGTGGAATTGTGGAATTGTGGAATGTTTTGTCCCTGGGAGAAGGGAATTGTGGAATTGTGGAATCGTGGAATTGTGGAATCGTGGAATTGTGGAATCGTGGAATCGTGGAATTGTGGAATTGTGGAATTGTGGAATTGTGGAATGTTTTGTCCCTGGGAGAAGGGAATTGTGGAATCGTGGAATTGTGGAATTGTGGAATGTTTTGTCCTTGGGAGAAGGGAATTGTGGAATTGTGGAATTGTGGAATCGTGGAATTGTGGAATCGTGGAATTGTGGAATTGTGGAATTGTGGGATGTTTTGTCCCTGGGAGAAGGAATTGTGGAATTGTGGAATCGTGGAATCGTGGAATCGTGGAATTGTGGAATTGTGGAATCGTGGAATTGTGGGATGTTTTGTCCCTGGGAGAAGGGAATTGTGGAATTGTGGAATCGTGGAATTGTGGGATGTTTTGTCCCTGGGAGAAGGGAATTGTGGAATTGTGGAATTGTGGAATCGTGGGATTGTGGAATTGTGGAATCGTGGAATTGTGGAATTGTGGAATTGTGGGATGTTTTGTCCCTGGGAGAAGGGAATTGTGGAATTGTGGAATCGTGGAATTGTGGGATGTTTTGTCCCTGGGAGAAGGGAATTGTGGAGTCGTGGAATCGTGGAATTGTGGAATCGTGGAATCGTGGAATTGTGGAATCGTGGAATTGTGGAATTGTGGAATTGTGGAATCGTGGAATTGTGGAATTGTGGAATCGTGGAATTGTGGAATTGTGGAATCGTGGAATCGTGGAATTGTGGAATCGTGGAATTGTGGAATTGTGGAATTGTGGAATCGTGGAATTGTGGAATTGTGGAATCGTGGAATTGTGGAATTGTGGAATTGTGGAATCGTGGAATTGTGGAATTGTGGAATCGTGGAATTGTGGAATTGTGGAATTGTGGAATCGTGGAATTGTGGAATTGTGGAATTGTGGAATGTTTTGTCCCTGGGAGAAGGGAATTGTGGAATCGTGGAATTGTGGAATCGTGGAATTGTGGGATGTTTTGTCCCTGGGAGAAGGGAATTGTGGAATCGTGGAATTGTGGAATCGTGGAATTGTGGAATTGTGGAATTGTGGAATTGTGGAATTGTGGAATCGTGGAATTGTGGAATCGTGGAATTGTGGAATCGTGGAATTGTGGAATTGTGGAATTGTGGAATCGTGGGATTGTGGAATTGTGGAATTGTGGAATTGTGGAATTGTGGAATGTTTTGTCCCTGGGAGAAGGGAATTGTGGAATTGTGGAATCGTGGAATTGTGGGATGTTTTGTCCCTGGGAGAAGGGAATTGTGGAATTGTGGAATTGTGGAATCGTGGAATTGTGGAATTGTGGAATTGTGGAATCGTGGAATTGTGGGATGTTTTGTCCCTGGGAGAAGGGAATTGTGGAATCGTGGAATTGTGGAATCGTGGAATTGTGGAATCGTGGAATCGTGGAATTGTGGAATTGTGGAATTGTGGAATGTTTTGTCCTTGGGAGAAGGGAATTGTGGAATTGTGGAATCGTGGAATTGTGGAATCGTGGAATCATGGAATTGTGGAATCGTGGAATTGTGGAATTGTGGAATTGTGGAATTGTGGAATTGTGGAATTGTGGAATTGTGGGATGTTTTGTCCCTGGGAGAAGGGAATTGTGGAATTGTGGAATTGTGGAATCGTGGAATTGTGGAATCGTGGAATTGTGGAATCGTGGAATTGTGGGATGTTTTGTCCCTGGGAGAAGGGAATTGTGGAATTGTGGAATCGTGGAATCGTGGAATTGTGGAATGTTTTGTCCCTGGGAGAAGGGAATTGTGGAATTGTGGAATCGTGGAATCATGGAATTGTGGAATCGTGGAATTGTGGAATTGTGGAATCGTGGAATCATGGAATTGTGGAATCGTGGAATTGTGGAATTGTGGAATTGTGGAATCGTGGAATCGTGGAATCGTGGAATTGTGGGATGTTTTGTCCCTGGGAGAAGGGAATTGTGGAGTCGTGGAATTGTGAGGGGGGGAAGGAAATCTTGCAGGAAATCTTGCTGAGGGGGGAAGGAAATCTTCCTGAGGGGGGAATGAAATTTTCCTGAGGGGGAAGGAAATCTTGCTGAGGGGGGAAGGAAATCTTGCTGAGGGGGGAAGGAAATCTTGCTGAGGGGGAAGGAAATCTTGCTGAGGGGGGAAGGAAATCTTCCTGGGATCCCACCCTGGCACAGCTCCCCCCATTCCCTGCTCTCCCCCCCCTCAAAAAGCAGAGCTCAGTCCTGCCCCTCCTCACCCCCCTCCTGAAGGTGTTGATGATGCCCAAAAAGGCAGATTAAAAACTGTTTAGACAACAGTTTTGTGTCTAAAGCAGCAAGGCATTAATTTATTTACCGGCTGGGGCAGCCTGCCAGCTAGTGCTGGAAAAACAGGCTCCGAGGTGCTTGAATAGAACAAACAATTTACACACATTTTGACAATGATGACAACATACTCACATACATATTCATATTATTGCATCATTACGTTACAATATCCATAGCAGGTAGGATCAGGGTGGAGATGGAGGCGTGGTCTCTATTTTGAGGAATATTTTGGTGGCAGTTCCTGTTTGCCTTCACCTTAGGGTCCGTTTTTAACTCCTCTCCCTCGCGTGACCTTTCGTACTTTCTGTTGTCCTTGTGTTCTGATTGCTGAAGCTTCAAGAAGGCCTTGGCTTTGGGCCTATTTAGACCATTGAAATGTCTACCTTGGCTCCCCTGGATGAGATTTATGGGTGTTGAGTTCTTTTGTCTGGTGTTTGTTGTGGTTCCTTTAAGGTTTAATGCTCCTGGTACAGGACAGAGTCTTCTTAGTGTGAAACGCTGCTTACAGCAAACGAAATATAACTTACAGTAAATTATAAGTCATACAAGGGGGTAGGGTCTTATGGTTTACAGTAAAAGCATCTCAATGAACCCTTCCTTCTTCATTGAAGACCCCCCTGAGCACACCGAGTGCTTCCCTCATGGCTCCCCTTCCCCTTCAGGACCCTCCAGTGCCCGAATCCCCTCTCCCATCCCACCCCAGTTCCCCCCACCCACCCCAACCATTCAGGCCAGCCCGTGGTGGTGACCCCGCTGATCCTGTCCCCCCCTCTGTGCAGGTGACAACGTGATCTGCGGGAGCTACGACAGCAAACTGGCCTGGTTTGACCTGGACCTGTCCACCAGACCCTACCAACTGCTCAGGTGAGCACAGGGCCCCCCCAGAGCCCCCTCCCCAGGGCTGATCCCTGCCCTGGCACTCCCAGAGCCCCCTCCCCAGGGCTGATCCCTCCCCACAGCCCCCCAGAGCCCCCTCCCCAGGGCTGGTCCCTGCCCTGGCACTCCAGAGCCCCCTCCCCAGGGCTGGTCCCTGCCCATGGCACCCCAGAGCCCCCTCCCCAGGGCTGATCCCTCCCCACAGCCCCCCAGAGCCCCTCCCCAGGGCTGGTCCCTTCCCATGGCACCCCAGAGCCCCCTCCCCAGGGCTGGTCCCTGCCCATGGCACCCCAGAGCCCCCTCCCTCCCCTCCCACAGCCCCCCAGAGCCCCCTCCCCAGGGCTGGTCCCTTCCCATTGCACCCCCAAAGCCCCCTCCCCAGGGCTGGTCCCTCCCCACAGCCCCCCAGAGCCCCCTCCCCAGGGCTGGTCCCTTCCCATTGCACCCCCAGAGCCCCCTCCCCAGGGCTGATCCCTGCCCTGGCACTCCCAGAGCCCCCTCCCCAGGGCTGGTCCCTGCCCATGGCACCCCAGAGCCCCCTCCCCAGGGCTGATCCCTGCCCTGGCACTCCCAGAGCCCCCTCCCCAGGGCTGATCCCTCCCCACAGCCCCCCAGAGCCCCTCCCCAGGGCTGGTCCCTTCCCATGGCCCCCAGAGCCCCCTCCCCAGGGCTGGTCCCTGCCCATGGCACCCCAGAGCCCCCTCCCCAGGGCTGATCCCTCCCCACAGCCCCCCAGAGCCCCCTCCCCAGGGCTGGTCCCTTCCATGGCACCCCAGAGCCCCCTCCCCAGGGCTGGTCCCTTCCCATGGCACCCCAGAGCCCCCTCCCCAGGGCTGGTCCCTTCCCATGGCACCCCAGAGCCCCCTCCCCAGGGCTGGTCCCTCCCCACAGCCCCCCAGAGCCCCCTCCTTCCCTCCCCAGAGCCCCCCAGAGCCCCCTCCCCAGGGCAGCCCCTGCCACCCTTCCCTCCCCTGCCCACAGCCCCCCAGAGCCCCCTCCCCAGGGCTGGTCCCTCCCCACAGCCCCCCAGAGCCCCCTCCCCAGGGCTGGTCCCTGCCCTGGCACCCCAGAGCCCCCTCCCCAGGCTGGTCCCTCCCCACAGCCCCCCAGAGCCCCCTCCCCAGGGCTGGGCCCTTCCCATTGCACCCCCAAAGCCCCCTCCCCAGGGCTGGTCCCTTCCCACGGCACACCCAGAGCCCCCTCCCAGGGCTGGGCCCTTCCCATTGCACCCCCAAAGCCCCCTCCCCAGGGCTGGTCCCTTCCCACAGCCCCCCAGAGCCCCCTCCCTCCCCTCCCCACAGCTCCCCAGAGCCCCCTCCCCGGGTCTGGTCCCGGCCCTGGCCCCTGCCAAGGGGGGTGGAGCCCCTGGGGCTGTGCCAGGAGCAGCTCCCAGTTTATCCCAGTTCCCCTCTCACAGGGGGACAGTGGCAACTCTCCAGCAGCTCCCAGTGTATCCCATTTCCCCTGGGCACAGAGCCCACAGCAGCTCCCAGTTTATCCCAGTTCCCTGGGGACAGTGCCCACAGCAGCTCCCAGTTTATCCCAGTTCCCCTGGGCACAGTGCCCACAGCAGCTCCCAGTTTATCCCAGTTCCCCTGGGCACAGTGCCCACAGCAGCTCCCGTTTATCCCAGTTCCCTGTTGGCACAGAGCCCACAGCAGCTCCCAGTGTATCCCAGTTCCATGGGCACAGAGCCCAAGGAGTTCCCAGTGTATCCCAGTTCCATGGGCACAGAGCCCAAAGGAGCTCCCAGTGTATCCCAGTTCCATGGGCACAGAGCCCACAGCAGCTCCCAGTTTATCCCAATTCCCCTCTCAAAGGGGGACAGTCCCAGCTCTCCAGTAGCTCCCAGTGTATCCCAGTTCCCCGGGGACAGTCCCAGCTCTCCAGAGCCCATAGCAGTTCCCAGTTTGTCCCAGTTCCCCTGGGGACAGGGGCAGCTCAGAGGGACCACAGCAGTTCCCAGTTTGTCCCCCCTCCATCCCCTCCCCATCCCTCCATCCCCTCCATCCCCCCAATCCCCTCCATCCCCTCCATCCCCTCCATCCCCTCCATCCCCTCCCCACCCCTCCATCCCCTCCATCCCCTCCCCATCCCCACCATCCCCTCCATCCCCCCCATCCCCTCCATCCCCCCCCATCCCCTCCATCCCCCCATCCCCCCCATCCCCTCCATCCCCCCCATCCCCCCCATCCCCTCCATCCCCTCCAACCCCTCCATCCCCTCCACCCTCCATCCCCCCCCATCCCCCCCAATCCCCTCCATCCCCTCCACCCCTCCCATCCCCCCCAACCCCTCCATCCCCTCCATCCCCTCCCCATCCCCTCCATCCCCTCCCATCCCCCCCATCCCCTCCATCCCCTCCCCATCCCCTCCATCCCCTCCATCCCCTCCATCCCCCCCAATCCCCTCCATCCCCTCCATCCCCTCCCCATCCCCTCCATCCCCTCCCATCCCCCCCATCCCCTCCATCCCCTCCATCCCCCCCATCCCTCCATCCCCTCCATCCCCTCCATCCCCTCCATCCCCCCAATCCCCTCCCCACCCCCCCATCCCCTCCATCCCCCCATTCCCCCCATCCCCTCCATCCCCTCCCCATCCCCTCCACCCTCCATCCCCCCCCATCCCCTCCATCCCCTCCATCCCCCCCATCCCCTCCATCCCCTCCATCCCCCCCATCCCCTCCATCCCTCCATCCCCTCCCCATCCCCTCCATCCCCTCCATCCCCCCATCCCCTCCATCCCCTCCCCATCCCCTCCATCCCCCCATCCCCTCCATCCCCCCAATCCCCTCCCCATCCCCTCCATCCCCCTCCATCCCCCCCAATCCCCTCCATCCCCCTCCATCCCCCCAATCCCCTCCATCCCCTCCATCCCCTCCCCATCCCCTCCATCCCCTCCATCCCCCCAATCCCCTCCCCATCCCCTCCATCCCCTCCATCCCCTCCATCCCCTCCCCATCCCCTCCATCCCCTCCCCCATCCCCTCCATCCCCTCCCCATCCCCTCCATCCCCCCCATCCCCTCCATCCCCCCAATCCCCTCCCCATCCCCTCCATCCCCCCCATCCCCTCCATCCCCCTCCCATCCCCTCCCCATCCCCTCCATCCCCCCCATTCCCCCCATCCCCTCCATCCCCTCCATCCCCCTCCATCCCCCCAATCCCCTCCATCCCCTCCCCATCCCCTCCATCCCCTCCCCATCCCCTCCATCCCCTCCCCATCCCCCCCATCCCCTCCATCCCTCCATCCCCCCCAATCCCCTCTATCCCCCCCAATCCCCCCAATCCCCTCCATCCCCCTCCATCCCCCCAATCCCCTCCATCCCCTCCATCCCCCCAATCCCCTCCCCATCCCCTCCATCCCCTCCATCCTCCCCATCCCCTCCATCCCCTCCCCATCCCCTCCATCCCCTCCATCCCCTCCATCCCCTCCATCCCCCCCATCCCCTCCATCCCCTCCATCCCCTCCATCCCCTCCATCCCCTCCATCCCCTCCATCCCCTCCCCATCCCCTCCATCCCCTCCATCCTCCCCATCCCCTCCATCCCCCTCCCCATCCCCTCCATCCCCCCCATCCCCCCCCATCCCCTCCATCCCCCCCATCCCCTCCATCCCCTCCATCCCCCCAATCCCCTCCATCCCCTCCATCCCCTCCATCCCCTCCATCCCCCCCATCCCCTCCATCCCCTCCCCATCCCCTCCATCCCCCCCATTCCCCCCATCCCCTCCATCCCCTCCATCCCCCTCCCATCCCCTCCCCATCCCCTCCATCCCCTCCACCCCCTCCATCCCCTCCATCCCCTCCCCATCCCCTCCATCCCCTCCATCCCCTCCATCCCCCCCAATCCCCTCCATCCCCTCCAATCCCCCCTCTCTCCTCAGGCACCACCGCCGTGCCCTTCGTGGCGTTGCTTTCCACCGGCTCTACCCGCTCTTCGCCTCCGCCTCCGACGACGGCACCGTCATCGTCTGCCATGGCAGGGTCTACAGGTGTGGGGGGCATGAAATTGGGGTCTGGGGGGACACTGTGGGTGTGGGGGGCATGAAATTGGGGTCTGGGGGGCATGAAATTGGGGTCTGGGGGGCATGAAATTGGGGTCTGGGGGGGACACTCTGGGTGTGGGGGGCATGAAATTGGGGTCTGGGGGGGCACTCTGGGTGTGGGGGGCATGAAATTGGGGGCTGGGGGGCATGAAATTGGGGTCTGGGGGGACAGTGTGGGTGTGGGGGGCATGAAATTGGGGGCTGGGGGGGCACTGTGGGTGTGGGGGGCATGAAATTGGGGTCTGGGGGGGCACTCTGGGTGTGGGGGGGCATGAAATTGGGGTCTGGGGGACACTCGGGGTGTGGAGGGGCATGAAATTGGGGTGTGGGGGACACTCGGGGTGTGGGGGACACTGTGGATGTGGGGGGGACACTGTGGATGGGGGGGGACACTGTGGATGTGGGGGGACACTGTGGCTGTGGGGGGACACTGTGGATGTGGGGGGACACTGTGGATATGGGGGACACTGTGGATGTGGGGGGACACTGTGGATGTGGGGGGGACACTGTGGCTGTGGGGGGACACTGGATGTGGGGGGACACTGGATGTGGGGGGACACTGTGGCTGTGGGGGGACTGGGGGGACACTGTGGCTGTGGGGCCCTTTCCCTCCAGCAGAGCCCTGCAGGGGCTGTGTGGGGGGCGCCTCGGGGTGGGACACGGCGCTTTTGGGGCATTTTGGGGCGGTTTTGGGGATCCCCCAGAGCGCCCGCTGACCCCTCTGTCTGTCTGTCTGTCTGTCTGTCCCCACCCCGCAGTGACCTCCTGCAGAACCCGCTGCTGGTGCCCGTCAAGGTGCTCAAGGGCCACGTCCCCACCCTGGACCTGGGGTCCTGGACGTGATTTTCCACCCCACCCAGCCCTGGGTGTTCTCCTCGGGCGCCGACGGCACCGTCCGGCTCTACACCTAAACCTGGCCCTGCTCCAGCTCCACCATCCTAAACCTGGCCCTGTTCCAGCTCCACCATCCTAAACCCGGCCCCAGGGGATCCTAAACCTGGCCCTGTCCCAGCTCCACCATCCTAAACCCGGCCCCAGGGGATCCTAAACCCGGCCCCAGGGGATCCTAAACCCGGCCCCAGGGGATCCTAAACCCGGCCCCAGGGGATCCTAAACCTGGCCCCAGGGGATCCTAAACCCGGCCCCAGGGATCCCCCCCTGTCCCAGCTCCACCATCTGGCTCTACACCTAAACCCGGCCTGAGGGGATCCTAAACCCGGCCTGAGGGGATCCTAAACCCAGCCCGAAGGGATCCTAAACCCAGCCCGAAGGGATCCTAAACCCGGCCCCAGGGGATCCTAACCCGGCCCCAGGGGATCCTAAACCCAGCCCGAGGGGATCCTAAACCCGGCCCCAGGGGATCCTAAACCCAGCCCGAAGGGATCCTAAACCCGGCCCCAGGGGATCCTAAACCCAGCCCGAAGGGATCCTAAACCCGGCCCCAGGGGATCCTAAACCCAGCCCGAAGGGATCCTAAACCCGGCCCCAGGGGATCCTAAACCCAGCCCGAAGGGATCCTAAACCCGGCCCCAGGGGATCCTAAACCCAGCCCGAAGGGATCCTAAACCTGGCCCAGGGGATCCTAAACCCGGCCCCAGGGGATCCTAAACCCGGCCCAAGGGGATCCTAAACCCAGCCCGAAGGGATCCTAAACCCGGCCCCAGGGGATCCTAAACCCAGCCCGAAGGGATCCTAAACCCGGCCCCAGGGGATCCTAAACCCAGCCCGAAGGGATCCTAAACCCGGCCCCAGGGGATCCTAAACCCAGCCCGAGGGGATCCTAAACCCAGCCCGAAGGGATCCTAAACCCAGCCCGAAGGGATCCTAAACCCGGCCCCAGGGGATCCTAAACCCGGCCCCAGGGGATCCTAAACCCAGCCCGAGGGGATCCTAAACCCAGCCCGAAGGGATCCTAAACCCGGCCCCAGGGGATCCTAAACCCGGCCCCAGGGGATCCTAAACCCAGCCCGAGGGGATCCTAAACCCAGCCCGAAGGGATCCTAAACCCGGCCCCAGGGGATCCTAAACCCAGCCCGAGGGGATCCTAAACCCGGCCCCAGGGGATCCTAAACCCGGCCCCAGGGGATCCTAAACCTGGCCCCAGGGGATCCTAAACCCGGCCCCAGGGGATCCTAAACCCGGCCCCAGGGGATCCTAAACCCGGCCCTGCCCCAACTCCACCATCTACACCTAAACCTGGCCCGAGGGGATCCTAAACCCAGCCCGAGGGATTCCCCGACCCTGCTCCAGCTCCAGCACCCCCCTGGGGTCAGGCAGGGCTGGGACCACCAGGGTGGGACCCTCACAGGGCTGGGATCACCAGGGTGGGACCCTCACGGAGCTGGGATCACCAGGGTGGGACTCTCAGGGAGCTGGGATCACCCTGGTGGGACCCTCATGGAGCTGGGATCACCAGGGTGGGACCCTCATGGAGCTGGGATCACCAGGGTGGGACCCTCACAGGGCTGGGACCACCAGGGTGGGACCCTCACGGGGCTGGGATCACCAGGGTGGGACCCTCACAGGGCTGGGATCACCCTGGTGGGACCCTCATGGAGCTGGGATCACCAGGGTGGGACCCTCAGGGAGCTGGGATCACCAGGGTGGGACCCTCATGGAGCTGGGATCACCAGGGTGGGACCCTCACAGGGCTGGGACCACCAGGGTGGGACCCTCACGGGGCTGGGATCACCAGGGTGGGACCCTCACAGGGCTGGGACCACCAGGGTGGGACCCTCATGGAGCTGGGATCACCAGGGTGGGACCCTCACGGGGCTGGGATCACCAGGGTGGGACCCTCACGGGGCTGGGATCACCCCATTCCATCAGGAACCCCACGGGCACTCAGATTTTGGGGCTCAATAAACAGTTTTGGGTACAAGGCCTGGCTCTCGTGTCCTGCATTCCCTGGGGACCCCCCTGTACCCACCACGGACCTGTCCCCCCCCCTACAGACCCCCAGCCCCCCAAAAGGGGTGCCCTGGGCAGGGGCTGCTCCCTCTTCCCAGCAGCAATTCCCAGGTTTGTCCCCTCGTGGGGACGGGACCCCCTCGTGGGGACGGGACTGACCCATCCCAGCCGGATCCCTGGAAGTGCCAAGCAGGGGGGGCAGTGCCAGGCCCTGCTTTGGGGGTCAATGGCACCCCAAAACACCCCCCTAATCCCCCCAGGAAGCCCCCACGGGGGCACCAGCCCTGCCCCTGGGTCTGGGATATCCCAGGGAAAGGATCCCAGCAGGACCTGGAATGGGATCCCAACCCGGAGGAGAAACCCGAGGTGAGCAGGGAAGGGACAGGATGGGGGGACGAGGAGGGGGCAGGAACAGCTTTGGGGGATGGGGGTCCCACGAGTGGAGCCAGGACCACAAAAGGCTTCCCCTTGGGATGAGGGGGGGGGAAAACCCGGGATGTCCCTCCAGAGGGACCCCCCAGAGGAACAGTGTCCCCCTAGACCCCCCCAACATCCACAGTGTCCCCCCACATCCACAGTGTCCCCCCCACATCCACAGTGTCCCCCCCACACCCACAGTGTCCCCCTAGACCCCCCCAACATCCACAGTGTCCCCCCACATCCACAGTGTCCCCCCCACACCCACAGTGTCCCCCAACATCCACAGTGTCCCCCCATATCCACAGTGTCCCCCCACACCCAGTGTCCCCCCACAGCCACAGTGTCCCCCCCACACCCACAGTGTCCCCCCACAGCCACAGTGTCCCCCCACATCCACAGTGTCCCCCCACATCCACAGTGTCCCCCCCACACCCACAGTGTCCCCCCCAACATCCACAGTGTCCCCCCCAACATCCACAGTGTCCCCCCCACACCCACAGTGTCCCCCCCAACATCCACAGTGTCCCCCCCACACCCACAGTGTCCCCCCCACACCCACAGTGTCCCCCCCACATCCACAGTGTCCCCCCCATATCCACAGTGTCCCCCCCACATCCACAGTGTCCCCCCCACATCCACAGTGTCCCCCCACAGCCACAGTGTCCCCCCACACCCACAGTGTCCCCCCACATCCACAGTGTCCCCCCCACAGCCACAGTGTCCCCCCACAGCCACAGTGTCCCCCCACATCCACAGTGTCCCCCCCACAGCCACAGTGTCCCCCCCACACCCACAGTGTCCCCCCCAACATCCACAGTGTCCCCCCCACAGCCACAGTGTCCCCCCCAACATCCACAGTGTCCCCCCACAGCCACAGTGTCCCCCCACAGCCACAGTGTCCCCCCCACACCCACAGTGTCCCCCCCACACCCACAGTGTCCCCCCCACAGCCACAGTGTCCCCCAACATCCACAGTGTCCCCCCATATCCACAGTGTCCCCCCACATCCACAGTGTCCCCCCCAACATCCACAGTGTCCCCCCACATCCACAGTGTCCCCCCACACCCACAGTGTCCCCCCACACCCACAGTGTCCCCCCACACCCACAGTGTCCCCCCACACCCACAGTGTCCCCCCACATCCACAGTGTCCCCCCACACCCACAGTGTCCCCCCACATCCACAGTGTCCCCCCACATCCACAGTGTCCCCCCACACCCACAGTGTCCCCCCACATCCACAGTGTCCCCCCACATCCACAGTGTCCCCCCACATCCACAGTGTCCCCCCATATCCACAGTGTCCCCCAACATCCACAGTGTCCCCCCCACAGCCACAGTGTCCCCCCCACACCCACAGTGTCCCCCCCACATCCACAGTGTCCCCCCCACAGCCACAGTGTCCCCCCAGACCCCCCCAATCCACAGTGTCCCCCCCCCCCCCAAAATAAAGAGGTTCCCCCCCCCCCCAAAATGTGTGAGGAGCAAAGATCTTTATTTAAAAATAAGTTTATGTACAGTGTCTATGGGGGGGGGGAGGGGCGTGGGGGGACAGTCACATTCACCAAGGGGGGGGTCCTGGGGTGGGGGGGGGGGGTTGAGGGGGGGCAGGACCCCCCAAATCAGCACTGGGGAGCAGCAGGGGGGGGGTCTGGAAGCAGCAGGGATTGGGGGGGGGGGGAAAATCAGAATCCATCCTGCTCCAAGGGGGGATCCCAGGGCAAACTGGAACCCTTTCCCACCCATTCCAGAGCCCCCCATCCCGGGGGGAAGGGGCAGGACCCCCTGTTCAGCACTGGGGGGGGGGGGGTCTGGAAGCAGCAGGGATGGGGGGGGGAAATCAGGATCCATCCTGCTCCAAGGGAGGGGATATCCCAGGATGGGGCCAGCTCAGGGCTCCAGGAACCTTTTCCCACCCATCCCAGAGCCCCCCTGTGCCCCCCACCCCAGGGGGGGGGGGAACCCCCTGTTCAGCACTGGGGGGGGGTCAGGATCCATCCTGCTCCAAGGGGGGGGATATCCCAGGATGGAGCCAGCCCAGGGCTCCAGGAACCCTTTCCCACCCATCCCAGAGCCCCCCACCCCGGGAAGGGGGACACAGGACCCCCTGTTCAGCACTGGGGGGGGGGGATCAGGATCCATCCTGCTCCAAAGGGGGGATATCCCAGGATGGAGCCAGCCCAGGGCAAACTGGAACCCTTCCCCACCCATCCCAGAGCCCCCCAAGGGGGGCAGGACCCCCTGATCAGCACTGGAGGGGAGGGGGGGGTCAGGATCCATCCTGCTCCAAGGGGGGGATCCCAGGGCTCCAGGAACCCTTTCCCACCCATCCCAGAGCCCCCCACCCCGGGGGGAAGGGGCAGGACTGGGGGGGGGGGTCTGGAAGCAGCAGGAATGGGGGGAGGGGGGTCAGGATCCAGGTCCCAGGATCAGATCCAGGGGTCTCCAGAGCTCACAGGATGGGATCCAGGAGGTCCCAGGATCCAGGGGCTCTCAGGATGGGATCCAGGGCTCTCAGGATGGGATCCAGGGCTCTCAGGATGGGATCCAGGGCTCTCAGGATGGGATCCAGGGATCTCAGGATGGGATCCAGGAGGTCCCAGGATGGGATCCAGGAGGTCCCAGGATGGGATCCAGGGCTCTCAGGATGGGATCCAGGGCTCTCAGGATGGGATCCAGGGCTCTCCAGGGCTCACAGGATGGGATCCAGGGATCTCCAGGGCTCCCAGGATGGGATCCAGGGCTCTCCAAGGCTCTCAGGATGGGATCCAGGGATCTCCAGGGCTCCCAGGATGGGATCCAGGGCTCTCCAAGGCTCTCAGGATGGGATCCAGGGATCTCCAGGGCTCTCAGGATGGGATCCAGGGCTCTCCAAGGCTCTCAGGATGGGATCCAGGGATCTCCAGGGCTCTCAGGATGGGATCCAGGGCTCTCCAAGGCTCTCAGGATGGGATCCAGGGATCTCCAGGGCTCTCAGGATGGGATCCAGGGCTCTCCAAGGCTCTCAGGATGGGATCCAGGGCTCTGCAGGGCTCTCAGGATGGGATCCAGGGCTCTGCAGGGCTCTCAGGATGGGATCCAGGGCTCTGCAGGGCTCTCAGGATGGGATCCAGGGCTCTGCAGGGCTCTCAGGATGGGATCCAGGGATCTCCAGGGCTCTCAGGATGGGATCCAGGGCTCTCCAAGGCTCTCAGGATGGGATCCAGGGCTCTGCAGGGCTCTCAGGATGGGATCCAGGGCTCTCCAAGGCTCTCAGGATGGGATCCAGGGCTCTCCAAGGCTCTCAGGATGGGATCCAGGGATCTCCAGGGCTCTCAGGATGGGATCCAGGGCTCTGCAGGGCTCACAGGATCCGCACCAGCCTGCCCAGGGTCTCGGCCACCTTGATCCTCACGGCAGGAACGGGGTCCTTGAGCAGCAGGTTCAGGGCTGGGGGGGCACAGAGGGACACGATGGGGGGGTTTGGGGAGGGGGGAAAGGGTCGGGACCCCCTCCCAGGGATGGGGGAACCCCCCCTGTGCCACCCCCAGCCCAGCCCAGCCCAGCCCAGGGAAAAGGCCTGGGACCCTGCTCTGCATTTAACGGGAATTTACATTTTAAAATTCATTTTAAATTTATTCAGGACCACCCTGTGCATTTAATTTGAATTTAAATTTACTCAGGACCACCCTGTGCATTTAATTTGAATTTAAATTTACTCAGGATCATCCTGTGCCTTTAATTTGAATTTAAATTTACTCAGGACCATCCTGTGCCCTTCCTTCTAATTTAGATTTGCTCAGGACCACTGTGCCTTTACTTCTAATTTTAATTTACTCAGGACAGTCCTCTGCATTTCATTTTAATTTAAATTTACTCAGGACCATCCTGTGCCTTTCCTTCTAATTTAGATTTGCTCAGGACCATCCTGTGCCTTTTATTTTCATTTAAATTTACTCAGGACCATCCTCTGCAATTTTATTTTAATTTAAATTTCCTCAGGACCATCCTGTGCCATTCCTTTTATTTTAAACTTGCTCAGGACCGTCCTCTGCCTTTCCTTCTAATTTAATTTACTCAGGACCATCCTGTGCCTTTCCTTCTAATTTAGATTTGCTCAGGACAGTCCTCTGCATTTTTTATTTTAATTTAAATTTACTCAGGACCATCCTCTGCATTTTTTATTTTAATTTAAATTTACTCAGGACCATCCTGTGCCTTTACTTTTAGTTTAAATTTGCTCAGGACCACTTTGCATTTACTTCTAATTTTAATTTACCCAGGACCGTCCTGTGCCTTTTATTTTAAATTTTTTTAAAATTTACTGTGCCTCTACTTTTAGTTTGAACTTACTCAGGACAGTCCTCTGCATTTTATTTTAATTTAAATTTACTCAGGACCATCCTGTGCCCTCCTTTCAATTTAGATTTGCTCAGGACCGTCCTGTGCCTTTTATTTTAATTTAAATTTTTTTAAAATTTACTGTGCCTCTACTTTTAGTTTAAATTTGCTCTGGACCACTCTGTATTTAATTCTAATTTTAATTTACCCAGGACCACCCTTTGCATTTCATTTTACTGTGGCCTTTTGGGGCAAAGTTCCCCCCTCCCCCCCCCAAAAAAAAAAACACTTTTGATCTTTTTGTCCCCAAAAAAGGGGCCAAACAGGAGGGGAAGGAACTGAGGTTTAAACCCTCCCCCTTCCCTCCCCTCCACAGGCACAGAATATTTGGGAATAACCGAAATATCCTCCTGGTTTTGGGGGGAGAACAAAACCCAGAGAAGGTGCTGGGGAGGCTCCCAGGATGGGGGGCACTGGGGGGTACTGGGGGGTACTGGGGGATACTGGGGGGCACTGGGGGGTACTGGGGGGCACTGGGGGGCACTGGGGGGACCCCCCCACGCTGCCCTGGGGGGTTTGGGACGGGTTTGGAGCCCCCCGACCCCTTTGCCATCCCCATCCCAGGGCCGGGAGCGGTTCCTGGGATCGCCAAAACCACCCCTGGCGCTTTTCCCTGCCCATAAAAACCCCCCTTTTGCCAGGAGCTGGTTTAGCTGGCACTGCCAATTCCTCCTCCCTCCTCCCTGTTCCCGCTGGATCCTCCACGGATCCCAACCCCATCCCCGGGCAGATCCCGACCCTATCCCGGAGCAGATCCCATCCCAACCCCATCCCGGGGCAGATCCCGACCCCATCCCGGGGCAGATCCCAATTCCATCCCAGGGCAGATCCCATCCCAACCCCATCCCGGGGCAGATCCCGACCCCATCCCGGGGCAGACCCCATCCCAATCCCATCCCGAGGCTGATCCCAACCCCATCCCGGGGCAGATCCCAATTCCAGCCCAGGGCAGATCCCATCCCAATCCCATCCCGGGGCAGGTCCCAACCCCATCCCAGGGCAGATCCCATCCCAATCCCATTCCGGGGCAGGTCCCGACCCCACCTGGGAAAGATCCCATCCCAATCCCAGCCCGGGGCAGATCCCGACCCTATCCCAGGGCAGATCCCAATCCCATCCCGGGAAAGATCCCATCCCATCCCCACCCGGGGCAGATCCCAATCCCATCCTAGGGCAGATCCCATCCCAATCCCACCCCGGGAGAGATCCCGACCCCACCCGGGAAAGATCCCATCCCAATCCCATCCCGGGACAGGTCCCGACCCCATCCCGGGGCAGATCCCAATCCCATCCCGGGGCTGATCCCAATCCCACCCCGGGGCAGATCCCAATCCCATACCGGGGCAGATCCCAACCCCACCCCGGGGCAGATCCCAACCCCATCCCGGGGCAGATCCCAACCCCACCCCGGGGCAGATCCCATCCCAATCCCACCCCGGGGCTGATCCCAATCCCACCCCGGGGCAGATCCCATCCCAATCCCACCCCGGGGCAGATCCCATCCCAATCCCACCCCGGGGCTGATCCCAATCCCACCCCGGGGCAGATCCCATCCCAATCCCACCCCGGGGCAGATCCCATCCCAATCCCATCCCGGGGCTGATCCCAATCCCATCCCGGGGCTGATCCCAATCCCACCCCGGGGCTGATCCCAATCTCATCCCGGGGCAGATCCCAATCCCACCCCGGGGCTGATCCCAAACCCACCCCGGGGCAGGTCCCTCTCTCCCCGAACTCGGCCAGCTCCCCCTTTCTGCTGGAAGGGATCCCGGGAGCCGACGGAAAGAGGAGCTTTTTTTTCCTATTTTTCCTTTTTTAGCGTTTTTGGGCTTTTTTGTGGTTTTTTTTTTTTAAGCTCGCCTTGGAAGGCTCGGAAATTTTCCGTGCGTTTTACCAGAGACCATGAGGTCACCGGTGACAGGGGGGGGAAACAATCCCTGAAATCCAGGAAAATCACTTAACTCCGCTCCCGAAATGCCACCGGCCCCGGGGCTGGGATGAGGGGGGGTGGGGAAGGAAGGAATTGTGGTCTGGGGGATGGAGCAGCCCCTGAGCCCCCCCCCCATTTCCATGGATTCCCACCAGGGATTGGGGGGGCTCTCCCGGGATCTCCCCCCTTCCTCCAGGGAGCCCCCCTGGGGGAGCCAGACCCCAAAAAGCATCTTGATATCCCCCCCAAAGCCCAGACCCCCCTTTCCCCCCCAAAATCTCCTGCCAGGGGGTGCCAGGCCATGGATTCCGGCTCCAAGAGCTCATCCCAGCCATGGATTCCGGCTCCAAGGGCTCATCCCAGCCATGGATTCCGGCTCCAGGGGCTCATCCCAGCCATGGATTCCGGCTCCAGGGGCTCATCCCAGCCATGGATTCCGGCTCCAAAACCTCGGGGTCCCCCACTCTGGGGGTGCTGAGCTCCGGATCCAAGGGGAAAAAGAGGCATTCCCGGCCCCCACTCACCCGAAATGAGCTGGTCCAGGTCCACCTGCTGGCAGTGCTCCTCCTCCACGTGCAGCACCAGGAAGCCTGGGGGGACAATTCCAGAGGAAAGGATTGGTCTTTTCCCCCTCCACCACCACCCCAAACCCACCCAGGAGCCCCTCGGGGCATCGGGAGGGTGGAAAAGCCACCCCTGAGCCCACCAGCACCGCCCTGGCCGTGTCCCCAAAGTGCCACGTCCATGGGGACATTTCCCAGTATCCAACCTGAGCCTCCCCTGGCACCGCGAACCCAAAGAGGGGATGGGGACAGGGCCCAGATGGGGACAGGAACGGGGTTAGGGGGACCCCAAAACCCCCCAAACATACCCCAAAAACACCCAGAATACCCCAAAACTACCCAAAACACACCCGACCCCCCTAAAACAGCCAAACCCCCCCAAAACCCCCTTGGGGACCCTCAGGACCCGTGTCACCCCCCCCTGGTGACAAAAGCCACTGTGGGGAGATGGCTTGGTGACCTAAGTGGGGACAGCAACAGGGACCACCTGGGGACAAGAGTGAGGTCAAGGGAACCCCAAAACCCCCCAAAAATACCTCAAAACTCACCCAGAATACCACAAAACTACCCAAAACACACTTGACCCCCCCCTAAAACAACCAAAACCCCCCCAAAACCCCCCAAACATACCCCAAAACTCACCCAGAATACCCCAAAACTACCCAAAACACACCTGACCCCCCTAAAATAACCAAAACCCCCTTGGGGACCCTCAGGACCGGTGTCACCCCCCCTGGTGACAAAAGCCACTGTGGGGAGATGGCTTGGTGACCTAAGTGGGGACAGCACCAGGGGACAAGAATGAGGTCAGGGGAACCCTAAAACCCCTCAAAATTACCCCAAAACCACCCTTGGACCACCATGTGCCCTCCGTGGGGCGGTGGCACCGCTTGGGGACAACTCCAGGTGTCCCCTGTCCCCAGGCTGGCCCCCAGGACCCCCCAGGACCCCCCCAGGACAGGGGACACGGGGACCTCACCGATGAACATGGGGGCGGCCGCTCGAATTTCCGCCCAGGGGCTCTTGAAGTAGAAGAGGTTGGTGGAGATGAGGCGGTTCAGCATCTCGGGGTAGCTCTGCATCTGGGGGACACACCGGGCTCAGGGGACACAGGGGACACAGGGGACACAGGGGACACACACCGGGCTCAGGGGGACACAGGGGACACTGGGGGACACAGGGGACACAGGGGACACACACCGGGCTCAGGGGGGACACAGGGGACACAGGGGACACACACCGGGCTGAGGGGGGACACAGGGGACACACACCGGGCTCAGGGGGGACACGGGGGACACAGGGGACACACACCGGGCTCAGGGGGGACACAGGGGACACAGGGGACACACACCGGGCTGAGGGGGGACACAGGGGACACACACCGGGCTCAGGGGGGACACAGGGGACACACACCGGGCTCAGGGGGGACACGGGGGACACAGGGGACACACACCGGGCTCAGGGGGGACACAGGGGACATGGGGGGACACAGGGGACACACACCGGGCTCAGGGGGGACACAGGGGACACACAACGGGGCTCAGGGGGGACACAGGGGACACACACCGGGCTGAGGGGGGACACAGGGGACACAGGGGACACAGGGGACACACACCGGGCTCAGGGGGGACACAGGGGACACACACCGGGCTCAGGGGGGACACGGGGGACACAGGGGACACACACCGGGCTCAGGGGGGACACGGGGGACACAGGGGACACACACCGGGCTCAGGGGGGACACGGGGGACACAGGGGACACACACCGGGCTCAGGGGAACACAGGGGACACACACCGGGCTCAGGGGACACAGGGGACACAGGGGACACACACCGGGCTCAGGGGACACAGGGGACACAGGGGACACACACCGGGCTCAGGGGACACAGGGGACACAGGGGACACACACCGGGCTCAGGGGGACACAGGGGACACAGGGGACACACACCGGGCTCAGGGGGGACACGGGGGACACAGGGGACACACCGGGCTCAGGGGGACACAGGGGACACAGGGGACACTGGGGGACACACACCGGGCTCAGGGGACACAGGGGACACGGGGGGGGACACCAGGCTCAGGGGGACACAGGGGACACTGGGGGACACAGGGGACACACACTGGGCTCAGGGGGACACAGGGGACACAGGGGGGACACAGGACAGTCCAGGAGTGGGGGACACTCGAGATGCATGAGACCCACAGGATGGGGAGGGACACACGAGACCCACAGGACAAGGGGGGACATGGTGGGACACACCAGACCCACAGGACAGGGAGGGACACACGAGACCCACAGGATGGGGAGGGACAGGGGGGGACAGAGAGGGACACACGAGACCCACAGGACAGGGGGGACAGGGGGGGACACATGAGACCCAGGGGACAGGAGGGACAGGGAGGGACACACGAGACCCACAGGATGGGGAGGGACAGGGAGGGACAGGGAGGGACAGGGGGGTACACACGAGACCCACAGGACAGGGAGGGACAGGGAGGGACAGGGGGGGACAGGGAGGGACAGGGGGGGACAGGGGGGGACACATGAGACCCACAGGACAGGGAGGGACATGGAGGGACAGCGAGGGACAGGGAGGGACACACCAGACCCTCAGGATGGGGAGGACAGGAGGGACACGGAGGATCCACAGGATCCACAGGACATGGAAGGCACGCAGGGCAGCCCCACAGTGGCCCTGCCCCTGTCCCCCCAGCCTCACCCTGTCCCTGTCCCCATCCCCCCAGCCCCACCCTGTCCCTGTCCCCATCCCCCCAGCCTCACCCTGTCCCTGTCCCCATCCCCCCAGCCCCACCCTGTCCCTGTCCCCATCCCCCCAGCCTCACCCTGTCCCTGTCCCCATCCCCCCAGCCCCACCCTGTCCCTGTCCCCATCCCCCCATCCCCATACACTGTCCCCGTCCCCATCCCCACAACCCCACCCTGTCCCCGTCCCCATCTCCCCAGCCCCACGGTGTCCCCCACCCCGGTGTCCCCCCATCCCCACAGTGTCCCTGTCCCCATCCCCACAGTGTCCCCCTGTCCCTGTCCCCATCCGCCCATCCCCACCCCGGTGTCCCCCCATCCCCACGGTGTCCCTGTCCCTGTCCCCATCCCTGTCACTGTCCCCATCCCCCATCCCCACGGTGTCCCCCTGTCCCCTGTCCCTGTCCCCATCCCCATGGTGTCCCTGTCCCCATCCCCACGGTGTCCCCCTGTCCCCTGTCCCTGTCCCCATCCCCACGGTGTCCCTGTCCCTGTCCCCATCCCCTCAGTGTCCCTGTCCCTGTCCCCTCTCACCAGGTGCTTGCAGACGTTGTTGATGAACTCCCCGAAGTGCAGCCCCCTGTCCTGGTGCAGGTGGTTCAGGAACATTTCCCGCAGCCCCTCACACCCCATGCTGGGCCCACATGTCCTCAGGGCAAACTTACAGGCCTAGGGACAGCGACAGGGACAGGGATGGGACAGGGATGGGACAGGGACGGGACAGGGACAGGGATGGGACAGGGATGGGACAGGGACAGGGATGGGACAGGGATGGGACAGGGACAGGGATGGGACAGGGACAGGGACAGGGATGGGACAGGGACAGGGATGGGACAGGGACAGGGATGGGACAGGGATGGGACAGGGACAGGGATGGGACAGGGACAGGGACAGGGACAGGGATGGGACAGGGACAGGGATGGGACAGGGATGGGACAGGGACAGGGATGGGACAGGGACAGGGACAGGGATGGGACAGGGACAGGGATGGGACAGGGATGGGACAGGGACAGGGACAGGGACAGGGACAGGGACGGGACAGGGATGGGACAGGGACAGGGACAGGGATGGGACAGGGATGGGACAGGGACAGGGATGGGACAGGGATGGGACAGGGAAAGGGACAGGGACAGGGACAGGGGGTGATTTGTGGTGGGCACCAAGGCTGGGGGCGAGGGGAGGGGGGGGCATTGTCCCCTCCAGCCCCAGTATGGAGACACCAGTGGCACTGGCATTGTCACCTCCAGCCCCAGGATGGAAACACCAGTGGCACTGGCATTGTCACCTCCTGTCCCCAGGGCAGGACAAAACCAGCATGGAAACACCAGTGGCACCACACTGGCATTGTCCCCTCCTGTCCCCAGGGCAGGACAGTTCCAGTATGGAAACACCAGTGGCACTGCCATTGTCCCCTCCTGTCACCAGAGAGGACACCCCCAGTATGGAAACACCAGTGGTACCACCCTGGCATTGTCCCGTCCTGCCACCAGGGCAGGACACTCCCAGTATGGAAACACCAGTGGCACTGGCATTGTCACCTCCTGCCACCAGGATGGAATCTGTCCCCTCCAGCCCCAGCACAGAAACACCAGTGGCACTGCCATTGTCCCCTCCTGTCCCCAGACATGGGGTTTGTTTTTTTTCCCACCTTGACCACGTCGGGCTGGGGGTCCTGCAGGTGCAGCAGCAGCGTCACCAGCCCGTTCAGCACCTGCTCCAGGAACACCTCACCCTCGGCCGCCCCGAAACGAGACAGGATCCCAAAGAGCGCGATGGACGAGCGGCGCAGCTCGGGCTGCTCCTGGGGAGGGGCATGGAGTGGGCACGGAGTGGGGGTGGGATTGGGATGGCATTGGGATGGAGTGGGGATGGCATTGGGATGGCATTGGGATGGAGTGGGGATGGCATTGGGATGGAATTGGGATGGCATTGGGATGGCATTGGGATGGAGTGGGGATGGCATTGGGATGGCATTGGGATGGAGTGGGGATGGCATTGGGATGGTGTTGGGATGGAGTGGGGATGGCATTGGGATGGCATTGGGATGGCATTGGGATGACAAAGGGGGAGCCAATCCCAGTGGGACAATCCCAGTGGGACCAACAGTTCAGCACTGGAGCACCCAGACATCCCCAGGACCCCCAGACATCCCTAAAGCCCCCAAACACCCCCCAGGAGCACCCCCCAAACACCCCCAGGAGCACCCAAACACCCCTTAAACACCCCCCAGAGCCCCCAAACACCCCCCAGGAGCAACCAAACACCCCCCAAACGCCCCCCAGAACCCCCAAACACCCCCCAGGAGCACCCAAACACCCCCCAGGAGCCCCCAAAACACCCCCCAGGAGCACCCAAACACCCCCCAGGAGCACCCAGACACCCTCCAGGAGCCCCCAAAACACCCCCCAGGAGCACCCAAACACCCCCCAGGAGCACCCAGACACCCTCCAGGAGCCCCCAAACACCCCCAAACACCTCCCAGGAGCACCCAAACACCCCCCAAACACCCCCCAGGAGCCCCCAAACACCCCCAAACACCCCCCAGGAGCCCCCAAACACCCCCAAACACCCCCCAGGAGCAACCAAACACCCTCCAGAACCCCCAAACACCCCCCAGGAGCAACCAAACACCCTCCAGAACCCCCAAACACCCCCCAGGAGCACCCAAACACCCCCCAAACACCCCCAAACACCCCCCAGGAGCCCCCAAACACCCCCCAGGAGCACCCAAACACCCCCCAGGAGCACCCAAACACCCCCCAGGAGCATCCAAACACCCCCCAGAACACCCAAACACCCCCCAGAACCCCCAAACACCCCCCAGAATCCCCCCAGAACCCCCCAGACACCCCCCAGGAGCAACCAAACACCCCCAAACACCCCCCAAACACCCCCCAGGAGCCCCCAAACACCCCCCAGGAGCACCCAAATATCCCTAAAGCCTCCAGACACCCTCCAGGAGCCCCCAAACACCCCCCAGGAGCCCCCAAACACCCCCCAGGAGCATCCAAACACCCCCCAAACACCCCCAAACACCCCCAAACACCCCCCAGAACCCCCAAAACCCCCAAAGACCCGAAGGGGATCCCCTCACGCTGTCGAAGAAGGGGCGGATGCGGATGGCCACGTGCAGCAGCATGGACTGGATGTCCCTGTCCTCCAGGTGCTCCAGCAGCTTGGACAGGCTGGACATGGCCTCCAGGGCCACCAGGTTGTGGGGGTCGTCCTTGTCATCCATGCCACTCACCATGGAGGCCAGCAGGGTGGGGCCGTGCTTCCTGACCTGGGGGGGACAGGGGGAATTCCAGGGGGGAATTCCAGGGGTGGATCCGGGTGGGATCGGGCTCTGCTCCCCGGGGAACAAGAGGAATTCCAGGGGGGAATTCCAGGGGGGAATTCCAAGGGGGGCAGGAGGGTGGATCCGGGTGGGATCGGGCTCTGCTCCCCGGGAAACAGAAGGAATTCCAGGGGGGAATTCCAGGGGAGAATTCCCAGGGGGGGGCAGGAGGGTGGATCCAGACGGAATCGGGCTCTGCTCCCAGGGAACAGGAACAGGATAAAGGGAAAAGCCCCAAGCTGTGCCAGGGGAGCTTTATTTGGGATATTTGGGAAAATCCCTGCTGGGAAGGGGCTGCCCAGCCCTGGATCCCCATCCCTGGGTGGGTAAATTATTGACCATCCCTGGGGAGGTGACACTTGGGGACACGGGCAGGGCAGGGCTGGATGAATCCAGTGCTCCTCAAGTTCTACTCCCAGCTCCACAGGCTCCATGATTCCATGACCTGGGGCCTGGTGGGCTGGGAAAAAAACCCCACTGGAGCGGCGGGAACGAGCGATGGGCTGGGGGGGTTTGGCCCACGTGTGACGCAGGAATCGTGGAATCGTGGAATTGTGGAATCATCCCACGGTTTGGACCGAAGGAACCTTTAGGATCACCCAGCCCCACCCCTTCTGCCATCCCAGCCTGCTCCAACCTGGCCTTGGACGCTTCCAGGGGCGGGAAAACGGAGCATCCTCTGGGAATTCCATTCCAGCCCCCTCCCCGCCCTCCCAAGAGAAGAATCCTTCCCACCATCCCATCCAACCCTGAATCATTTCTCCCCCTCGAGCTCCCTCCCTCCCAAAGCTCCGAGCAGGGAGCTCCTCCCACCTTTTCCGGGGATCCCAAGGCGATATTCCCGAGCCCCCGCAGCGCCAGCACCCGGACCAGGAGGCAGGGATCCTTCTGGCGCCCCGTCATCGCGTCCAGCACGGGCTCCAGCAGGATCAGGTCCTTCACCACGCTGCTGCTGAGGAGCTGAAGCAGAAAATCCCTCTCAGCAGGAGCCCCCTGATCCATCAGGGATGAGCCTGGGGGGTGTAATTCCCGGGAAAAGCCTCGGTTTGTCCCCCTCCCTCCTTGGATTCCCTCGTTCCATCGCTCCACATCTGGATCATCCCGAGGGAAAAGGTTGGGGATCCTGGGCAGGTGCTGGGATGGGGGGGAGCCTGGAGTTATCCCTCGCGTGGGAAAAGCTTTGGAAGGCTGGAAATCCAAGCTGGGAGGAAGGGGAAGCCCGGGAGAGCACTGAGAGCCAGGAAAAAACCAGGAAAGCCCCTGTGGAGGCCGAAACCCTGCCCTGAGGTCACCTGGCAGGTGTGACAAGGTGGATGATGACACCTCCCTGTGGATGGAGAGCTCTGAGCTGTCCCCTCATCCCTGTGGATTGAAGATTCCCTGCCCTGTCCCCTCATCCCTGTGGATTGAAGGTTCCTGGCCCTGTCCCCTCATCCCTGTGGATTGAGAGCTCTGTGCTGACCCCTCATTCCTGTGGATGGAGGGAGCTCTGAGCTGACCCCTCATCCCTGTGGATTGAGAACCCTGAGCTGTCCCCTCATCCCTGTGGATTGAAGGTTCCCTGCACTGTCCCTTCATCCCTGCAGATTGAGGGAGCTCTGAGCATTCCCATTATCCCTGTGGATTGAGAGCCCTGACCTGACCCCTCATCCCTGTGGATTGAGAGCACCAAACTGTCTCCTCATCCCTGTGGATTGAAGATTCCCTGCCCTGTCTCCTCATCCCTGTGGATTGAAGATTCCCTGCCCTGTCCCCTCATCCCTGTGGATTGAAGATTCCCTGCACTGTCCCCTCATCCCTGCAGATCGAGGGTTCCCTGCCCTGTCCCCTCATCCCTGTGGATTGAAAGCTCTGAGCTGTCCCCTCATCCCTGTGGATCAAAAGTTCCCTGCCCTGTCCCCTCATCCCTGCAGATCGAGGATTCCCAGCCCTGTCCCCTCATCCCTGTGGATCAAAGATTCCCTGCACTGTCCCTTCATCCCTGCAGATTGAGGGAGCTCTGAGCATTCCCATTATCCCTGTGGATTGAGAGCCCTGAGCTGACCCCTCATCCCTGTGGATGGAGGGAGTTCTGAGCTGACCCCTCATCCCTGAGGATCAAAGATTCCCTGCCCTGTCCCCTCATCCCTGTGGATGGAGGGTTCCTGGCCCTGTCCCCTCATCCCTGCAGATGGAGGGAGCTCTGCCCTGTCCCTTCATCCCTGTGGATTGAGAGCTCTGTGCTGACCCCTCATTCCTGTGGTTGGAGGGTTCTCTGTGCTGTCCCCTCATCCCTGTGGATTGAGAGCTCTGAGCTGACCCCTCATCCCTGTGGATCAAAGGTTCCCTGCACTGTCCCCTCATCCCTGTGGATTGAAGATTCCCTGCACTGTCCCCTCATTCCTGTGGATTGAAGATTCCCTGCACTGTCCCCTCATCCCTGTGGATTGAAGATTCCCTGCACTTTCCTCTCATCCCTGTGGATTGAAGGTTCCCTGCCCTGTCCCCTCATCCCTGTGGATTGAAGATTCCCTGCACTTTCCTCTCATCCCTGTGGATTGAAGATTCCCTGCTCTGTCCCCTCATCCCTGTGGATTGAAGATTCCCTGCCCTGTCCCCTCATCCCTGTGGATTGAAGGTTCCCTGCCCTGTCCCCTCATCCCTGTGGATTGAAGATTCCCTGCACTTTCCTCTCATCCCTGTGGATTGAAGATTCCCAGCCCTGTCCCCTCATCCCTGTGGATCAAAGATTCCCTGCCCTGTCCCCTCATCCCTGTGGATGGAGAGCCCTGAGCTGACCCCTCATCCCTGTGGATTGAAGATTCCCTGCACTGTCCCCTCATCCCTGTGGATTGAAGATTCCCTGCACTGTCCCCTCATCCCTGTGGATTGAAGGTTCCCTGCCCTGTCCCCTCATCCCTGTGGATTGAAGATTCCCAGCCCTGTCCCCTCATCCCTGTGGATTGAAGATTCCCAGCCCTGTCCCCTCATCCCTGTGGATTGAAAGCCCTGAGCTGTCCCCTCATCCCTGTGGATCAAAGGTTCCCTGCACTGTCCCCTCATCCCTGAAGATGGAGGGAGCTCTGCCCTGTCCCTTCATCCCTGTGGATTGAGAGCCCTGCCCTGTCCCCTCATCCCTGTGGATTGAGAGTCCTGAGCTGTCCCCTCATCCATTGTGGATGGAGGGTTCCTGGCCCTGTCCCCTCATCCCTGCAGATCGAGGGAGCTCTGAGCATTCCCATTATCCCTGTGGATGGAGGGTTCTCTGAGCTGTCCCCTCATCCCTGTGGATTGAAGGTTCCCTGCCCTGTCCCCTCATCCCTGTGGATTGAAGGTTCCCTGCCCTGTCCCCTCATCCCTGTGGATTGAAGATTCCCTGAGCTGTCCCCTCATCCCTGTGGATTGAAGGTTCCCTGAGCTGTCCCCTCATCCCTGTGGATTGAAGATTCCCTGAGCTGTCCCCTCATCCCTGTGGATGGAGAGTTCCTCGCCCTGTCCCCTCATCCCTGCAGATCGAGGGAGCTCTGAGCATTCCCATTATCCCTGTGGATGGAGGGTTCTCTGAGCTGTCCCCTCATCCCTGTGGATTGAAGGTTCCCTGCCCTGTCCCCTCATCCCTGTGGATTGAAGATTCCCTGAGCTGTCCCCTCATCCCTGTGGATTGAAGATTCCCTGAGCTGTCCCCTCATCCCTGTGGATGGAGAGTTCCTCGCCCTGTCCCCTCATCCCTGCAGATCGAGGGAGCTCTGAGCATTCCCATTATCCCTGTGGATGGAGGGTTCTCTGAGCTGTCCCCTCATCCCTGTGGATTGAAGGTTCCCTGCCCTGTCCCCTCATCCCTGTGGATTGAAGATTCCCTGAGCTGTCCCCTCATCCCTGTGGATTGAAGATTCCCTGCACTGTCCCCTCATCCCTGTGGACTGAAGATTCCCTGCATTGTCCCCTCATCCCTGCAGATGGAGGGAGCTCTGCCCTGTCCCTTCATCCCTGTGGATTGAAGGTTCCCTGCACTTTCCTCTCATCCCTGTGGATTGAAGGTTCCCTGTGCTGACTCCTCATCCCTGCAGATCGAGGGAGCTCTGCCCTGTCCCCTCATCCCTGTGGATTGAGAGCTCTGAGCATTCCTGTCCCCTCATCCCTGTGGATTGAGAGCCCTGAGCTGACCCCTCATCCCTGCAGATCGAGGGAGCTCTGAGCATTCCCATTATCCCTGTGGATGGAGGGTTCCCTGAGCTGACCCCTCATCCCTGTGGATTGAAGATTCCCTGCCCTGTCCCCTCATCCCTGTGGATTGAAGATTCCCAGCCCTGTCCCCTCATCCCTGTGGATTGAAGATTCCCTGCCCTGTCCCCTCATCCCTGTGAAGATTCCCAGCCCTATCCCCTCATCCCTGCAGATCACGGGAACCGCTCCCAACCCTTTCCCCTCCTCCCCTCAAGCTCCGGCCGAGGCAGAGCCGCTCCTTTCACCCCTCCCGGACCCAGCCAGCGCTCCCAGAGCCGCGGTGGAATCCGGGCCGAGCTCCAGCAGCTCCGGGAGCTCCTGCTGGAGCAGCCGGGAATTCCAGCGGCAGCTCCTGGAGCCCTCTGGCACGGAGAGGAGGAATTTGGGAATGAGGGGGGGGGGGGGGGCTGGTTTTGTGTAACCGGAGCCTCTCCGGGAGTTTGGGTTTCGCTCTCCTGGATTCGGGAGCCGGGGGGAAGGATTTGAGTCATCCCATTCCTGGGGTGCTACGTAAGGCACGGGGAGATGGAGGAAGGGATTTTGGGATCGGTTGGGACGTGCTCGGAGCGGGAAGAGCGGAGCCCAGAGCCGGGAGGGGCCGGCAGGGTCGGGGCTGCTCCACCTGTACCCCCCAAACCATCAGCCAGGGATGGATCCGGGATGGATCCGGGATGGATTTGGGATGGAGCCGGGATGGAGCTGGGATGGAGCTGGGATGGAGCTGGGATGGAGCCGGGATGGATCCGGGATGGATTCGGGATGGATCCGGGATGGATTTGGGATGGATCTGGGATGGATCCGGGATGGAGCTGGGATGGATCTGGGATGGATCTGGGATGGAGCCGGGATGGATCCGGGATGGATCCGGGATGGATCCGGGATGGATTTGGGATGGAGCCGGAATGGAGCCGGGATGGATTTGGGATGGATCAGGATGGATCCGGGATGGATCAGGGTTGGATTTGGGATGGATTTGGGATGGATTTGGGATGGATCCAGGATGGATCAGGATGGATCCAGGATGGATCCGGGATGGATTTGGGATGGATTTGGGATGGATCCGGGATGGATCCGGGATGGATCAGGATGGATCCAGGATGGATTCAGGATGGATTCAGGATGGATCTGGGATGGATCCAGGATGGATCAGGATGATCCAGCGCTCACCTCGGCGAGGAAGGCGGTGGCCGTGACCCTCTGTGTGTCCCAGGCGCTGCTCAGCGCTGGTGTCAGCTGCTTCACGATCAGCGGCAGCCGCGGCCCCGCGTGGCGAGACATGGCCCTGCCGGGGACACCGAGACTGCCACTGACAGCCCAGCCCACGGGTGGCACTGCCAGCCCACCCCAGAACACCCACACGGGATGGGATGGGATGGGATGGGATGGGATGGGATGGGATGGGATGGGATGGGATGCGATGGGATGGGACACCCAGGGACCCCATAATGGGACCGGGGACACCGGGAACCCCACGGAGGGACTGATGGCACCGGGGACCCCCCAGTGGGACCAGTGACACCAGGGACACCCCAGTGGGACCAGGGACCTCCCAGTGGGACCAGTGACACCAGGGACCCCCCAGTGGGACCAGTGACACCAGGGACCCCTCACTGGTACCAGTGACACCAGGGACCCCCCAGTGGGACCAGTGACACCAGTGACACCCCAGTGGCACCAGTGACACCAGTGACCCCCCAGTGGGACCAGTGACACCAGTGACACCCCAGTGGCACCAGTGACACCAGTGACCCCCCAGTGGGACCAGTGACACCAGGGACCCCTCACTGGGACCAGTGACACCAGTGACCCCCCAGTGGCACCAGTGACACCAGGGACCCCCCAGTGGCACCAGTGACACCAGTGACCCCCCAGTGGGACCAGGGACCCCCCAGTGGCACCAGTGACACCAGGGACCCCCCAGTGGGACCAGTGACCCCCCAGTGACACCAGTGACACCCCAGTGGGACCAGTGACCCCCCAGTGACACCAGTGACACCAGGGACCCCCCAGTGGCACCAGGGACCCCCCAGTGGGACCAGTGACCCCCCAGTGACACCAGGGACCCCCCAGTGGCACCAGGGACCCCCCAGTGGGACCAGTGACCCCCCAGTGACACCAGTGACACCCCAGTGGGACCAGTGACCCCCCAGTGACACCAGTGACACCAGGGACCCCCCAGTGGCACCAGGGACCCCCCAGTGGGACCAGTGACCCCCCAGTGACACCAGTGACACCAGGGACCCCCCAGTGGGACCAGTGACCCCCCAGTGACACCAGTGACACCCCAGTGGGACCAGTGACCCCCCAGTGACACCAGTGACACCAGGGACCCCCCAGTGGCACCAGGGACCCCCCAGTGGGACCAGTGACCCCCCAGTGACACCAGTGACCCCCCAGTGGGACCAGGGACCCCCCAGTGGGACCAGTGACACCAGGGACCCCCCAGTGACACCAGTGACCCCACAGTGGGACCAGTGACACCAGGGACCCCCCAGTGGGACCAGTGACCCCCCAGTGGGACCAGTGACACCAGTGACCCCCCCAGTGGGACCAGTGACGCCAGGGACCCCCAGTTGGACCAGAGACCCCCCCAGTGGGACCAGTGACACCAGGGACTGCCCAGTGGGACCAGTGACACCACGGACTGCCCAGTGGCACCAGGGACCCCCCAGTGACACCAGGGACCCCCCAGTGACACCAGGGACCCCCCAGTGGGACCAGTGACACCAGGGACCGCCCAGTGGGACCAGTGACACCACGGACTGCCCAGTGGGACCAGGGACCCCCCAGTGGGACCAGGGACCCCCCAGTGGGACCAGTGACACCAGGGACCCTTCAGTGGGACCAGTGACACCAGGGACCCCCCAGTGGGACCAGTGACACCAGTGACCCCCCAGTGGGACCAGTGACACCAGGGACCCCTCACTGGGACCAGTGACACCAGTGACCCCCCAGTGGCACCAGTGACACCAGTGACACCCCAGTGGCACCAGTGACACCAGTGACCCCCCAGTGGGACCAGTGACACCAGTGACACCCCAGTGGCACCAGTGACACCAGTGACCCCCCAGTGGGACCAGTGACACCAGTGACCCCCCAGTGGGACCAGTGACACCAGTGACACCCCAGTGGCACCAGTGACACCAGTGACCCCCCAGTGGGACCAGTGACACCAGGGACCCCTCACTGGGACCAGTGACACCAGTGACCCCCCAGTGGCACCAGTGACACCAGTGACCCCCCAGTGGCACCAGTGACACCAGTGACCCCCCAGTGGGACCAGGGACCCCCCAGTGGCACCAGTGACACCAGGGACCCCCCAGTGGGACCAGGGACCCCCCAGTGGCACCAGTGACACCCCAGTGGGACCAGTGACCCCCCAGTGACACCAGTGACACCAGGGACCCCCCAGTGGCACCAGGGACCCCCCAGTGGGACCAGTGACCCCCCAGTGGGACCAGTGACCCCCCAGTGACACCAGTGACACCAGGGACCCCCCAGTGGGACCAGTGACCCCCCAGTGGGACCAGGGACCCCCCAGTGGGACCAGTGACACCAGGGACCCCCCAGTGACACCAGTGACACCAGTGACCCCCCAGTGGGACCAGGGACCCCCCAGTGGGACCAGTGACACCAGGGACCCCCCAGTGGGACCAGGGACCTCCCAGTGGGACCAGTGACACCAGTGACCCCCCAGTGGGACCAGTGACACCAGGGACCCCCCAGTGACACCAGAGACCCCCCAGTGGGACCAGTGACCCCCCAGTGGGACCAGTAACACCACGGACCCCCCAGTGGGACCAGCAAATCCTAAAAATCTCGGAATACCGGCCCGGTTTGGGTGGGGAGGGGCCCTCAGAGCCCCCCCAGTGCCAGGGGGCAGTGCCAGGCCTTACCTGGCGAGCAGGGCGACGCCGTCGTGGTGCCGCTCGGGGCTGGCCAGGAGCTCCCAGCCCCCGGCGTCCCCCACGTCCCGCACCACGTCCTCGCTGCCACCCCGCAGCAGCATCACCTTCAGCGTCTGCACGGCACAGCTGGGGAGGGAAGGGCAGCAGGGCTCGGGCTGGGCTCAGACGGGCTCAGGTTGGGCTCAGTTTGGGCTCAGTTTGGCTCAGTCTGGCTCAGTTTGGCTCAGTTTGGCTCAGTTTGGCTCAGTCTGGCCTCAGTCCAGGCTCAGTCCAGGCTCAGTTTGGCTCAGCTGGGCTCAGTTTAGCTCAATAAGGCTCAATTTGGGCTCAGTTTGACCATTTGGCTCAGTCTGGCCTCAGTCCAGGCTCAGTTTGGCCTCAGTTGGGCTCAGCTGGGCTCATTTTGGCTCAGTTTGGCTCAGTTGGGCTCAGCTGGGCTCAGTTTGGCTCAGTTGGGCTCAGCTGGGCTCAGTTTGGCTCAGTTGGGCTCAGCTGGGCTCAGTTTGGCTCAATTTGGGCTCAGTTGGGCTCAGCTGGGTTGTTTGGCTCAGTTTGGGCTGTTTGGCTCAGCTGGGCTCAGTTTGGGCTCAGTTTGGGCTCAGTTTGGGCTCAGTTTGGGCTGTTTGGCTCAGCTGGGCTCAGTTTGGGCTCAGTTTGGGCTCAGTTGGGCTCAGTTTGGGCTCAGCTGGGCTCAGTTTGGGCTCAGTTTGGCTCAGTTTGGGCTCAGCTGGGCTCAGCTGGGCTGTTTGGCTCAGTTTGGGCTCAGTTTGGCTCAGTTTGGCTCAGCTGGGCTCAGTAAGGCTCACTTTGGGCTCAGTTTGGGCTCAGTTTGGGCTGTTTGGCTCAGTTTGGGCTGTTTGGGCTCAGCTGGGCTCAGTTTGGGCTCAGCTGGGCTCAGTTTGGGCTCAGTTTGGGCTCAGTTTGGCTCAGCTGGGCTCAGTTTGGGCTCAGTTGGGCTCAGTTTGGCTCAGTTTGGGCTGTTTGGCTCAGTTTGGGCTCAGTTTGGCTCAGTTGGGCTCATTTTGGGCTCAGTTTGGCTCAGTTTGGCTCAATTTGGGCTCAGTTTGGGCTCAGTTTGGCTCAGTTTGGCTCAGTTTGGCTCAGTTTGGCTCAGTTGGGCTCAGTTCAGGCTGTCAGGGCTGTCAGGGCTGAGGCAGCGAGTTCCTGATGGTCTGGCTTCCCACTGGAATGCGGGATTGGTGGGGATAAGGGATTGTTCCCCCCCCTATGGATCCCCCAGGAGGGTGGGGTATCCCAGGAGCCACGGAGAGCCCGGATCACCCTCGGGAAGGACACCCAGGACACTGCTGGACAGCCCCAGTCCGGGACTGATACTGGGAAATCACGAGCACAACAACCCAGGCTCGCCCTCCTGCTCTGGATTGAGCACAGAACGAGAGGTCTGAGCCGGATTCCCCATGGAAAAGCCCCCAGAATTCCCTGAAAATCCCACCCAAGGAGCCCACGGAGGGGCCAGCGGGTTCCTGATGGAGTTCTCCCTGTTAATGATGGGAAAAGGGAAAAGCAGGGCCAGGAAAGCTCCCACAGCTGGCAGAGAGTCCTCAGGGCAATTCAACCATCAGGAGGTTCAAGGAATTAATTAGTAATTAAGGAAAACCTCAGGCAGGAGGGCTCATCCAGCGTCTGCCCTGGACAATCTGGTGCCTGTGACAGTCACGGAATCCTGGGGAGGTTTGGGTGGGAAGAGACCTAAAGATCATCTCATTCCAACCCCCTTTCCATGGGCAGGGACAGCTCCCACCGTCCCAGGGTGATCCAGCCTGGCCTGGGACACTCCCAGGGATCCAGGGGCAGCTGGAATTCTCTGGGATCCACAGCTTCTCTGGGATCCACAACCTCTCCTCTGGGATCCACAACCTCTCCTCTGGGATCCACAACCTCTCCTCTGGGATCCACAACCTCTCCTCTGGGATCCACAGCTTCTCTGGGATCCACAACCTCTCCTCTGGGATCCACAGCTTCTCTGGGATCCACAACCTCTCTGGAATCCACAACCCCCTCCCAATCCCAAACTTCATGGGCAAATCATCAGCCCATTCCATCCCAGGCTGTTCTTCCTACAGTGCCATCCCAGCACAGGCTGGTTTTGCACACCCAAAAACCAGTTCCTCCAGTTCCATCCACACCCCCAAAACCAGTTCCTCCAGTTCCATCCACACCCAAAAACCAGTTCCTTTGGTTCCATCCACACCCAAAACCAGTTCCTCCAGTTCCATCCCAGAATGGGCTGGTTTTACATCCCAAAACCAGTTCCTCCAGTTCCATCCCAGCACAGGCTGGTTTTACATCCCAAAACCAGTTCCTCCAGTTCCATCCACACCCAAAAACCAGTTCCTCCAGTTCCATCCACACCCAAAAACCAGTTCCTCCAGTTCCATCCCAGTACAGGATGATTTTGCAGGCCCAAAAACCAGTTCCTCCAGTTACATCTACACCAAAAACCAGTTCCTTTGGTTCCATCCACACCCAGAAAACAGTTCCCCCAGTTCCAGCCCAACACAGACTGGTTTTACACCCCAAAACAAAGTTAATCTGGTTCCATCCCAGCACAGGATGGTTTTGCACACCCAAAACCCAGTCCCTCCAGTTCCATCCACACCCAAAAACCAGTTCCTGTGGTCACATCCGAACCTAAAAACCAGTTCCTCCAGTTCCATCCCAGTACAGGCTGGTTTTGCACACCCCAAAACCAGTTCCTCCAGTTCCATCCACACCCAAAAACCAGTTCCTCCAGTTCCATCCCAGAATGGGCTGGTTTTACATCCCAAAACCAGTTCCTCCAGTTCCATCCCAGCACAGGCTGGTTTTGCATGCCAAAAAACCAGTTCCTCCAGTTCCATCCACACCTAAAAACCAGTTCCTCCACTTACATCCACATCCAAAAACCAGTTCCTCCAGTTCCAGCCCAGCACAGGCTGGTTCTGCACACCCAAAAACCAGTTCCTCCAGTTCCATCCACACCCAAAAACCAGTTCCTCCAGTTCCATCCACACCTGAAACCCAGTTCCTCCAGTTCCATCCACACCCAAAAACCAGTTCCTTTGGTTCCATCCACACCCAAAACCAGTTCCTCCAGTTCCATCCACACCCAAAAACCAGTTCCTCCACTTCCATCCACACCTAAACCCCAGTTCCTCCAGCAGTTCCATTCCAGACTGGGCTGGTTTTACACCCCAAAAACCAGTTCCTCCAGTTCCATTCCAGTACAGGCTGGTTTTGCACACCCAAAAACCAGTTCCTTTGGTTCCATCCCCACCCAAAAACCAGTTCCTCCAGTTCCATCCCCACCCCAACCCCAGTCCCTCCAGTTCCATCCCCACCCCAACCCCAGTCCCTCCAGTTCCATCCCCACCCCAACCCCAGTCCCTCCAGTTCCATCCCCACCCCAACCCCAGTTCCTCCAGTTCCATCCCCACCCCCAAACCCCAGTCCCTCCAGTTCCAGCCCAGCACAGGCTGGTTCTGCACACCCAAAAACCAGTTCCTGTGGTCACATCTGTATCCAAAACCCAGTTCCTCCAGTTCCATCCACACCTAAAAACCAGTTCCTCCACTTACATCCACATCCAAAAACCAGTTCCTCCAGTTCTATCTCAGCACAGGATGGTTTTGCACACCCCAAAACCAGTTCCTCCAGTTCCATCTGAACCCAAAAACCAGTTCCTCCAGTTCCATCCACACCCAAAACCAGTTCCTCCAGTTCCATCCACACCTAAAAACCAGTTCCTCCAGTTCCAGCCCAGTACAGGCTGGTTCTGCACACCCAAAAACCAGTTCCTGTGGTCACATCCACACCTAAAACCAGTTCCTCCAGTTCCATCCTAGCACAGGCTGGTTTTGCATGCCAAAAAACCAGTTCCTCCAGTTCCATCCACACCCAAAAACCAGTTCCTCCAGTTCCATCCCAGACTGGGCTGGTTTTACCCCCCAAAACTCAGTTCCTTTGGTTCTATCCCAGCACAGGCTGGTTTGCACACCCAAAACCCAGTTCCTCCAGTTCCATCCACACCCAAAAACCAGTTCCTCCAGTTCCATCCACACCCAAAAACCAGTTCCTCCAGTTCCATCCACACCTAAAAACCAGTTTCTCCAGTTCCATCCACACCCAAAAACCAGTTCCTCCAGTTCCATCCACACCTAAAAACCAGTTCCTCCAGTGACATCCACACCTAAAAACCAGTTCCCCCAGTTCCATCCCAGACTGGGCTGGTTTTACCCCCCAAAACCCAGTTAATCTGGTTCCATCCCAGTACAGGCTGGTTTTGCACACCCAAAAGCCAGTTCCTGTGGTCACATCCACACCTAAAAACCAGTTCCTCCAGTTCCATCCACACCCAAAAACCAGTTCCTCCAGTTCCATCCCAGACTGGGCTGGTTTTACAACCCAAACCCAGTTTCTTTGGTTCCATCCCAGCACAGGCTGGTTCTGCACACCCAAAAACCAGTTCCTCCAGTTCCATCCCAGTCTGGGCTGGTTCTGCACACCCCAACCCCAGTCCCTCCAGTTCCATCCCCACCCCACCCCCAGTTCCTCCAGTTCCATCCCCACCCCAACCCCAGTTCCCCCAGTTCCATCCCCACCCCAACCCCAGTTCCCCCAGTTCCATCCCCCACCCACCCCCAGTCCCTCCGTTCCCATCCCCTCCCGGGTTGGTTCCCCCCCCGTCCCCCATTGCAGAGGGGGTGGCCGCTGTGGGGCCGGCCGTGTCCGTGTCCCCTCTCCCTTCCCCCGTTACCTGCCGGGCTGGAGGCTCCGTGGGGTCCCCCCGGGGCTCCTCCTGTCCCTGCCCTGCAGGTTTTTGGGGAGCTGCACCCCCAGGGAGCAGCTGAGGCGCAGCAGGAGGGTCCCGAAGAGCGCCGGGTACAGCCCCGGCACGGCGGCCGCCGCCTCCGGAGCCGACAGGAGCTCCTGCAGAGCGCACGTGGCCTGGGAAAACCGGGAATTCGGGAATTAGGGACACCCCCCCGGGAGGAAATCAATCAATCAATCAATCAATCAATCACCCCACTCCCCGGGTGTGACCTCGCTGTGTCCCCAGCTTGCAGCGGATGGAGCTGGGGATGGAGCTGGGGATGGAGCTGGGGATGGAGCTGGGGATGGAGCTGGGGATGGAGCTGGGGATGGAGCTGGGGATGGAGCTGGGGATGGAGCTGGGGATGGAGCTGGGGGATTCCCTGGGAATTCCATCCCTCATTCCCGGGGGGGGTTTCAGAGCTACAATTGTGATGGAGGGGGAAATTAAATCAAATTAAGGGGTGGGGGGTTTTGCTTGTGGTGCAGCCAGTTCTGCATCACCTGATTTTGCTCCCGAGGAGGAGGAGGAGGAGGAGGAGGAGGGAGGAAACGTTTCCAGCTGGTTTACAGCTCAGAAAGCTCCAAGTGGGGGTTATTTGATTTCTTTTTTGGTTTTTTTTTTGTGTGGTTTTTTTTTTTTGGTTTTTTGTGGGTTTTTTGTTTTGTTTTGTTTTGGGTTTTTTGGGGGTTTTTTGGGTTTTTTTTTGTTTGTTTGTTGTTTTGGTTTTTTTTTTTTCTTTCTTTTTTGGTTTTTTTTTTTTGGAAGGGCTGAAATGCAAAAATCCCCACGGGGAACAGACACCTGGGGGGGAAAGGGCACCCTGCACACCCCAAAGGAGGATCCTCACACCCAGCAAGCCCCTTTAGGAACATCCTAAAAGCTCCAAGAAGCCCCTACAAACCCATGGGGTTTTTTATTCCAGAGGGAGGGGTTCCCTGGGGGGGTTCCCTGGGGGAATTCCCTGGGGGATTCCCTGGGGGGGTTCCCTGGGGGGGTTCCCTAGGGGGGATTCCCTGGGGGGGTTCCCTGGGAGATGGGGGGGTTCCCTGGGGGAATTCCCTGGGAGATGGGGGGATTCCCTGAGGGGGTTCCCAGGGGGGGTTCCCTGGGGGAATTCCCTGGGGGGGTTCCCTGGGGGAATTCCCAGGGGGGTTTCCCTGGGGGGATTCCCTGGGAGATGGGGGGGTTCCCTGGGGGGATTCCCTGGGGGGGTTCCCTGGGAGGGGTTCCCTGGGGGGGTTCCCTGGGGGGGTTCCCTGGGGGGGTTCCCTGGGGGAATTCCCTGGGGGAATTCCCTGGGGGGGTTCCCTGGGGGAATTCCCTGGGAGATGGGGGGGTTCCCTGGGGGGATTCCCTGGGGGGGTTCCCTGGGGGGGTTCCCTGGGGGGGTTCCCTGGGGGAATTCCTTGGGGGGGTTCCCTGGGGGGATTCCCTGGGGGGGTTCCCTGGGGGGGTTCCCTGGGGATATATCCCTGGGAGATGGGGGGGTTCCCTGGGGGAATTCCCAGGGGGGATTCCCTGGGGGGGTTCCCTGGGGGGGTTCCCTGGGGGGATTCCCTGGGGGGATTCCCTGGGGGGGATTCCTTGGGGGGATTCCCTGGGGGGGTTCCCTGGGGGGATTCCCTGGGGGGATTCCCAGGGGGGATTCCTTGGGGGGATTCCCTGGGGGGGTTCCCTGGGGGGGTTCCCTGGGGGGGTTCCCTGGGGGGATTCCCTGGGGGGATTCCCTAGGGGGGTTCCCTGGGGGAATTCCCTGGGAGGGTTCCCTGGGGGGATTCCCCGGGAGATGGGGGGGTTCCCTGGGGGGGGTTCCCTGGGGGAATTCCCTGGGAGGGTTCCCTGGGGGGGGTCCCTGGGAGATGGGGGGGTTCCCTGGGGGGGTTTCCCAATCGGGGTTCCCTGGGGGAATTCCCTGGGAGATGGGGGGGTTCCCTGGGAGATGGGGGGAATTCCCAGGGGGGGTTCCCTGGGGGGATTCCCTGGGGGGGTTCCCTGGGGAGGTTCCCTGGGGGAATTCCCTGGGAGATGGGGGGGTTCCCTGGGGATAATTCCCTGGGAGATGGGGGGGTTCCCTGGGGGAATTCCCTGGGAGATGGGGGGGTTCCCTGGGATAATTCCCTGGGAGATGGGGGGGTTCCCTGGGGATAATTCCCTGGGAGATGGGGGGGTTCCCTGGGGGGATTCCCTGGGAGATGGGGGGGTTCCCTGGGGGAATTCCCTGGGAGATGGGGGGGTTCCCTGGGGGGATTCCCTGGGGATAATTCCCTGGGAGATGGGGACACACACTCACGGCCAGGGGCAGGGTGGTGGCCACGCGCTCGGATCCTCCTCCCAGCAGGAAGAACTTGCTCTCCTTGTAGGGGATGTCCCTGCTGACCTTCTCCAGCAGCTGCTCCAGGATCTGGGACGTGAGGGTGGGCTCCGTGGCCAGAGACCTCCACATGGCACATGTGTGGCTGGGGGAGAGCAGGGGGGGCACAGAGAGAGGGGCTGGCACCGCTGGAGCGCCGGGAAAGCCACGGAGAGCCCTCCTTGGTACTCCAAAATTCCTGGTTTTCCCCCCAGGATAACAGCCTGGGAGCAGCTGGTTTGCAAGGAATGGGAGGAGGAGGAGGAGGAAAATGGAAAGTTCTGCTCCAGGCTCCCCACCAACTCACTCAGCAGCTCCCTAAAAAGCAGCACCGAGCAGCCCAAAATTCCCAGCTGGAAAACCACCTGAAATTTAGCTCCGGTCCTCCAGCTTCCAAGGGAAAGCCCAAAATGATTTGGATGCTGGAGAAAGGAGCTGAAGGATGAACGTGGTAAACACCCCAGAAATCAGCTCTGACCCTCCAGATTCCAAAGGAAATTCCCAGAAGGATCTGGATGCTGGAGAAAGGAGCTGAAGGGTTTTTATGAGCAACCTCCTAAAAATCAGATCTGATCCTCCAGATTCCAAAGGAAATTTCTGGAAGGATTTGGGTGCTGGAGAAAGGAGGTGAAGGATGAACGTGGCAAACACCCCAAAAATCAGCTCTGACCCTCCAGATTCCAAAGGAAATTCCCAGAAGGATTTGGATGCTGGGGAAAGGAGATAAGAGGTTTTTATGGGCAACCCCCTAAAAATCAGCTCTGACCCTCCAGCATCCAAAGGAAATTTCCAGAAAGATCTGGATGCTGGAGAAAGGAGATAAGAGGTTTTTATGGGCAACCCCCTAAAAATCAGATCTGATCCTCCAGATTCCAAAGGAAATTTCCAGAAGGATTTGGATGCTGGAGAAGGGAGATAAGAGGTTTTTATGGGCAACCTCCTAAAAATCTGTTCTGATCTCCAGCATCCAAGGGAAATTCCCAGAAGGATCTGGGTGCTGGAGAAAGGAGATAAGAGGTTTTTATGGGCAACCCCTTAAAAATCAGCTCTGACCCTCCAGCATCCAAGGGAAATCCCAGAAGGATTTGGATGCTGGAGAAAGGAGATGAAGGGTTTTTATGGGCAACCCCCTAAAAATCAGATCTGATCCTCCAGATTCCAAAGGAAATCCCAGAAGGATCTGGAAGTTGGAGAAAGGAGATAAAGGATGAACGTGGCAAACACCCCAAAAATCAGCTCCCATCCTGCAGCTCCCAAAGGAAATCCCAGAAGGATCTGGATGCTGGAGAAAGGAGACAAAGGGTTTTTATGGGCAACCCCCAAAAAATCAGCTCTGACCCTCCAGCATCCAAGGGAAATCCTAGAAAGATCTGGAAGCTGGAGAAAGGAGGTGAAGGATGAACGTGGCAAACACCCCAAAAATCAGCTCTGACCCTCCAGATTCCAAAGGAAATACCCAGAAGGATCTGGGTGCTGGAGAAAGGAGGTGAAGGATGAACGTGGCAAACACCCCAAAAATCAGCTCTGACCCTCCAGATTCCAAAGGAAATCCCAGCAGGATCTGGATGCCAGCACAGGCCCTGGATGCTGGCACAGGGAGCCAAAGGAGGATGAGGACAACACCCTAAAATCCATCTCCAAACCCCTCCAGCACCCACAAGAACCCCCAGCTGGCTTTGGGATGCCGGCACGAGGACCCAAAGAACCCCCCAACCCCTCCAGAAAACCATCTCCAATGCCAAATCTCGCCGAGGAAAGCCCGGCAGGGGTGCCAGGGGAAGGGGTGGGCAGTGCCAGGCAGGACCTGTCGAAGGGCAGGGAGCTGCCCAGCAGGCTGGAGACCACCAGGCTGGAGTGCTGGGCCGCCAGGATGAGCACGGTCTGCTGCGCCGCCCGCCGCACGTGCTCCTCAGCCACCTCCTGCAGCTTCCCGTGGATGATGCTCAGGATGTCTGGGATCTGGGGGGGCACAGACACACAGGGGTGAGCCTGGGATGAGCCTGGGATGAGCCTGGGATGAGCCTGGGATGTGTGGTGGGATGGACTCCCCACCACCACCACACGGACCTGGGAGAGCTGGAGGTGTCCCCCATGGGAAGGGGGGCTGGGATTGAAGGTCCTTTCCAACCCCAACCAGTCTGGGCTTCTCTGATCCTTCCCCAGTCCTTTCCAACCCCAACCAGTCCGGGCTTCTGTGATCCTTCCCCAGTCCTTTCCAACCCCAACCAGTCCGGGCTTCTCTGATCCTTCCCCAGTCCTTTCCAACCCCAACCAGTCTGGGCTTCTCTGATCCTTCCCCAGTCCTTTCCAACCCCAACCAGTCTGGGCTTCTCTGATCCTTCCCCAGTCCTTTCCAACCCCAACCAGTCTGGGCTTCTCTGATCCTTCCCCAGTCCTTTCCAACCCCAACCAGTCTGGGCTTCTCTGATCCTTCCCCAGTCCTTTCCAACCCCAACCAGTCTGGGCTTCTCTGATCCTTCCCCAGTCCTTTCCAACCCCAACCAGTCTGGGCTTCTCTGATCCTTCCCCAGTCCTTTCCAACCCCAACCAGTCTGGGCTTCTCTGATCCTTCCCCAGTCCTTTCCAACCCCAACCAGTCTGGGCTTCTCTGATCCTTCCCCAGTCCTTGCCACCCAGGAGGTTCCAGAGGGAATTCCCCCAGAAAAAAAAAAAAAAAAACAAAAAAAAGGGGGGAGGACACACCCAGCAAGGACATCCTGGAATGATGAGGCTGGAAAAAAAATCCATCAGAGCCCACCGAGTCCAAGCATTCCCACAGCCCTGCCCGTGTCCCCAAGTGCCACCTGCCCAGGGAGGGTCAATAATCCCCCCCCTCCCAGGGTCAATAATCCCCCTCCCTTCCCAGCAGGGATTTATTTTCCCAAATATCCCCCCTAAACCTCGAGGAGGGAGCAGTGAGGGAGCCAGAGCCGAGCGCTGAGGAGACCCCTCAAGCTGCAGAAAGAGGCACGTTAAGAACCAGGAGGAGGTTCAGGGGCTGGCAGAGAATTCCCGGGATTGGGAACGGGATCTGGAGAGCCCAGCCGGGCTCAGCTCAGCCCCAGGCTTAGCAACAAGTCGGGTTTTAGGATCTGGGCTGGGGCTGGGGCTGACCCAGAGGCAGCTGGAGCCTCTCCCAGCGAGGATCCCGGCGTGGAGGGAGCTCCAGGGCCCACAAATCCCGGGGAAAAGCGGGAAGGAGAGGCTGGAGGTGTTTCCAGTGACTGGGAGAGAGAGCAGAGCTCGGCCCTGGAGGTGGGGATTGAGATTAAAGAGCCCCCCCTGTGTCCAGAACCTCTGAGCCCCCAAACATTCCAGCCGGCTTCCATCTGCTCTGGAGAGGCTGGGAGAGCTGGGAATGTTCCCCTGGAGAAGGGAAGGATCCAGGGAGATCCTTGGAGAACCTTCCAGGGCCTGCAGGGGCTCCAGGAGAGCTGGAGAGGGATTTGGGATGAGGGCTGGAGGGACAGCACACAGGGAATGGCTTCCCAGGGTTAGGGGGGAGATTGGGAAGGGATTCCTGGCTGGGAGGGTGGGGAGGGGCTGGGCTGGAATTCCCAGGGAAGCTGTGGCTGCCCCTGGATCCCTGGGAGTGTCCCAGGCCAGGCTGGATCCCCCTGGGATGGTGGGAGATGGCCCAGGATGATCCTCAAGGTCCCTTCCACCCCAAACCATTCCAGGATTCCCTGAGAGGGATGGGATCATCACCTTCCCTCTGGGCCCCCTTCCCTGTGCTGGGGACTTTTCCCCCTTCCTGGAGCTTCCCTGCCCATCCCAGCACCACCCCTACCCCTAAACCCCCCTCCCGCAGCCGCTGGAAGTGGGAATTATCCACTGGAGGTGGGAATTACCCAACCACCCACACAGGGAGGGGGAAAAGCAGCAGGATCCCCCCCTTGGGGACGGCTCTGGCAGCGTCTGTGAGGCCGAGGAGCAGCAATTTTACCTTCTCCTGCAGGATCCCGCCCCGCTCCTTGAGCAGGCAGTTGATGATGACGGTGGCGGCGCGGGAGCAGTTCCTGTCGGGATCCCCCAGCCCCTCAAACAGCGACAGCAGGAGGCTCATCAGCTGCTCCGGAGGGATCCGCTTCCCCACCACCTGTGGGAGGGTCACAGAGTCCAGTGTGAGGGTTTTGTCACCTTTGGTGACATCAGAAATCCCCCAAAGCTGATCCCCTGGGCCTCACAGGGAGCTCTGCGGGAATGAGGAGGGATCAGGCTGCTGATGGGGGTGTGGAATGTCTGCTGGAATACCCACTGGAAGGGGCAGGGTTTGGGGAATGGCAGCTTGGCCAGGGTGAAAACGCTCCCAGATTATCCCCAGGCACAAAAAGAGGCTGCCCAGGGAAGGGGCAGTCGGGCTCTGCTCCCAGGGAACAGGGACAGGATAACGGGAAAAGCCCCCAAGCTGTGCCAGGAGAGCTTTATATTTGGGATATTTGGGAAAATCCCTGCTGGGAAGGGGGCTGCTCAGCCCTGGATCCCCATCCCTGGGTGGTGGTGGGGGGATTATTGCCCATCCCTTGGGGAGGTGGCACTTGGGGACACGGGCAGGGCTGGGTGGGCTCTGAGGGGTTTTCCAAGCTCAGCCATTCTGAGATTCCACGATTTGAATTCCCCCCTGGAGCTCTCAGCGTGGGGAAACGCCCCTAAAAGAGGAGCTGACCCCTGGGGCTCCCTCATCCCACAGGACAGGTGGGAATGGATCCCTGTGGATCCAGAGCCCCCCTCTGGAACCTTCTGGGTTCCAAGCATTGACACAGAACGGGTTCCCCCAGGGCTGGAGCCTCCAGGGCTTCCTGCACCCAGAGCTGCTTCCAGGGGATTCCAGGGGGGAGCAGGAGGTGCCAGAGCCTCCATCCTGGGGCCACAGGAGCTCATGGAGTCACAGGGAATTCCAGGATGGGTTGGGTGGCAGGGACCTCAAGGATCATCCATTCCCACCCCTCCCACCGTCCCAGGGTGATCCAGCCTGGCCTGGGAAGCTGTGGCTGCCCCTGGATCCCTGGAAGAGTCCAAGGCCAGGCTGGAGCACCCTGGGATGGGTGGGAGGTGTCCCTGCCCGTGGCAAGGGGGTTGGAATGGGATTAGGTTTGGAATGGGATGGGATTTAGGATCCCTTCCCACCCAAACCCTCCCAGAATCCCATGGAATAACTCACACAGGGTGAGGGAGCTGGGAGGGCCGTGGCAAAGGCTTTCCCAGTGGGAACACTGGTGATCCCTGTGCCAGCTGGAATCCTGGAATGGGTTGGGATGAAGGGACCTTAATTCTTGTCCAGTTCCATGGGCTGGGACAGCTCCCACCATCCCAGGGTGATCCAGCCTGGCCTGGGACACTCCCAGGGATCCAGGGGCAGCTGGAATTCTCTGGGAATTCCAGCCCAGCCCCTCCCCACCCTCCCAGCCAGGAATCCCTTCCCAATCTCCCCCCTAACCCTGGGAAGCCATTCCCTGTGTGCTGTCCCTCCAGCCCTCATCCCAAATCCCTCTCCAGCTCTCCTGGAGCCCCTGCAGGCCCTGGAAGGTTCTCCAAGGATCTCCCTGGATCCTTCCCTTCTCCAGGGGAACATTCCCAGCTCTCCCAGCCCGGCTCCATCCACAGCAGGAGTCTCTCAGCTCACAGGGTGACCCCTCCTGCCCAAACTGGGGCCCAGCATCTTCCCAGTGGGATGAGGAGCATTCCCTGGCCAGGGGGGCTCTCCAGCTGGTGCAGGAGGAGGAGGAGACCCCGCTGATTTGTGCCAGGAGCCTCCAGACCCTGGGGGTGGTGAGGAAGGGGAGGCCCCGAGCACCCCCAGTTTGGCCCAGTTTGGCCCAGTTTGGCCCAGTTTGGCCCAGTTTGGCCCAGTTTGGCTCTCACCGTGGCGATGCTGGTGCAGGCGTGGAAGAGGACGGTGAAGTCGGGCTCCTCCAGGCCCTTCTTCAGCGCTTTCAGCCCCTCCACCATCTCATCCCGGTGGTCCCTGGCGAAACCTGAGTCCGGAGGGAGCAGAATTCCTCAGCTTGCCCCCCCCTTCCCAAAAAAAAAAAACGCTCCCCCCGTGCCAGCCTGGGGGGCTGGCCCAGCTTTTGGGATGGGGACAAGAATCCCAAGCCAAGGGGGGGACCCTTCCAAGCTCTGCCAAGGGTCAGGAGAGCTTGTCCTGGATATTTGAGCCGGGCTGGATCAGCCTGGATCATCCCCCTTCCTCCAGATCTCCCTGCCCACGGGGTGGGTGGAAGGAGATGGATGATTTTTTTTAGGGCTCATTCCAGCCCCAAACAGCTCCGGGATCCTCTGGAACTCCTCCCAGAGCTCCCCTTGCTTCCCAGACCATCCGAGGGGCAGGGCTGACCTCTCCTGGAGAGCGGGAGAACTCCAGGCTGCCGGATTCCTCGAAACCTCCCCAAAATCCCGAAATCCCGAAATCCCTGAGCCCTTCCCCACACACAAATCCCAGGGATGGAGGGAGGGATAGAGGGAGGGCTGGAAGGATGGGGTGGCACTCCCACCTTCGTAGCAGAGCTGGATGTAGAGCAGGGAGTGCACACAATCCACGGAGCGCAGCCGGACACCGGCCAGGGAGTCGGAGCAGCGTGGGGAGAAGAGGGCCAGGAGCACGCTCAGGTTGTAGAAAGGGGTCACAGTCTAGAATGGGAAGGAAAAATCTGACTCAGGAAATTCCAGAGGGTGGGAACATCCCCGTGGAGAAGGAGGGAAGGGGGGGTGGGATAATGGAGAGCTGAAAGAAAAAGTTGCAGCTGCAACAAGAATGCTACTGAAGATTTGTTACTGGAGAGAACTGGAGCTCCGAAAATGAAGATTAAAATCACTTCTCCTCCTTGGACTGGTATAAAAGGGTGTGGGGGGTGAGTATTTCTGTAAATATATAACACTTTAACCTGAATAGAAATTGTTGTAGATATAATTCTTTAGTTTTTAATTTATCAGTAGTTCTTGTTTTACTAATAATAAATGTTTATACTATTTTCCCCAAATCCTGCCTCTCTTTTGCCTGCAAAAACCTTCTCTCAGCTAGCAGTAACTGTGTGAGGGGTGGAAAGCAAATTAAACCGAGACAAAACCACGACGTTGGCGCTCACGCTGACGTTCAGCTTGCTCAGGTAGAATTCCAGCAGGGAAGCGCTGACCTCCACAGCCCGTTCCCGCTCCTGCTCCCGGGGGGATTTGATCCAGGGGCCCAAGTGCTGCAGGGGGGGGAAAAAGATCATGGAATTAGGGAGTTGTTTAGGATGGGAAAGCCCTCGGAGCCCACAGAGTCCAAATGTTCCCTCAGTGCAGCGTCCCCAAGTGCCACATCCACAGGGATGGGGATCCAGGGATGGGGATCCAGGGATGGGCAGCCCCTTTCCAAGAGGGATTTTCCCAAATATCCCCCCTGATCCTCCCCCCGAGGCAGTTTCCCCTTGCCCTGTCCCCGTTCCCTGAGAGCAGAGCCCAATTCCCACCCGGTGTCACCCCCTGACCCCCCCTGGGACCCCCCTGAACCCTCCCCCAAGCTCCCTCAGCCGCTCCTGGTGCTCCAGACCCTTTCCCAGCTCCATTCCCTTCCCTGGGAACGTCCCAGCTCCTCCACATCCTTCTCGTTGGGAGGGTCCCCCCATGCTCCACCCTCCTTGTCCCCATCTGGAGACCCTGCCCCGACCAGGGGGGACCACCCTGGATCCCGGGGATCCCAACCAAAGCCCCCCAAATCCCGGGAGCACCCACTGCAAACACGTCCTGGAGCCCGTGGGGGGTCAGGTTCCTGTGCAGGAGACTCTTGAGCAGGTCCTTGAGGGCGCTCAGGGTGTCCTCGTACAGCACCTGAGGAGGAAATCAGGGGGGTCAGGGGGCTGGAAGAGCCCAATCCCACCCATGGGATCCCGGGGGGGACAAAGCTCAGTGCAAAGAAACCCTTCAAAAATCCCAGAACGGCTTGGAAAGGGACCTTAAACCACAGAACCATCAAATCATGGCATGGTTGGGGTTTCAGGGACCTTCAGGACCACTCAGAGGTTTCAGGGACCTTCAGGACCACTCAGGGATTTCAGGGACCTTCAGGACCATTCAAAGATTTCAGGGACCTTCAGGACCACTCAGGGACCTTCAGGATCACTCAGGGGTTTCAGGGACCTTCAGGATCATTCTGGGGTTTCAGGGACCTTCAGGACCACTCAGGGGTTTCAGGGACCACTCAGGGGTTACAGGGACCACTCAGGGGTTTCATGGACCTTCAGGACCATTCAGGGACCTTCAGGACCATTCAGGGGTTTCAGGGACCTTCAGGACCATTCAGGGACCTTCAGGACCATTCAGGGACCTTCAGGACCACTCAGGGGTTTCAGGGACCACTCAGGACCACTCAGGGGTTTCAGGGACCTTCAGGACCATTCAAAGATTTCAGGGACCTTCAGGACCATTCAGGGACCTTCAGGACCACTCAGAGGTTTCAGGGACCTTCAGGACCACTCAGGGATTTCAGGGACCTTCAGGACCATTCAAAGATTTCAGGGACCTTCAGGACCACTCAGGGACCTTCAGGATCACTCAGGGGTTTCAGGGACCTTCAGGATCATTCTGGGGTTTCAGGGACCTTCAGGACCACTCAGGGGTTTCAGGGACCACTCAGGGGTTACAGGGACCACTCAGGGGTTTCATGGACCTTCAGGACCATTCAGGGACCTTCAGGACCATTCAGGGGTTTCAGGGACCTTCAGGACCATTCAGGGACCTTCAGGACCATTCAGGGACCTTCAGGACCACTCAGGGGTTTCAGGGACCACTCAGGACCACTCAGGGGTTTCAGGGACCTTCAGGACCATTCAAAGATTTCAGGGACCTTCAGGACCATTCAGGGACCTTCAGAACCACTCAGGGGTTTCAGGGACCTTCAGGACCACTCAGGGGTTTCAGGGACCTTCAGGACCACTCAGGGGTTTCAGGGACCTTCAGGACCACCCAGTTCCACCCCCTTCACCATGGGGCAGGGATAAAACACTTCCTCTTCCTTTCCAGGGCTAATTTCGGGCTAAACTCCTTAAAAAAAACCCAAACCAACAAAGCCTGACAGGCCAGCAGATGAAGAAAGGTTTGATTAATTCCCATTTACGGGTCAGAAGCTGCCAGAGCCGCCGGGGGGATCTGCCCTGGATGCTCCGCTGGCCCCGCAGCCACCCGGCAGCTGCTGCAGCTTCATTAGCAGAGGGTTAATTACTCCTAATTAGGCACCCAGGCACGGCTGGGCAGCAGCTGCAGCCTCTCAGCAGCCAGGGGAGGGAAAAGGGAAGGGGAAAGGGAAGGGAAAAGGGAAGGGAAAAGGGAAGGGAAAAGGGAAGGGAAAAGGGAAGGGAAAAGGGAAGGGAAAAGGGAAGGGAAAAGGGAAGGGAAAAGGGAAGGGAAGGGAAAAGGGAAGGGAAGGGAAAAGGGAAGGGAAGGGAAAAGGGAAGGGAAGGTTTGGGAAGGTTTGGGAAGGTTAGGGAAGGTTTGGGAAGGGAAGGTTTGGGAAGGTTTGGGAAGGTTTGGGAAGGGAAGGTTTGGGAAGGGAAGGTTTGGGAAGGGAAGGTTTGGGAAGGGAAGGGAAGGTTTGGGAAGGTTTGGGAAGGTTTGGGAAGGTTTGGGAAGGGAAGGGAAGGTTTGGGAAGGGAAGGGAAGGGAAGGGAAGGGAAGGGAAGGGAAGGGAAGGGAAGGGAAGGGAAGGGAAGGGAAGGTCCCCGTGGCCCGCGGGGTTTGTGGGATCGTTGGATTCTCCCTCCCAGGAGGTCCCGCTCCCGTTGGAAGGGGCTGGATGTGCTGAGGCAGCTCCCGGTGCCCAGATGGGCTCAGGGGAAGGGCAGAGGGGCGGCTGGATGGAAAATGGGCATTTCCCATGAATTTTGGGGGCAATGGAGCCGATGGAATGTGTGTCCTGCCCCAAAGGAGTCTCCCGGGGGGTGTGAGCAGAGCTCCGGTCCCAGGACACGGCACCCCAGGGATCTGCATCCCAACATTCCTGAGGGACCTGGAGCTGCTGGAGGGAATCCAGAGGGGACAGGGAGATGATCCCAGGGCTGGAGAAGCTCTGGAGCCGGGCTGGGAGAGCTGGGAATGTTCCCCTGGAGAAGGGAAGGATCCAGGGAGATCCTTGGAAAACCTTGCAGGGCCTGCAGGGGCTCCAGGAGAGCTGGAGAGGGATTTGGGATGAGGGCTGGAGGGACAGCACCCAGGGAATGGCTTCCCAGGGTTAGGGGGGAGATTGGGAAGGGATTCCTGGCTGGGAGGGTGGGGAGGGGCTGGGCTGGAATTCCCAGGGAAGCTGTGGCTGCCCCTGGATCCCTGGGAGTGTCCCAGGCCAGGCTGGATCACCCTGGGATGGTGGGAATGGCTGATCCCTTTTCCCCCCCCAACCCACCCAGGAATCCCCTCTGAGCTCCGTGTGGGGGTCTGTGCTCCCACCCCCCGCCCCAAACACCATTCCCAATCCCACAGGAATCCCACCTGGGTGTGCAGGGAATCCCCCCCGGGCTCCTCCCCGTCCCTGGAGGGCTCCGGAGGGGGCAGGGACAGGACGCTGGCCAGGCAGGCGTCCATCAGCTCCGTCCTGTCCGGATCGCTCAGCGGCGGCTCCAGGGGGCTGAGCCCCAGATAAGGAAGGAACACCGATGGTTCTGATGGGATCCAGGGGCTGGGAGCTTGGGAATGTTTGTAAATGGAGCTTGGGAGGGAGCTCCGTGGAATGCTTGGCTATGGGGGGAACTGGGAATGGGGGGAAGTGGGAATGGGGGGAACCAAGATGGGAGCGCTGGGAAAACTGGGGGGGAAAGGGGGGGTGTGTGGAAACAACATCAGAACTCCCTGGTGTGAGCTTTGGGTTTGTGTCAGGGATCCAGGGAATGGTGGAATTAATTGTGGAATTAATTGTGGAAGGAGTGTCCAGAGGGAGGAAGTGGGGAGGGAGGGGAGGGGAGAAGGGAAGGGAGAAGGGTAAAAAGGGAAGGGAGAAGGGAAAAGGGGAAAAAAGGGAAGGGAGAAGGGAAAAGGGGAAAAAAGGGAAGGGAGAAGGGAAAAAAGGGAAGGGAGAAGGGAAAAAGGGAAGGGAAAAGGGGAAAAGAGAAGGGAAAAAAAGGGAAGGGAGAAGGGAAAAAAGGGAAGGGAGAAGGGAAAAAGGGAAAAAGGGAAAAAGGGAAAAAGGGAAAAGGGAGAAGGGAAAAAGGGAGAAGGGAAGGGGAAGGGAAAAAGTGAAAAGGGAAAAGGGAAAAAGGGAAAAGGGAAAAGGGAAAAGGGAAAAAGGGAGAAGGGAAAAGGGAAAAAGGGAAAAAGGGAGAAGGGAAAAAGGGAAAAAAGGGAAAAGAAAAAAGGGAAGGGAGAAGGGGAAAAGGGAAAAGAGAAGGGGAAAAAAGGGAAAGGAGAAGGGAAAAAGGGAGAAGAGAAAAGGGAATAAAGGAAAAAGGGAAAAGAGGAAAAGGAAAAAGGGGAAAGGAAAAAGGGAAAGAGAGGGAGGTGGAGAAGGGAAAAGAGGGAAGAAGAAGATGGAAAAGGGAAGAAGGACAGAATCCCCCGAGTGGGAAGGGACCCACGAGGACCATCAAAGTCCAATCCTGGCCCCGCACAGGACAATCCCAAAATCCCAACCCTGATCCTGAGAGCCTTGGGGACAACTGGGGGGACAAGCAGGGATTGGGGGGGGGGGCTGGGCTGACCCCAGAATTCCCACCAGGATCTGGGAAGAGGGACAAGGATACACCAGGTGGGTGCAGGTGAGCATGGCCCGCTGCCGAACCGGCGTCCGCAGCGTCTCCAGCGGCTCTGCCCGGATGAATTCCTGGGAAAAACAACAGGAGACAATTCCAGGGACAATTCCAGGGACAATTCCAGGGGACAATTCCAGGGACAATTCCAGGGACAATTCCAGGGGACAATTCCAGGGGACAATTCCAGGGACAATTCCAGGGACAATTCCAGAGACAATTCCAGGGACAATTCCAGGGACAATTCCAGGGGACAATTCCAGGGACAATTCCAGGGACAATTCCAGGGACAATTCCAGGGACAATTCCAGGGGACAATTCCAGAGACAATTCCAGGGACAATTCCAGGGGACACTTTTAGGGGACAATTCCAGGGGACAATTCCAGGGACAATTCCAGAGACAATTCCAGAGACAATTCCAGGGACAATTCCAGGGGACACTTTTAGGGGACAATTCCAGGGGACAATTCCAGGGACAATTCCAGGGGACAATTCCAGGGACAATTCCAGGGGACAATTCCAGAGACAATTCCAGGGACAATTCCAGGGGACAATTCCAGGGACAATTCCAGGGACAATTCCAGGGACAATTCCAGGGGACAATTCCAGGGAGAATTCCAGGGACACTTCCAGGGGACAATTCCAGGGACAATTCCAGGGGACAATTCCAGGGACAATTCCAGAGACAATTCCAGAGACAATTCCAGGGGACAATTCCAGGGGACAATTCCAGAGACAATTCCAGGGACAATTCCAGGGGACACTTTTAGGGGACAATTCCAGGGGACAATTCCAGGGACAATTCCAGAGACAATTCCAGGGGACAATTCCAGGGGACAGTTCCAGGGACAATTCCAGGGACAATTCCAGGGACAATTCCAGGGGACAATTCCAGGGACAATTCCAGGGACAATTCCAGAGACAATTCCAGGGACAATTCCAGGGACAATTCCAGGGACACTTCCAGGGGACAATTCCAGGGACAATTCCAGAGACAATTCCAGGGACAATTCCAGGGGACACTTCCAGGGACAATTCCAGGGGACAATTCCAGGGACAATTCCAGGGGACAATTCCAGGGACAATTCCAGGGACAATTCCAGGGACAATTCCAGGGGACAATTCCAGAGACAATTCCAGGGACAATTCCAGGGGACAATTCCAGGGGACAATTCCAGAGACAATTCCAGGGACAATTCCAGGGACAATTCCAGGGGACAATTCCAGGGACACTTCCAGGGGACAATTCCAGAGACAATTCCAGAGACAATTCCAGGGACAATTCCAGGGACCCTCCCAGGGACAATTCCAGGGGACAATTCCAGGGACCCTCCCAGGGACAATTCCAGGGGACAATTCCAGGGACACTCCCAGGGACATCCAGCCCTGTTATCCCCACATTCCAGAGGGTCCCCGTGCCCTCCCAGGATCCCTCCCCTGTGCCCCCAGGACCCCCCTAATGCTGCCCACACCCCCATGGTCCCCCCACCCAGTGCCCCCCAGGGCCCTCCCAGTGCCCCCCAGGGCCCTCCCAGTTTCCCCCTGTGTCCTCCAGGACCCTCCCAGTGTCCCCCAGAACCCTCCCAGTGTCCCCCATGATCCACCAGTGCCCCCCAGGTCCCTCCCAGTTTCCCCCTGTGTCCTCCAGGACCCTCCCAGTGTCCTCCAGGACCCTCCCAGTGTCCCCCAGTGTCCTCCAGGACCCTCCCAGTGTCCCCCAGTGTCCTCCAGGACCCTCCCAGTGTCCCCCAGTGTCCTCCAGGCCCCTCCCAGTGTCCCCCAGAACCCTCCCAGTGTCCACCATGATCCACCAGTGCCCCCCAGGACCCTCCAGTGTCCCCCTGTTTCCTCCAGGACCCTCCCAGTGCCCCCCAGGACCCTCCCAGTGCCCCCCAGGACCCTCCCAGTGTCCCCCAGGACCCTCCCAATGCCCCCCAGGACTCCTCCGAGCCCTCCTGGTGTCCCTCAGTACCCTCCCAAATCTTCCCAGTGTCCCCCAGTGCCTTCCAGGACCCTCCCAGTGTCCTGCAGGACCCTCCCAGTGCCCCCCAGGCCCCTCCGAGCCCTCCTGGTGTCCCTCAGTGCCCCCCAGTGCCCTCCCAGTGCCCTCCCAGTGCCCTCCAGGACCCTCCCAGTGCCCTCCAGCACCCTCCCAGTGCCCCCCAGTGCCCTTCAGAGCTCTCCAGGACCCTCCCAGTGCCTTCCAGGACCCTCCCAGCACCCCCCAGGACCCTCCCAGTGCCCCCCAGTGCCCTTCAGAGCTCTCCAGGACCCTCCCAGTGCCCTCCAGCACCCTCCCAGTGCCCCCCAGTGCCCTCCCAGTGCCCCCCAGTGTCCCCCAGTGCCCCCCAGTGCCCTCCAGGACTCTCCCAGTGCCCTCCAGCACCCTCCCAGTGCCCCCCAGTGCCCTCCAGCACCCTCCCAGTGCCCCCCAGTGCCCCCCCAGTGCCCTCCCAGTGCCCCCCAGTGCCCTCCAGGACCCTCCCAGTGCCCCCCAGTGCCCTCCAGCACCCTCCCAGTGCCCCCCAGTGCCCCCCAGTGCCCCCCTTACCACCATGTGTGCGACCAGCTCGGCCTTGCGGGCGAGGACGAATCCGGGGGGGCCCTTCCCGTGGGACACGGCCTGGGCCAGCATGGCCAGGCTGCGGATCAGGCACAGCTTCAGCGGCACGTCCTGCGGGAACGCGGGAATGTGGGAATGGGAATGGGAATGTGGGAATGGGAATGTGGGTATGGGAATGGGGGAATGGGAATGGGGGAATGTGGGAATGGGGGAATGGGAATGTGGGAATGGGAATGTGGGAATGTGGGAATGGGAATGTGGGAATGTGGGAATGGGAATGTGGGAATGTGGGAATGGGAATGTGGGAATGGGAATGTGGGAATGGGAATGCGGGAATGTGGGAATGGGAATGTGGGAATGTGGGAATGGGAATGGGAATGTGGGAATGTGGGAATGCGGGAATGGGGGAATGGGGGAATGTGGGAATGGGAATGTGGGTGTGGATATGGGAATGTGGGAATGGGAATGTGGGAATGTGGGAATGTGGGAATGTGGGAATGCGGGAATGCGGGAATGCGGGAATGTGGGAATGTGGGAATGGGAATGTGGGAATGTGGGAATGCGGGAATGCGGGAATGTGGGAATGTGGGAATGGATGGGGGGATGTGGATATGGGAATGGGGGAATGGGGGAATGTGGGAATGGGAATGTGGGAATGTGGGAATGCGGGTGTGGGAATGTGGGAATGGGAATGTGGGAATGGGAATGTGGGAATGGGAATGTGGGTATGGGAATGTGGGAATGGGAATGTGGGAATGGGAATGGGAATGTGGGAATGTGGGAATGGGGGAATGGGGGAATGGGGGAATGTGGGAATGTGGGAATGGGAATGTGGGAATGGATGGGGGGATGTGGATATGGGAATGTGGGAATGGGGGAATGTGGGAATGGGAATGGATGGGGGAATGTGGGAATGTGGGAATGGGAATGGGGGAATGTGGGAATGTGGGAATGTGGGAATGGGAATGTGGGAATGGGAATGTGGGAATGTGGGAATGTGGGAATGCGGGAATGCGGGAATGGATATGGGAATGTGGGAATGGACACGGGAATGGGGGAATGTGGATATGGGAATGTGGGAATGGATGGGGGAATGTGGGAATGTGGGAATGTGGGAATGGGAATGTGGGAATGGGAATGTGGGAATGGGAATGTGGGAATGGGGGAATGGGAATGTGGGAATGCGGGTGTGGGAATGTGGGAATGGGAATGTGTGAATGGGAATGTGGGAATGGGAATGGGAATGTGGGTATGGGAATGTGGGAATGGGAATGGGAATGTGGGAATGTGGGAATGTGGGAATGGGGGAATGGGGGAATGGGGGAATGTGGGAATGGGGGAATGTGGGAATGGGGGAATGTGGGAATGGATGAGGGAATGTGGGAATGGGAATGTGGGAATGGATGGGGGGGATGTGGGTGTGGATGGGGGAATGTGGGAATGGATGGGGGAATGTGGGAATGTGGATATGGGAATGTGGGAATGGATATGAGAATATGGGAATGGATACGGGAATGTGGGAATGGATACGGGAATGTGGACATGGATGTGGGAACAGGGCCGTGGATATGGGAATATGGCCATGGATATGGGAATGTGGGAATGGACATGGGAATGTGGGAATGTGGATATGGGAATGTGGACGTGGATGTGGGAACAGGGCTATGGATATGGGAATATGGCCATGGATACAGGAACAGGACCATGGATACAGGAATATGGCCATGGATATGGGAACAGGGCCCCCATGGACACGGGACCACTTCTGTGGTCTTTATTAATGATTTATAATTATTTGTTAGTTATTAATTATTATCAATAATTTATTAATAATTATTAAACTATTAACCTATCGTTTAATAGGAATTAGAAATAGTAATTTAATTATTTAATAATTATTATAAATACATTATATTAAGAAATTAAATATAAATAATTCAGGTAATGTTACATAAAAATTGTTAGAAATGTGGATTCTGTTAGTTAATAAGTATAAATTAATAGGTTGATTATAGTTAAATATGTTATATATTATACATAATATATAAATAATATACATTATATAAAATATATTATATATAATATAAAATAAATTGATAATAAATAATATTAATATATAATATATTTTAGAAATATTATCAACATTATAAATATAAATTAAATTTATTAGCTAATTATTCTAATAATGCAGTGATAGATATCCTTTATACTATATGGATATTATAAAATGTATAGTATATAATAATTATGTTATGTAATAAATTGAACATATTTAATAAAACAGCTAGCACAAATAATTATGGAGTGATTATCAATTATAAATTTCTAATTTTGATGTTATAATTTCATAATTTGGTCACGTCATTTTTATTATTTTTAGAAATTATTTTATGCTTCTTCTAAGTACAACAAATAGACAAGAGATAATATAATATAAATCATAAGTAATTACATATTATTATTATATCCTGATTTTATTATCCCTTGTGAATATCAATCTTATTATTTGATGATCATCTTAAATGCAATAATATATATAATATTTATAATAATATATATAAATAATGGAAATAATATCAAATATACACGATATATTATTGAATGATATATATTATGTGTATTGTCTAGAGAGAATATACATGATAAATTATTGAAATTAAATTGATTGAAATTTAAATTATTGAAATTCAATTTAAATTATTGACATTAAATTGAAATTACTGAAATTTAAATTATTGACATTAAATTGAAATTATTGGCATTGAAATGAAATTATTGAAATTTAAATTGTTGAAATTAAATTTAAATTATTGACATTACATTGAAATTATTGACATTTAAATTATTGACATTAAATTGAAATTATTGACATTTAAATTATTGACATTAAATTGAAATTATTGACATTTAAATTATTGACATTAAATTGAAATTATTGGCATTAAATGGAAATTACTGAAATTTAAATTCTTGAAATTAAATTTAAATTATTGACATCAAATTGAAATTCTTGAAATTAAATTTAAATTATTGACATTAAATTGAAATTATTGAAATTTAAATTGTTGAAATTAAATTGAAATTATTGACATCAAATAGAAATTATTGAAATTGAAATTATTAAAGTTAAATTAAAGTTATTAAAATAAAATTGAAATTATTGACATTTAAATTATTGAAATTAAATTTAAATTATTGGCATTGAATTTAAATTATTGAATAATTGAACAATAATAATAATAATAATAATAATAATAATTAGGCACCAGGAAGCTGTGGAAGTTGTTAGTGCAGAGGGAAGGGAAAGGGAGCGTCAGTGAAGCCCCGGAGAAGCCACGGCCCGACAGGAAAAAGGCAATTTTTGGGTCAAAAACTAAAGATAAACGTGAATTTGAACAGAAATGGGACTCGGAAATGTGGCTGGAAATAGAAATGTCATTTAAATTTAAAAAAAAAACAAAAAAAACCCCCAAAACCCGAAAAAGAATATAAAAGGAATAAAAAAAATTTAAAATAGGAATAAAGAATCGGAATTCCCGGAATATTTATGTCAGAAAAGACCCCTGGGATCAGAATTCCAGAATATTTATGTTGGAAAAGACTCCTGGGATCGGGATCCTGGAATATTTAGGCTGGAAAAGACCCCCAAGATCGGAATTCCAGAATATTTATGTAGGAAAAGACCCTCGGGATTGGAATTCCTGGAAAATTTATGTTGGAAAAGACCCCTGGGATCGGAATTCCAGAATATTTATGTCAGAAAAGACCCCCAGGGTCAGAATTCCAGAATATTTTAGTCAGAAAAGACCCCTTGGGATCAGAATTCCCAGAATATTTAGGCTGGAAAAGACACCGGGGTTGGAATTCCTGGAATATTTGGGCCAGGAAAGACCCCCGGGGTCAGAATTCCCAGAATATCTAGGCCGGAAAAGACCCCCTGGGATTGAAATTCCTGGAATATTTATGTCAGAAAAGAACCCCAGGGTCAGAATTCCTGGAATATTTAGGCCGGAAAAGACCCCCAGGGTCAGAATTCCTGGAATATTTAGGCTGAAAAAGACCCTCTGGGGTTGGAATTCCGGAATATTTATGTCGGAAAAGACCCCCGGGATCAGAATTCCAGAATATTTAGGCCAGAAAAGACTCCCCGGGATCAGAATCCCGGAATATTTATGTCAGAAAAGACCCCTGGGGATCAGAATTCCTGGAATATTTATGTCAGAAAAGATCCCTGGGGATCAGAATTCCTGGAATATTTATGTCAGAAAAGATCCCTGGGGATCAGAATTCCTGGAATATTTATGTCAGAAAAGACCCCTGGGATCAGAATTCCTGGAATATTTAGGCCGGAAAAGCCCCCCGGGATCCTGGGACGACTTCCCTGCCGTGTGAGCTCCTGCCCTGCTGGCAGCTCTGGACCATTCAGGGAACGATCCCAGCACGGAAAACCAGGAATTTCCCCCGGGAATGAGGAGCAGCAGCTCCCCCAGGGGTTTTTTTCCCCCCTCCCCTCCCAAATTCCCGGTGGGAAGAGGCCGAGAGAGAGCGGAGAGGGAAGGGAGCGGAGCGGGAGCCTCTCACCACGGTACCTTGGTGTCTACTTTAATCCCCAGAACCTGAACGGGGGGAAAAACAAACGGTTATGGGATGGGATGGGATGGGATGGGATGGGATATCTGGGATGGGATATCTGGGATGGATGGGATGGGATGGGATGGGTGGGATGGGTTAGATGGGATGGGATGGAATGGATTGGATGGGATGGGATGGGATGGGATATCTGGGATGGGATGGACGGATGGGATGGGATGGGGTGGGATGGGATGGGATGGATGGGATGGGTTGGGTTCAATGGGATGGGATAGGATGGGTTGGATGGGATGGGATGGGATGGGATGGGATGGGATGGGATGGGATGGGTTGGATGGGATGGGCTGGGCTGGGCTGGGCTGGGGTGGGTTGGATGGGATGGGATGGGTTGGGATGGGTTAGAAGGGTTGGGATGGGATGGGATGGGATGGGTGGGTGGGTGTGGGGAGGGGTCTCACCTTGGTGTTGAAGTACTGGAAGATGTTCCTCAGGATGTCGGCCTCGATGCGGGGCAGGATCAGCTCCGGCGGGGCGGCCACGGCCACGTGGCCGTAGCACAGGATGAGGCTGCTCTTGATCTTCTCCACCTCGGTGTCGCTGCGGTCCTGGGGGATGGGGAAAAAATAAAAAAAGGATCCAGAGTGTCCCCCCCAGAGGAGGGACAGCCTCTCCAAGGGGGGAATGTGGATATTCAGGGGACCAGTCGTGGGGTGGGATGGGGTGGATGGGATGGGATGGGTTGGGTGGGGAGGGGATGGGGTGGGTGGGGTGGGATGGGATGGGATCCCAATCCTTGATGATCCCACCCTCAGGATCCCACCCCTGAGGATCCCATCCCCTCAAGATCCATCCCTGCTGATCCCATCCCTGCTGATCCCATCCCTGCTGATCCCATCCCTGCTGATCCCACCCCTGATGATCCCATCCCTGCTGATCCCACCCTCAGGATCCCATCCCTGATGATCCCACCCCTGATGATCCCACCCTCAGGATCCCATCCCTGATGATTTCTCCCTCAGGACCCCATCCCTGATAATCCCACCCTCAGGACCCCATCCCTGATAATCCCCCCCTCAGGATCCCATCCCTGATAATCCCCCCCTCAGGATCCCATCCCTGATAATCCCACCCTCAGGACCCCATCCCTGATAATTCCCCCCTCAGGATCCCACCCTCAGGATCCCATCCCTGATGATCCCATCCCCTCAGGATCCCCCCCTCAGGATCCCACCCCGTCCCAGCAGGAGCCCCCCCGGGCTCTCACCTTGAAGATGCTGAAGAGCCCCACGGACTTCTTGAACACGTCAGACCTCACAAAGTCCTCCAGCTTGGCCAAGGTCTCCTCCAGGTGATGGACGGCGCAGATCCCGAAGCAGGAAGCCAATCCCTGAGGGGAATCAGGGAAAAAAACCCCAAAAACCAAAAAAAAAAAAAACATTAACAGCCAGCAATTAATTGAGCAGCCCCAGCTGATGCTCCCGTGGCTTTAATTCCCGGCACCCGAGCTGTGCCAAGGGAATTCCGGGCACAGGGACAGGTTGGGACGTGGGCAGGCAGGAACAGAGTCCCAGTGGGGAACTGGGAATGGGGCAGGACGGGCAGGTCCTGCCCTGTCCACCCATCCTGAACGGGCTGGGCTGGGAATCCGTGGGGAATTTAAATCCTGGAGCAGCTGGATGAGCTGGAGCAGGGCCAGGAGCTGAGGGAAGAGCTCGGCCAAGGGCAGGGGGAGCTGGGAATGTGCCAGGAGCAGGGCTGGGATGGGCAGGAAAAGCTCGATCCCGACCCCTTCGGCTCCAGGGCAGGGAAAGGGGAAAACGAGCTGGAGGGGGAGAAGGTTTTGTAAAGATCCAAAGAGTGGATGGCCTGGAAATTCCTCCCTGGGAGGGTGGGGAGGGGTTGGGATGGAATTCCCAGAGAAGCTGTGGCTGCCCCTGGATCCCTGGGAGCATCCAAGTAGCAGCCAGGGACAGTGGGATGAGATGGTCCCAGCCAAACCACCCTGGAATTCCACGATTTTGGTAGGGATAAGACAGGGGGAATGATGGATTTAGACTGAAAGAGTTGAGATTCAGAGCAGAGGAAGAGAGAGTTTCGTGCTGGGGGTGGTGAAACACCGCAGATCCCAGGCTGCAAAACCCCCCTGAGCCCACCCAGCCCTGCCCCTGTCCCCAAGTGCCACCTCCCCAGGGATGTCCAATCCCCTGAAGAAGGAAGGGTTAATTGAGATGCTTTTACTGTAAATCCACAAGACCCTACCCCCCTTGTACGACTTATAGTTTACTGTAAGTTATATTTCGTTTGCTGTAAGCAGCATTTCATACTAAGAAGACCGAGGACATTAAACCTTAAAGGAACCACAACAAACACCAGGCAAGGAACTCAACACCCATAAATCTCATCTAGGGGAGCCAAGGTAGTGAAGCCACTCAGTTAAGTCAGTCTTTGAGAAACAAGAGGTTAAAACACAAAACTGTGAAAAGAAAATTCAAAACCCTAGCATTAGGAAACCAGAGAATAAATTGTCTGAAGAACAGAGCATACTGACTAGGTAGAGCATTCCTCAAAAGATAGCAGCATTCTTCAGAGAGATAGCAACTCAGCAGATCCTAGGATGGGCCAAAAGTCAACCTGACCCTATCATGCTCCCCAAAACTACCCTAAAAGGAGAAGACCTAAAGAAAGTTTGAAAGTTCACAGTGAGGAAGACTCACAAGACGACCCCCGCCCGGAGGAAGGCAACAGGAACTCCCACCTCTAAACCTCCCCAAATTGAAGACTCCGCCCAGACCCCGCCTATATATGAATATTACAAGTAAATGTTGCAATATAATGAATATGCATGATTATGTTGTAATCCTATACTCAAAAACTGTATAAAAGAGCTCTGCTGATTGTACAAGACAGAGCCTTTTTGTCCAGGGCGACCTGGAGGCTCTCCAACACCTTGTATTAAAATACCTCCCGCTTTAAAGAAACAAAATTTATCTCTAAAGCAGTCTCTCTGTGCTTTTTTGGGGCAAAAATTCGGCTTCAGTAGACATTTCAATAGGTGAAGCAGGCCCAAAGCCAAGGCCTTCTTGAAGCTTCAGCGATCAGAACACGAGAACAACAGAAAGTACGAAAGGTCATGCGAGGAAGAGGAGTTAAAAACGGACCCTAAGATGAAGGCAAACAGGAACTGCCACCAAAATATTCCTCAAAATAGAGACCACGCCTCCATCTCCGCCCCGACTCCACCTGCTATGGATATTGTAACGTAATGATGCAATAATATGAATATGTATGTGAATGTGTTGTCATCATTGTCAAAATCTGTGTAAATTGCTCGTTCTATTCAAGCACCTCGGAGCCTGTTTTTCCAGCAATAGCTGGCAGGCTGCCCCGGCCGTGATGCCCAAAAAGGCAGATTAAAAACTGTTTAGACAGAGTTTTGTGTCTAAAGCAGCAAGGTATTTATTTATTTACCGGCCGGGGTAGCCTGCCAGCTTCTTCAGCCGTTAAATAAATAAATACCTTGCTGCTTTAGACAAAAAACTCCTGTCTAAACAGTTTTTAATCTGCCTTTTTGGGCATCACCCCCCCAGGGATGGGGGGGAGCCAGAGCTGGGCAGGGAATTCTCCCAAAAATCCCACATTGAGCCTCCCCTGGGGAAGAGGAGCTCAGCGAGGCAGGACCTCCCTCCACACATCCCACCAGGACCTCCCTCCACATCCCACCAGCACCACCCTCCACATCCCACCAGCACCACCCTCCACATCCCACCAGCACCACCCTCCACATCCCACCAGCACCACCCTCCACATCCCACCAGCACCACCCTCCACATCCCACCAGGATTTCTCACCACCAATTCCTCACCTCCCTCTCGGCCTCCTCCTGGTACCTGGCTGTTTCCAGGAGCTCCTGGAGCTGCTTCTGCACCAGGTCCTTGCTGGCACAGGCTCCCAGCGTTGTCCCGATGCATTTGTAGAGGAAATTCTGGAGGAACACCAGGAATGTCACTGGTGGGGGGGGAAACACCTACAGAGCCCACAGCTCCGGCCTGACCGGCACAGCCAACACCTCCACTTCCCTCCTGACAGTCCTGCTTCCCTCCTGACAATCCTGACAATCCTGCTTCCCTCCTGACAATCCTGCTTCCCTCCTGACAATCCTGCTTCCCTCCTGACAATCCTGACAATCCTGCTTCCCTCCTGACAGTCCTGCTTCCCTCCTGACAATCCTGCTTCCCTCCTGACAATCCTGCTTCCTTCCTGACAATCCTGACAATCCTGCTTCCTTCCTGACAATCCTGACAATCCTGCTTCCCTCCTGACAATCCTGCTTCCCTCCTGACAATCCTGCTTCCCTCCTGACAATCCTGCTTCCCTCCTGACAATCCTGCTTCCCTCCTGACAATCCTGCTTCCCTCCTGACAATCCTGACAATCCTGCTTCCCTCCTGACAATCCTGCTTCCCTCCTGACAATCCTGCTTCCCTCCTGACAATCCTGCTTCCCTCCTGACGGTCCTGCTTCCCTCCTGACAATCCTGCTTCCCTCCTGACAATCCTGCTTCTCTCCTGACAATCCTGCTTCCCTCCTGACATTCCTGCTTCCCTCCTGACAATCCTGCTTCCTTCCTGACAATCCTGACAATCCTGCTTCCCTCCTGACAATCCTGACAATCCTGCTTCCCTCCTGACAATCCTGCTTCCCTCCTGACAATCCTGCTTCCCTCCTGACAATCCTGCTTCCCTCCTGACAATCCTGCTTCCCTCCTGACAATCCTGACAATCCTGCTTCCCTCCTGACAATCCTGCTTCCCTCCTGACAATCCTGCTTCTCTCCTGACAATCCTGCTTCCCTCCTGACAATCCTGCTTCCCTCCTGACGGTCCTGCTTCCCTCCTGACGGTCCTGCTTCCCTCCTGACAATCCTGCTTCCCTCCTGACAATCCTGCTTCCCTCCTGACAATCCTGCTTCCCTCCTGACAATCCTGCTTCCCTCCTGACAATCCTGCTTCCCTCCTGACGGTCCTGCTTCCCTCCTGACAATCCTGCTTCCCTCCTGACAATCCTGCTTCCTTCCTGACAATCCTGCTTCCTTCCTGACAATCCTGCTTCCCTCCTGACAATCCTGCTTCCCTCCTGACAATCCTGACAATCCTGCTTCCCTCCTGACAATCCTGCTTCCCTCCTGACGGTCCTGCTTCCCTCCTGACAATCCTGACAATCCTGCTTCCCTCCTGACAATCCTGCTTCCCTCCTGACAATCCTGCTTCCCTCCTGACAATCCTGACAATCCTGCTTCCCTCCTGACAATCCTGCTTCCCTCCTGACAATCCTGCTTCCCTCCTGACAATCCTGACAATCCTGCTTCCCTCCTGACAATCCTGCTTCCCTCCTGACAATCCTGCTTCCCTCCTGACAATCCTGCTTCCCTCCTGACAATCCTGACAATCCTGCTTCCCTCCTGACGGTCCTGCTTCCCTCCTGACAATCCTGCTTCCCTCCTGACAATCCTGCTTCCTTCCTGACAATCCTGACAATCCTGCTTCCCTCCTGACAATCCTGACAATCCTGCTTCCCTCCTGACGGTCCTGCTTCCCTCCTGACAATCCTGACAATCCTGCTTCCCTCCTGACAATCCTGCTTCCCTCCTGACAATCCTGCTTCCCTCCTGACAATCCTGCTTCCCTCCTGACGGTCCTGCTTCCCTCCTGACAATCCTGACAATCCTGCTTCCCTCCTGACGGTCCTGCTTCCCTCCTGACAATCCTGCTTCTCTCCTGACAATCCTGCTTCTCTCCTGACAATCCTGCTTCCCTCCTGACAATCCTGCTTCCCTCCTGACAATCCTGCTTCCCTCCTGACAATCCTGCTTCCCTCCTGACAATCCTGCTTCCTTCCTGACAATCCTGACAATCCTGCTTCCCTCCTGACAATCCTGACAATCCTGCTTCCCTCCTGACAATCCTGACAATCCTGCTTCCCTCCTGACAATCCTGCTTCCCTCCTGACAATCCTGCTTCCCTCCTGACAATCCTGACAATCCTGCTTCCCTCCTGACGGTCCTGCTTCCCTCCTGACAATCCTGACAATCCTGCTTCCCTCCTGACAATCCTGCTTCCCTCCTGACAATCCTGCTTCTCTCCTGACAATCCTGCTTCCCTCCTGACAATCCTGCTTCCCTCCTGACGGTCCTGCTTCCCTCCTGACAATCCTGCTTCCCTCCTGACAATCCTGCTTCCCTCCTGACAATCCTGCTTCCCTCCTGACAATCCTGACAATCCTGCTTCCCTCCTGACAATCCTGCTTCCCTCCTGACAATCCTGCTTCCCTCCTGACAATCCTGACAATCCTGCTTCCCTCCTGACAATCCTGCTTCCCTCCTGACATTCCTGCTTCCCTCCTGACAATCCTGCTTCCCTCCTGACAATCCTGCTTCCCTCCTGACAATCCTGCTTCCCTCCCAGCCCCTTTTCCCAGCTGGATCAGCCCCCCAGGGGCTTCCCAAGCCTCACCTTTTCCAGGTGGAAGCCGTTGTAGCTGCCCAGCTGGTGGCACATCTCGGTCACCAAGGGGCAGCTCCAGGCGTCGTCCGGCACGGCCGCCAGCGAGTCCTGCAGGAACTGAGAGGGGGGGGAAAGAACTCTCAGCATTCCCAAAAAAAAAACCTGTTCCCAGCATCACAGCCCTGCCCCCTGCTTCCCACATCCCCCAGGGAAAACTGCTGGATCTTTGGAATGGGGGGGTGTCAGCTCTGGATCCCTTGGGAAGCTGAGGATTCTCCACCCTGGATCCCTTGGAAAGCTGAGGGACCTTGGGATTCTCCACCCTGGATCCCTTGGAAAGCTGAGGATTCTCCACCCTGGATCCCTTGGAAAGCTGAGGATTCTCCACCCTGGATCCCTTGGAAAGCTGAGGATTCTCCACCCTGGATCCCTTGGAAATCTGCTGGACCTTTGGATTCTCCACCCTGGATCCCTTGGAAAGCTGAGGGACCTTGGGATTCTCCACTCCAGATCCCTCGGAAAGCTGGGGGACCTTTGGAATAGGGGGCTGTCAGCCCTGGATCTCTTGGAAAGCTGAGGATTCTCCACCCTGGATCCCTTGGAAAGCTGAGGGCCCTTTGGATTCTCCACCCTGGATCCCTTGGAAAGCTCCTGGCCCTTGGAATTCTCCATCCTGGATCCCTTGGAAAGCTGCTGGAATTTTGGATTCTCCACCCTGGATCCCTTGGAAAGCTGAGGGCCCTTGGAATTCTCCATCCTGGATCCCTTGGAAAGCTGCTGGAATTTTGGATTCTCCACCCTGGATCCCTTGGAAAGCTGAGGGCCCTTTGGAATTTCCACCCTGGATCCCTTGGAAAGCTGAGGGCCCTTTGGAATTTCCACCCTGGATCCCTTGGAAAGCTGAGGGACCTTTGGATTCTCCACCCTGGATCCCCAGGGAAAGCTGCTGGACCTCTGGAATGGGGGGCTGTCAGCCCTGGATCCCTTGGAAACCTGCTGGAATTTTGGATTCTCCACCCTGGATCCCTTGGAAAGCTGAGGGACCTTGGGATTCTCCACCCTGGATCCCTTGGAAAGCTGCTGGCCCTTTGGAATTTCCACCCTGGATCCCCTTGGAAAGCTGAGGGACCTTTGGATTCTCCACCCTGGATCCCTTGGAGAGCTGAGGGACCTTTGGAATTTCCACCCTGGATCCCTTGGAAAGCTGAGGGCCCTTTGGAATTTCCACCCTGGATCCCTTGGAAAGCTGAGGGCCCTTTGGAATTTCCACCCTGGATCCCTTGGAAAGCTGAGGGACCTTTGGATTCTCCACCCTGGATCCCTTGGAAAGCTGAGGGCCCTTTGGATTCTCCACCCTGGATCCCTTGGAAAGCTGAGGGACCTTGGGATTCTCCACCCTGGATCCCTTGGAAAGCTGAGGGACCTTTTGATTCTCCACCCTGGATCCCTTGGAAAGCTGCTGGCCCTTTGGAATTTCCACCCTGGATCCCTTGGAAAGCTGCTGGAATTTTGAATTATCCACTCTGGATCCCTTGGAAAGCTGAGGGCCCTTTGGATTCTCCACTCCAGCTCCGGGGGCTCCTCCCTGTCCTATTTTAACTCTCCCAATTTAAGCAGGAGAAGCTCCTGGGACTCCGTTTTTCACTTTCCCAGCAGGAACTGCAGATCCATCCCCCTGTGCCGACCTCAATCTCCTTCTCCAGAGCCAGGAGCCAGGGAAAATCCTGGATCCCTGCCCTCTCACCAGCACAGGGAGCCTCACCTGCAGCAGCTTCTCCTCCCATTCCTGCTGGGACAGGGAATTCTCCGTGTTCTCTGGAAGAAAGCACAGTTGGATACTGGTTACACTGGTTACACTGGTTACACTGGTTACACTGGTTAAACTGGTTATACTGGTTATACTGGTTACACTGGTCATCCAGAGGCACCTGGGCCAGGCTGGGAGAGCTGGGAATGTTCCCCTGGAGAAGGGAAGGATCCAGGGAGATCCTTGGAGAACCTTCCAGGGCCTGCAGGGGCTCCAGGAGAGCTGGAGAGGGATTTGGGATGAGGGCTGGAGGGACAGCACACAGGGAATGGCTTCCCAGGGTTAGGGGGGAGACTGGGAAGGGATTCCTGGCTGGGAGGGTGGGGAGGGGCTGGGCTGGAATTCCCAGGGAAGCTGTGGCTGCCCCTGGATCCCTGGGAGTGTCCCAGGCCAGGCTGGATCCCCCTGGGATGGTGGGAGCTGTCCCAGCCCATGGAAAGGGGGTGGGAATGGATGACCCTGGAGTCATGGAATGGCTCGGGTTGGGAGGGACCTTAAAGATCTCCGAGTTCCTCCAGGACCTGGAAGGTCCCTCCCTGCCCAACCCCATCCTGGGATGAATCCACTTTTCCACAGCAGGGACAAACCAGTCCTGAAATGCTCCCTGGGACACTCCTGGTGGGAATGAGAGGCATCAGGGTGATCAAATCCCTTATTGGAGCAGGAGAAGGCTCCTCAGGGAGCTTCAAACCATTGAGGGCCATCAGGGTGATTAAATCCATTATGGAAGGAGGAGAAGGATCCTCAGGGAGCTTCAAACCACCCAGGGCCATCAGGGTGATTAAATCCATTATGGAAGGAGGAGAAGGATCCTCAGGGAGCTTCAAACCACCCAGGGCCATCAGGGTGATTAAATCCATTATGGAAGGAGGAGAAGGATCCTCAGGGAGCTTCACCCAGGGCCATCAGGGTGATTAAATCCCTTATTGGAGCAGGAGAAGGCACATCAGGGAGTTTGAAACCATGGAGGGCCATCAGGGTGATCAAATCCCTTATGGAAGGAGGAGAAGGCTCCTCAGGGAGCTTCAAAGCTTTGAGGGTCATCAGGGTGATTAAATCCCTTAAGGAAAGAGGAGAAGGATCCTCAGGGGCCATCAGGGTGATTAAATCCCTTATTGGAGCAGGAGAAGGCTCCTCAGGGAGCTTCAAAGCTTTGAGGGCCATCAGGGTGATTAAATCCCTTAAGGAAAGAGGAGAAGGCTCCTCAGGGAGCTTCAAACCTTTGAGGGCCATCAGGGTGATTATATCCCTTATTGGAGCAGGAGAAGGCTCCTCAGGGGCCATCAGGGTGATTAAATCCCTTATTGGAGCAGGAGAAGGATCCTCATGGAGCTGATTAGGATTTAGGAACTTCTCCTCGTCCTTCTTGGACTTTCCCAATAATTTGGGCACACTGAGTCAAATCCAGAGAGGATGATCCCAGGAGAAGGATCATTTTTCCTTTCCCTACCTTCCAGGTGCTCCACCAGGAGGGGGATGCTCTTGTCCCAGAGGTTCTCCAGGGCGGGGTGGACGTTGGAGCGCAGGACGTGCAGCAGGCGCAGGGCGGCCGCGCCCCGTCCGTCCCCGGCGTAGGGACGAGAGGAAACCACCTGGGAAAAGGGAGAGGGTGGAAAAAGGGGGTTGGTGAAGGGAAAGGCAGGTCCAGGTGGAGGGGGGAAATAGAGGACAGGACATGGGAGTGGCAGGAGTGGAGGAAATTAAAGGGTTTGGGTTGGGAGGGAGAGCAGAGAGCGTCTGGTTCCATCAGCTCGGGGGGAAGGGACGTTGTCCCTTGTCCCAGGTGGCTCCAACCTGGCCCTGGACACTTCCAGGGATGTCCCAAGGGATCACAGAGTGGTTTGGGTTGGAAGGGATCACCTGGTCCCAACCCCTTCCATGGACAGGGACATCTTTCCCTGTCCCAGGTGACTCCAACCTGGCCCTGGACACTTCCAGGGATGTCCCATGGAATCCCAGAGTGGTTTGGGTTGGAAGGGATCACCTGGTCCCAACCCTTTCCACGGGCAGGGACATCTTCCCCTATCCCAGGTGGCTCCAACCTGGCCCTGGACACTTCAGGGGCAGCCACAGCTTCTCTGGGCCCCCTGGTCCCGATTTTTGGGGTGGTTTTTGGTCTCTCTTTATCCAAGCTGGGAAAGGGGAGGGAGGGAGGCACCAAGACCCCGGGAAAGGCAGAGCTGTTCCCTCCAGGCCACTCACCAGGAGTCTCGTGGTCAGAGCGTGGGGAGAGGGCAGATTTGCTGTGAAAAGAAGGGAAAAGAGAATAAAATCATCCCCCAGGGGGTGGAGCGGCCCCAATCCCATCCCTCTGCCCCCTATAAAATCATCCCCCAGGGGGTGGGATAATCCCAACCCTGTGTCCCCCATAAGATCACCCCAAAGAAGGTGGGATGGCCCCAATCCCTCCTGTGTCCCTATAGGATCATCCCCCATGGGATGGGATGGCCCCAATCCCTCCTGTGTCCCCATAGGATCATCCCCCATGGGATGGCCCCAATCCCTCCTGTGTCCCCATAGGATCATCCCTCATGGGATGGCCCCAATCCCTCCTGTGTCCCCACAGGATCATCCCCCATGGGATGGCCCCAATCCCTCCTGTGTCCCCATAGGATCATCCCCCATGGGATGGGATGGCCCCAACCTCTCCTGTGTCCCCATAGGATCATCCCCCAGAAGGTGGGATGGCCCAAATCCCTCCTGTGTCCCCATAGGATCATCCCCCACAGAATGGCCCCACTCCCACCCCCATGTCCCCCACAGGATCATCCCCTATGGGATGGCCCCACTCCCACCCCCAGAGGATCATCCCCTATGGAATGACCCCAATCCCACCCCCATGTCCCCCATAGGACCATCCCCTATGGGATGACTCCAATCCCCCCTTCTCCCCTATGGGGCGGCACCATTGAGGTCGTAGCGGATCAGGGCCCCGTTGTCTCCCCGCTCCTGATTCTTGGTGGCCAGGAACACGAGGCTCTTGCACAGCGGGGTCAGCGCGTTGGTGAACGGGGTGGGGGTGACAAATTCCAGCAGGAAGGGCCACAGCACCTGAGGGAGAAGGGAGAGCGTTCCTATTGGGGATGGAGACCCCAAATGTGGGAAAGAGGGATCCATGGAATGGGGTGGGTGGGAAGGGATCTCAGGGATCGTCCATTCCCACCCCTGCCACGGGCAGGGACAGCTCCCACCATCCCAGGGTGATCCAGCCTGGCCTGGGACACTCCCAGGGATCCAGGGGCAGCCACAGCTTCCCTGGGAATTCTCCAGCCCTGGGATCATCTCCCTGTCCCCTCTGGATTCCCTCCAGCAGCTCCAGGTCTGTCCCAGACCAACAATTCCCAGCCCCAGCCCTTGGGAAGCTGCTGAGGGGGATCCCAGGAGGAAGGAGAGGCTTCCCAAACCTTCCCCAGAGGGATGGGGGCGGTGGCAGCAGCTCCTGCAGGAGCTGGGAGGGGGTGATGTCCCATCCTGGGGTGTCCCAGGGGTGATGTCCCATCCCAGGGGGTGTCCCAGGGGGTGATGTCCCATCCCAGGGTGTCCCAGGGGGTGATGTCCCATCCCGGGGTGTCCCAGGGGTGATGTCCCATCCCAGGGGGTGTCCCAGGGGTTGATGTCCCATCCTGGGGTGTCCCAGGGGTTGATGTCCCATCCCAGGGGGTGATGTCCCATCCTGGGGTGTCCCAGGGGTGATGTCCCATCCCAGGGGGTGTCCCAGGGGGTGATGTCCCATCCTGGGGTGATGTCCCATCCCAGGGGGTGATGTCCCATCCCAGGTGTTGATGTCCCATCCCAGGTGTTGATGTCCCATCCCAGGGGGTGATGTCCCATCCCAGGGGGTGATGTCCCATCCCAGGTGTTGATGTCCCATCCCAGGGGTGATGTCCCATCCCAGGGGGTGATGTCCCATCCCAGGTGTTGATGTCCCATCCCAGGTGTTGATGTCCCATCCCAGGTGTTGATGTCCCATCCCAGGTGTTGATGTCCCATCCCAGGGGGTGATGTCCCATCCCAGGGGGTGATGTCCCATCCCAGGTGTTGATGTCCCATCCCAGGGGTGATGTCCCATCCCAGGGGGTGATGTCCCATCCCAGGTGTTGATGTCCCATCCCAGGTGTTGATGTCCCATCCCAGGTGTTGATGTCCCATCCCAGGTGTTGATGTCCCATCCCAGGGGGTGATGTCCCATCCTGGGGGGGTGATGTCCCATCCCAGGTGTTGATGTCCCATCCCAGGTGTTGATGTCCCATCCCAGGTGTTGATGTCCCATCCCAGGGGGTGATGTCCCATCCTGGGGTGATGTCCCATCCCAGGTGTTGATGTCCCATCCTGGGGGGTGATGTCCCATCCTGGGGGGTGATGTCCCATCCCAGGGGGTGATGTCCCATCCCAGGGATGATGTCCCATCCTGGGGTGATGTCCCATCCCAGGGGGTGATGTCCCATCCTGGGGTGATGTCCCATCCCAGGGATGATGTCCCATCCCAGGGGTGATGTCCCATCCCGGGGTGTCCCAGGGGGTGTCCCAGGGATGAAGTCCCATCCCAGGGGTGATGTCCCATCCCAGGGGGTGATGTCCCATCCCGGGGGGTGATGTCCCATCCTGGGGGGTGATGTCCCATCCTGGGGTGATGTCCCATCCCAGGGATGATGTCCCATCCTGGGGTGATGTCCCATCCCAGGGATGATGTCCCATCCTGGGGTGATGTCCCATCCCAGGGATGATGTCCCATCCTGGGGTGATGTCCCATCCCAGGGGGTGATGTCCCATCCCAGGGATGATGTCCCATCCCAGGGGTGATGTCCCATCCCAGGGATGATGTCCCATCCCAGGGGGTGATGTCCCATGCCGGGGTGTCCCAGGGGGTGTCCCAGGGGTGATGTCCCATCCCAGGGGGTGATGTCCCATCCCAGGGGGTGATGTCCCATCCCAGGTGTTGATGTCCCATCCTGGGGTGATGTCCCATCCCAGGTGTTGATGTCCCATCCCAGGGGGTGATGTCCCATCCCAGGGGGTGATGTCCCATCCCAAGTGTTGATGTCCCACCCCGGGGTGTCCCAGGGGCTCCGTTGGGACTCACGTGGCTCATCCTGTCCACGGTGGTGCTGAGCAGGAACAGGGTGTTGATGCTGATGCTCCTCACGCCGTCGCTCGTCAGGTCCTCGGGGTCTGGGGGGGCCTTTTTGGGGGGCTGGAAGGGAAACCCCCCCAAAAAATAAAAAAAAAAACCCTCTCTCGTTTTGGTGCTCCAGATCTCCCCCCAAAAAATTCCCACAGAATTAAAGGGATAAAGGGGGAGAGCCCCAAGGGTGGGATGGGTTGTGCCCGTGTCACTGGAACCCCCTGGATCCAGCTGGGTAAAATGGGGGGCACGGGGTGGGCAGAGGGTGGGGGGGCACCAGGGCAGCCCCATCCCCACCCCCAGGTTTGGATGGGGTGGAGGGAACACCCTTGGGATGCAGGGAGAGGGGTCCCCTTGGTGTCCCCCCTGATCCATGGGGAAAATGAGGGGGAAAAGTGGGAGGAAAAAATGGGGGGGGAAAAAGGGACACATAAAAGGTGGGGGAAAATCAAGGGGGGAAAAAGGGGGGAGGAAAAGGGGGGGAGGAAAAGGGGGGGAGGAAAAGGGGGGGGAGGAAAAGGGGGGGGAGGAAAAGGGGGGGAGGAAAAGGGGGGGAGGAAAAGGGGGGGAGGAAAAAAGGGGGGAAGAAAAAAAGGGGGGAAGAAAAAAAGGGGGGAAGAAAAAAAGGGGGGGGAAAAAAGGGGGGGGAAATGGGGGGAAGAAAAAGGGGGGGAGGAAAAGGGGGGAAGAAAAGGGGGGGAAGAAAAGGGGGGGAAGAAAAGGGGGGGAAGAAAAGGGGGGGAAGAAAAGGGGGGGAAGAAAAGGGGGGGAAGAAAAGGGGGGGAAGAAAAGGGGGGGAAGAAAAGGGGGGGAAGAAAAGGGGGGGAAGAAAAGGGGGGGAAGAAAAGGGGGGGAAGAAAAGGGGGGGAAGAAAAGGGGGGGAAGAAAAGGGGGGGAAGAAAAGGGGGGGAAGAAAAGGGGGGGAAGAAAAGGGGGTGAAAACAAGGGGGGGGAAACAAGGGGGGGGAAAACGAGGGGGAATAAGGGGGGGGAAACAAGGGGGGGAAAGGGGGGGTAAAATGGGGGGGAAAACGGGGGGAATAAGGGGGGAAATAAGGGGGGAAGTAAGGGGGAATTAATAAGGGGGGGAAATAAGGGGGGGAAATAAGGGGGGGAATAAGGGGGGGAATAAGGGGGGGAAATAAGGGGGGGAAATAAGGGGGGGAAATAAGGGGGGGAAATAAGGGGGGGAAATAAGGGGGGGAAATAAGGGGGGGAATAAGGGGGGGAATAAGGGGGGGAATAAGGGGGGGAATAAGGGGGGGAAATAAGGGGGGGAAATAAGGGGGGGAAATAAGGGGGGGAAATAAGGGGGGGGAAACAAGGGGGGGGAACAAGGGGGAGAAATAAGGGGGGGAAACAAGGGGGGAAATAAGGGGGGGAAAAAAGGGGGGGAAATAAGAGGGTAAATAAGGGGGAATTAATTAGGGGGGGAAATAAGGGGGGGGAACAAGAGGGGGAAGGAAAAGGTGGGTTTAAGGGGGGTGAAGAAGGGAAAGGAAAGGGGGGGAAAGGGGGATAAGAGAGGGAAGAGCGGGGAAAGGGTGGGAGAAAAAAGGGGGGAGAAAAAGCAGGAATAAAGAAGGGGAAATAAAGTGGGGGAAGAGAAGGGGAGGAACAGAGGGAGGGGGTGGGAAAATGAACCGGGGAGGGGAAAAAGGGGACAGGAAAGGGGGGATTTTGCCCCTCTCTCACAGCTCACCCCGCTGGGGGTGGGAAGGGCGCACTGGCGAACCAGGAACTCCAGCAGGGCCTCCCCTCCTGGCTGCTCCAGGTACCCATGGTGAGCCATGGCACTGATCACCTGCACCAGCGCCCGCCGCACCTGCAGGGGGAAAAATGGTGTCAGCAGGGGGGCAGTGACATCAGGATAGGGCAGTGACATCAGCAGGGGGGCAGTGACATCAGCAGGGGGGCAGGGACATCAGCAGGGGGGCAGTGACATCAGGATAGGGCAGTGACATCAGCAGGGGGGCAGTGACATCAGGATAGGGCAGTGACATCAGGATAGGGCAGTGACATCAGCAGGGGGGCAGTGACATCAGCAGGGGGGCAGTGACATCAGCAGGGGGGCAGTGACATCAGCAGGGGGCAGTGACATCAGCAGGGGGGCAGTGACATCAGCAGGGGGGCAGTGACATCAGCAGGGGGGCAGTGACATCAGCAGGGGGACAGTGACATCAGCAGGGGGCAGTGACATCAGGATAGGGCAGTGACATCAGCAGGGGGGCAGTGACATCAGGATAGGGCAGTGACATCAGCAGGGGGGCAGTGACATCAGGATAGGGCAGTGACATCAGCAGGGGGGCAGTGACATCAGCAGGGGGGCAGGGACATCAGCAGGGGGACACCTCAAACAGGATGGGGGGCACCGCAATTGGGATGGGGGCACCTCAAACAGGGTGGGGGCACCATCATTGGGATGGGGGCATCACAATCGGGGTGGGGGCACCGCAATTGGGGTGGGGGCACCGCAATTGGGGTGGGGGCACCGCAATTGGGGTGGGGGCACCGCAATTGGGGTGGGGGCACCGCAATTGGGGTGGGGGCACCATCATTAGGATGGGGGCACCACAATCGGGGTGGGGGGCACCACAATCAGGATGGGGGGCACCTCAAACAGGATGGGGGGCACCTCAAACAGGATGGGGGCACCACAATCAGGATGGGGGCACCACAATCAGGATGGGGGCACCACAATCAGGATGGGGGCACCACAATCAGGATGGGGGCACCACAATCAGGATGGGGGCACCACAATCAGGATGGGGGCACCACAATCAGGATGGGGGCACCACAATCAGGATGGGGGCACCTCAAACAGGGTGGGGGGCACCTCAAACAGGGTGGGGGGCACCTCAAACAGGGTGGGGGGCACCTCAAACAGGGTGGGGGCACCACAAGCGGGGTGAGGGGCACCAGAATCAGGATGGGGGGCATCACAATTGGGATGGGGGCACCACAATCAGGATGGGGGCACCTCAAACAGGGTGGGGGGCACCTCAAACAGGGTGGGGGCACCACAATTGGGGTGGGGGCACCACAAGCGGGGTGAGGGGCACCAGAATCAGGATGGGGGGCATCACAATTGGGATGGGGGGCATCACAATTGGGATGGGGGCACCACAATCAGGATGGGGGCACCACAATCAGGATGGGGGCACCTCAAACAGGGTGGGGGGCACCTCAAACAGGGTGGGGGGCACCTCAAACAGGGTGGGGGCACCACAATTGGGGTGGGGGCACCACAATCAGGATGGGGGGCACCACAATCAGGATGGGGGGCACCACAATCAGGATGGGGGCACCACAATCAGGATGGGGGACACCACAATCAGAGCATGCCCCCCGGCCCCCAGAGTGAGAACGGGGGTCCCACAACCCCTGCCCGGGGCGTGGGCTCTGCCAGGAGCCCCCCGTGCCCAGGGGGGTGTCCGAGGCCACCCCACCCACCCAGGTGTCACCTGGCAGGTGACAGGAGGGGGAAGTTCTCAGGAAAATCCCCAAATCCAGGAAAATTCCAGAAGGGGATGGAGAGAGGAGCCTTTTGTGTCTCAGGGGGGTGGCTGTGGGAGGCTGAGGGAGGTGGGGGCTCTTTGGGGGCAGAGGAGGAGAAGGTTTTTTTTGGGGACACCCATGGTTCCCCACTCCTGGCAAGAGGTGAAGCTCTTCCTTGGAAAATCCATGGAATTCCGGAGGGGTTTGGGCTGGAAGGGACCCTGAAGGCCCCCCAATCCCACCCCCTGCCACGGGGGGGACACCTCCCCCTGCCCCAGGTTGCTCCAAGCCCCCTCCAACCTGGGCCTTGTGCACCTTCAGATCCCAAATTTGATCTTCCCAGGCAGGGGGAGGGATTTTGGTGGGAAGGGGCCCCTGGCAGATCATCAGCAGCTCGGCTTACCTTGTTGTTGCCATCCTGGAGAGGGAGCTTCATAAAGGAGAGAATAAAGGGCTTCTTGATCTCCATTTGGGAGGCTGGAAAACAAGAGGAGACACACTCAGAGAAGACATCACTCGGTGATGCCCTCAATCAGCCAAGGATGGAGCTGCTGATCCCAAAAAATCCCCCTTTTTTTCCCGGTTTTAGCCCCTCATTCCCCTCCCAGCTGGCTGGGCCGGGCTCCTCCTCCCCTGACCCTGCAAGCCAAGGATGGGTTTGGATTCCTCACCCCAATCCCAGCAGGGATTGGTGGAAAGGGAGCCCTGGGAATGAGGGATTGATCCTGGATTCCCCCAGGGAAGGAGGGATTGATCCTGGATTCCCCTTGGGAATGAGGGATTGATCCTGGATTCCCCCAGGGAAGGAGGGATTGATCCTGGACCCCCCCAGGGAAGGAGGGATTGATCCTGGACCCCCCCAGGGTACTCACGGGCGCTGTTGATGATCTGCCTGATGATCAGCAGGGTCCCCACACGGGTCCTCTCGTTGCTGCTCTCCAGCTTTGGGAGCAGGAAGGCCAGGACACGGTCCGGGAACGAGCAGGCTGTGGGGGGAGAATGATGCAGATCCCACGAGGGAGAGAGACACGGGATTATGGAATGGTTTGGGAGGGAAAAAAAGGGAAAAAAAATCCCCCTGAGCCCACCAGGTCCACCCAGCCCTGCCCAGGTCCCCCCAGCCCCTTTCCCAGGAGGGATTTTCCCCCCAGTATCCCAAATAAACCTCCCCTGGCACAACTTTACACCCTTTTTCCTCTCACCCTGCCCCCCTTGTTCCTTAGGAAAAATATCCTGAATCCCACCTGGAGTCACCTCCTGCCTTGGAGCCTCCCACGGACCTTCCAGCCCCTTTCAGCAGATCCACATTCCCATCCAACCTCAAAATGTGGGATTTTGGGGGAGGGAGGGCGAACACAACCCCCACATCCCACCCTTCCTCTTCCCATCCCCTCCAGCCCTTCCAGCTCTTTCCCCCTCGGCTCCCCGAGCAGCAGGAGGAGTTGAAACCAATCCTCCCACCAGGAGCTGCCCCTGTCTTGTCCAAATATTTGGGTGGCTAAAAATAAAAATAAAAAAACACCACCCCCCCATCAGTCTGTGGCTGCTGGAAGTGGAGCGACACTCGTGGGAGATGGGGGAGGAAAGTCTGGGAAAGGGAAAGGGAGGGATGTGAAGTTCCAAGGCAGGATTGGCAGGGAAAAAAACAAAAAAGGCAGCTGGGCCTGTGGGTTTGGGGGCAGGAATGGCAGCAGGGAAGGGGCCAGCACCCAAGTGTGAATCAGCAGCAGCTCCTCATCTTCCCCCCCACAGGGGCTGCTCTTTTATCTGCTCCACGTGGAATTTATCTGCTCCACGTGGAATCAGGGAATTGTTTCGGCTGGAAAAGCCCCCCCCTTTCCCCCTAGCACTGCCAGGGATAGTCCTAACCCGTGTCCCCAAGTGCCACCTCCCCAGGGATGGGCAATATTTCCCCCCCAGGGATGGGGATCCAGCTCTTCCCAGCAGGGGTTTTCCCAAATATCCCACCTGAGCCTGCCCTGGGGCCGTTTCCCATCATCCTGTCCCTGTTCCCTGGGAGCAGAGCCCAATTCCCAACCGGCATCACCTCCTGTCCCCCCTGGAATTCCCCCTCACCCCCCTTTTTCTCCAGGCTGAAAATCCCCCCCAGACCCTTCCCCAGCTCCGTTCCCATCCCTGGGAACGTCTCCAGCTCAGTCCAACCACAAAGGACCTCGCTGAGCTCTGAACATCTGCTGGTCACCCCAAACGGGGCAGAGAACCAGGATGGGATTCATGGATTCATGGAATCATGGAATGGTTTGGGTGGGAAGGGAGCTCAAAGCCCACCCAGTCCCACCCCCTTGCCAAGGGCAGGGACACCTCCCACCATCCCAGGCTGCTCCAAACCCTGTCCAACCTGGCCCTTGGACACTTTGAGGGATGGATGCCCCCTGGAATCATGGAATGGTTTGGGTGGGAAGGGATTTTAAGGATCACCTCATCCCTGTCCAACCTGGCCCTTGGACACTTTGAGGGATGGATGCCCCCTGGAATCATGGAATGGTTTGGGTGGGAAGGGATTTTAAGGATCACCTCATCCCACCCCCTTGCCATGGGCAGGGACACCTCCCACCATCCCAGGCTGCTCCAAGCCCTGTCCTTGGACACTTTGAGGGATGGATGCCCCCTGGAATCATGGAATCATGGAATCATGGAATGGTTTGGGTTAGGAGAGATTTTAAGGATCACCTCATCCCTGTCCAACCTGGCCTTGGACACTTTGAGGGATGGATGCCCCCTGGAATCATGGAATCATGGAATGGTTTGGGTTGGGAGGGATTTTAAGGATCACCTCATCCCACCCCCTTGCCTCCCACCATCCCAGGCTGCTCAGAGCTGCACCCTTGGGAGTTTTTGTGCTGCAGGACCCATCTCTGGAGGTCTCCAGTGGGATTCTCCAGCTCCAGAGGCTCTGGAGAAACCTTTGGATCCCAGGCCAGGGCTTTGGGAAATTCCCTGGAGGGGATCGGTCCCCACCCCCTGGCCGGGGGGACATCCAACCCTCGGGACCAGGGGGATCCAAATCCTCACATTCCCCAAATCCCAATGCCTGGAGAGGACCAGGAATGCCAGGAGAGGGGAGAGCTGGGGACACCCCGGGATTTGGGGTGAGCCCTTCCTTACCCAGGACGGTGAAGCACCGGAGAACCTCGGTGTGGTTTTTGCTGCTCAGGGGCACAGCGGGATCGGCAGGGACACAAATCTGTGGGGAGGGGGAAAGAGAGAGAGAGACCCCCACCCAGGTCAGGATCGGCAGGGACACAGATCTGGGGAGGGGGAGAGAGAGACCCCCACCCAGGTCAGGGATGGATCTGTGGGGAGGGGGAGAGAGAGACCCCCACCCAGGTCAGGGATGGATCTGTGGGGAGGGGGAAAAACAGAGAGACCCCCACCCAGGTCAGGGATGGATCTGTGGGGAGGGGGAAAAACAGAGAGACCCCCACCCAGGTCAGGGATGGATCTGTGGGGAGGGGGAAAGAGAGACCCCCACCCAGGTCAGGATCTGTGGGGAGGGGGACAGAGAGACCCCCACCCAGGTCAGGATCTGCAGGGGCACAGATCTGTGGGGAGGGGGAGAGACAGAGAGACCCCCACTCAGGTCAGGGAGGGATCTGCAGGGACACAAATCTGGGGAGGGGGAGAGAGACAGAGAGACCCCAACCCAGGTCAGGATCTGTGGGGAGGGGGAAATAGAGACCCCCACCCAGGTCAGGGATGGATCTGTGGGATGGGGGGGGACAGAGAGACCCCCACCCAGGTCAGGGAGGGATCTGTGGGGAGGGGGAAAGAGAGACCCCCACCCAGGTCAGGATCTGCAGGGGCACAGATCTGTGGGGAGGGGGAGAGACAGAGAGACCCCCACTCAGGTCAGGGAGGGATCTGCAGGGACACAAATCTGGGGAGGGGGAGAGAGACAGAGAGACCCCAACCCAGGTCAGGATCTGTGGGGAGGGGGAAATAGAGACCCCCACCCAGGTCAGGGATGGATCTGTGGGATGGGGGGGGACAGAGAGACCCCAACCCAGGTCAGGATCTGCAGGGGCACAGATCTGTGGGGAGGGGGAAAGAGAGACAGAGAGACCCCCACTGTCTCAGGGTGGGTGACACTGTCCCAGCATGGTGGGTGACACTGTCCCAGCATGGTGGGTGACACTGTCCCAGGGTGGGTGACACTGTCCCAGGGTGGGGGTGACACTGTCCCAGGGATCCAGGGGCTTCCCTGGGAATTCCAGCCCAGCCCCTCCCCACCCTCCCAGCCAGGAATCCCTTCCCAATCTCCCCCCTAACCCTGGGAAGCCATTCCCTGTGTCCCATCCCTTCCATCCCTCATCCCAAATCCCTCTCCAGCTCTCCCAGAGCCCCTTTTAGTCCCTGGGAATTCCTGGAATCGCTCTCTGAGTGCAGGGCAGTGCCATCTGCTCTGGAATCCCTGGATGAGCAGGAACCCATCCCCACCCACCCCGAGACCTTTGGATCCAGCCCGGGATCCTCGGGATTCGGGCTTTGCTCCCCACAAGGCCCCAAAGGCGGGGGGTGCTTTGGGGCAGGGCAGGTCCCACCTCGGCATCCTGGGAATGCTTGGGGTGGGAATTCAAGGCCTCCCAAAGGGACCACCCCTGGGACACCTCCCACCATCCCAGCCTGCTCCAAACTGGCCTTGGACGCTCCCAGGGTTTGTTTTGGTTTTGTTTCCCTTGGGAAAACAACGCCAGTGATTCCCACGGGAATTATTCAGCCTAAACAAGGAGGTTCTGATTCCAACCTGCAGAGGGAGAGAAGCAGAATCCATGGGAAATGGGGTGAGGGGGTGTCTGGAGTTTGTTCCCTGCTCCAGAAAGGTCCTGGGGTGGGAGAGGGAGGAGATGGGACCTTCCTGCCCCCTCCCAGCTGGGAATCCCAGTTCTGGGATTCAGGATGTCCAGGGAGCACCAGGGAACCCTGAAATATCCCCTCTAAGCCCCTTCCTCATCCCTGGGGAGCAGTTTGGGGGTCCCTGCCCCTCCAAGGAGCAGGACAAGTCTAGGATGTTCCCCCTGAGCCATTTCCCATCCCTATGGAGCAGTTTGAGCATTCCTGACCCCCCTGAGGACCAGCAGAACCCTGAAATATCCCCTCTAAGCTCCTTCCTCATCCCTGGGGAGCAGTTTGGGGGTTCCTGCTCACCCTGAGGACCAGGATAAACCTGGGATGTTCCCTCTGAGCCCTCCCCATCCCTGGGGAGCAGATTGAGGGTCCCTGCCCCTCCAAGGAGCAGGACAAGCCCAGGATGTCCCCTCTGAGCCATTTCCCATCCATGAGGAGCAGTTTGGGGTTCCCTGCTCACCCTGAGGACCAGGATAAACCTGGGATGTCCCCTCTGAGCCCACCCCATCCCTTGGGAGCAGTTTGAGGGTTCCTGCCCCTCCAAGTAGTAGGACAAGCCCAGGATGTTCCCCCTGACCCATTTCCCATCCATGAGGAGCAGTTTGGGGGTCCCTGGGACCTTCCTGCCCCCTCCCAGCTGGGAATCCCAGTTCTGGGATTCAGGATGTCCAGGGAGCACCAGGGAACCCTGAAATATCCCCTCCCAGCCTGCTCCAAACTGGCCTTGGACGCTCCCAGGGGTGGGGCAGCCCCATCAGCCCGGACCCTGGGACTGTGGGGACCCTCCCAGCGCCCCCAAAATCAAACCTCCCACCCTTTTTCCCCACCTGGGGGTGCAGGGTCCCCAGCAGGGCGTCCAGCTGCACGTCCAGGCTGCGGCTCCCGATGTTCACCGACGCTTCCAGGATCTGGGAAAGGCTCTGGGAGACACAGAGGGGGTCAGGGGAAGGGGTCAAACCCACCCCTCTCCCCCCAGAAAGGGGGGCAGAGCGCCGTGCCTTGCACGAGGCTGCCAGGGCTGGAATTGTCCCCAGATATCCCAAATAAACCTTCCTGGTTGTTCCCTCTCCTCCTGGCCCCTTTTCCCTGGGAGCAGAGCCTGACCCTCCCCAGTTTCCCCGCTCTCATCAGGGAATTTTGGGAGCCAGAAGGTCCCCCCTGAGCCCCCTTTTCTCCAGGCTGAGCCCCCCCCCCAGCTCCCTCAGCCCCTCCTGCTGCTCCCACCCCTTCCCAGCTCCTTTTCCTGGACGTTCCAAGCCCGGGATTTGGGACAGGGAGAGGCCCCTGCTCACCTTGGAGATGTAAAAGGCCTCGGTGTGTTTCTTGTAGAGGCTCAGGATGCCGGGAATGAGTTTTGGGAGCTGCTCCTCCAGCTTCTCGCTGGGCATCAGGTAACTCATGGGCCCCAGGGCCTCCACCACGGCCAGCCTGAGCTGCAGGGACAGGGAGGGACATCCAGGGACCCCCAAATCCTCACCCAGGGGGTCTCAGCCCCACTAATTCCACACCCAGAGGGGCTCAGTGCCCCCAAATCCACACCCAGGGGGGCTCAGCCCCACCAAATCCACACCCAGGGGGGCTCAGCCCCACCAAATCCACACCCAGGGGGGCTCAGCCCCACCAAATCCACACCCAGGGGGGCTCAGTCCCACCAAATCCTCACCCAGGGGGGCTCAGCCCCACCAAATCCACACCCAGGGGGGCTCAGCCCCACCAAATCCACACCCAGGGGGGCTCAGCCCCACCAAATCCACACCCAGGGGGGCTCAGCCCCACCAAATCCACACCCAGGGGGGCTCAGTCCCACCAAATCCTCACCCAGGGGGGCTCAGCCCCACCAAATCCACACCCAGGGGGGCTCAGCCCCACCAAATCCACACCCAGGGGGGCTCAGTGCCCCCAAATCCACACCCAGGGGGGCTCAGTCCCACCAAATCCACACCCAGGGGGGCTCAGTCCCACCAAATCCTCACCCAGGGGGGCTCAGTGCCCCCAAATCCACACCCAGGGGGGCTCAGTGCCCCCAAATCCACACCCAGGGGGGCTCAGTCCCACCAAATCCTCACCCAGGGGGGCTCAGTCCCACCAAATCCTCACCCAGGGGGGCTCAGTGCCCCCAATTCCACACCCAGGGGGGCTCAGCCACCCCAATTCCACACCCAGGGGGGCTCAGCCCCCCAATTCCACACCCAGAGAGTTCTCAGGGTCTCCAAATTTTCCCCCAGAGGGGTCTCAGCCCCACAAACCCTCACCCAGGAGGGTCTCATTTCCCCCAATTCCACACCCAGAAAGTTCTCAGGGTCCCCAAATCTTCCCCCAGGGAGGTCTCAGACCCCAAATTCTCTTCCAAAGAGGTTTCAGCCCCACCAATTCCACACCCAGAGGGGTCTCAGTCCCCCCAATTCCACACCCAGGGGGGCTCAGCCCCACCAAATCCTCACCCAGGGGGGCTCAGCCCCACCAAATCCTCATTCAGAGAGTTCTCAGGGTCCCCAAATCTTCCCCCAGGGAGGTCTCAGACCCCAAATCCTCACCCTAGGAGGGTCTCAGCCCCCCAAACCCTCACCCAGGAGGGTCTCATTTCCCCCAATTCCACACCCAGAAAGTTCTCAGGGTCCCCAAATCTTCCCCCAGGGAGGTCTCAGACCCCAAATTCTCTTCCAAGGAGGTCTCAGCTCCCCAAACCCTCACCCAGGGGGGCTCAGCCACCCCAAATCCACACCCAGAGGGGTCTCAGCCCCCAAACTCCTCACCCAGAAAGTTCTCAGGGTCCCCAAATCCTCACCCTAGGAGGGTCTCAGTCCCCCAAACCCTCACCCAGTAGGGTCTCATTTCCCCCAATTCCACACCCAGAGGGGTCTCAGGGTCCCCAAATCTTCCCACAGGGAGGTCTCAGACCCCAAATTCCTTTCCAAGGAGGCCTCAGCCCCCCAAACCCTCACCCAGGAGGGTCTCATCCCCCCCAATTCCTCACCCAGAGGGGTCTCAGCCCCCCAACTCCTCATTCAGAGAGCTCTCAGGGTCCCCAAATCTTCCCCCAGGGAGGTCTCAGACCCCAAATTCTCTTCCAAGGAGGTCTCATCCCCCCAAACCCTCACCCAGGAGGGTCTCAACCCCCTCCAATTCCACACCCAGGGATGTCCCAACCCCCCAAATTCCACACCCAGGGATGTCCCAACCCCCCAAATTCCACACCCAGGGATGTCCCAACCCCCCAATTCCACACCCAGGACATCTCAACCCCCCCAGATCCTCTCCCAGGGTGGGTCTCACCCCCCCATCTCCCCCTCCCCAGGGTTGGGGTCTCCCCCGTGCCCACCTTGGCCTCGCGGTGCTGGATCCAGGCGTTGAAGAGCACCTCGTAGGCGCAGAAGATCTCGTTGGAGAAGGTGTCCTTCCTCACCGTGGGGTCTGGGGCCTTGTCCAGGTTGGCCAGGTACTCCTGGATGCTCTCACTGAAGTGCTGCAGGGCTGGGAGACACATCCCACGCTCGGAATTCCCGCGGGGGAAGGTTCCAGAACCAACCTCATCCCCCCCCTTCCCCAAAAAAAAAACCAAAACCAAAACACAACAACCCAGCTGGTGGAGGTGCTGAGGGACTGGGAGCAACTCCAGGGACTGGGAGGCACCAAATCCTCGAGAGCAGAAGGATGGGGAGCTGCTGGAGTGAATCCAGAGGGGATATGGGGATGATCCCAGGGCTGGAGCCGGGCTGGGAGAGCTGGGAATGTTCCCCTGGAGAAGGGAAAGGATCCAGGGAGATCCTTGGAGAACCTTCCAGGGCCTGAAGGGGCTCCAGGAGAGCTGGAGAGGGATTTGGGATGAGGGCTGGAAGGGATGGGATACAGGGAATGGCTTCCCAGGGTTAGGTGGGAGATTGGGAAGGGAGGGTGATGAGGGGCTGGGCTGGAATTCCCAGAGAATTCCAGCTGCCCCTGGATCCCTGGGAGTGTCCCAGGCCAGGCTGGATCACCCTGGGATGGTGGGAGCTGTCCCAGCCCATGGGACTGGACAAGAATTAAGGTCCCTTCATCCCAATCCACTCCAGGATTCCAGCTGGCACAGGGATCACCAGTGTTCCCACTGGGAAAGCCTTTGCCACGGCCCTCCCAGCTCCCTCACCCTGTGTGAGTTATTCCATGGAATTCTGGGAGGGTTTGGGTGGGAAGGGATCCTAAATCCCATCCCATTCCAAGCCTAATCCCATTCCAACCCCCTTGCCACGGGCAGGGACACCTCCCACCCATCCCAGGGTGCTCCAGCCTGGCCTTGGACTCTTCCAGGGTCGGGGCAGCCACAGCTTTTTCCAGGTGACATCAGCCCCAAAACATCTGGAATCTCGGAGCTGCTCCGAAGGGAAGCTGCACGTGGTTCCCACAAAAATCACGGAATTGTTCAGGTTGGAAAAAAAAAAACAAACCAAAAAAAAACCCTTGGAGCCCTCAGAGTGCTCCCCAGCCCTGCCCTGCCCGTGTCCCCAAGTGCCACCTCCCCAGGGAGGGTCGATAATCCCCCCTAGGGATGGGCAGCCCCTTCCCTGGAGGGATTTATTTCCCAAATATCCCAAATAAACCTCCCCTGAGCCTTTTCCTCTCATCCTGCCCCTTTGTTCCCCGGGAGCAGAGCCCGATTCCTGCCTGGTTCCCTCCTCCTGTCCCTCTGGGATCCCTCCCTGACCCCCTCTTTTTTCTCCAGGCTGATCCCCCCCATCCCGTGATCCCGGGATCCCACATGGATGGGTGGGGGGTGACTCAAGGACACCCCTTCCCTCCGTGCCCCTGGATGTGCCCACGTTTTCCTGGCCAGAGGAGGAAGGGGAGGAGAAGGAGGAGGAGGAAGGAGCTCCCCCCTCACCCCCAGCACAAGTTCATTTTCCTGCCAGGGACACCCCGAGCTGCTGAGTCACTGCAGGGCCCTCCTGCCCGGCCTGGCTGGCCCAGGAACCTTCTGGAACCATTCCCTGCCCTCTGGAACCATTCCCTGCCCTCTGGAACCATTCCCTGCCCTCTGGAACCATTCCCTGCCCTCTGGAACCATTCCCTGCCCTCTGGAACCATTCCCTGCCCTCTGGAACCATTCCCTGCCCTCTGGAACCATTCCCTGCCCTCTGGAACCATTCCCTGCCCTCTGGAACCATTCCCTGCCCTCTGGGACCACTCTCTGCCCTCTGGGACCACTCTCTGCCCTCTGGGACCACTCTCTGATCTCTGGGACCATTCCCTGCCCTCTGGGACCATTCCCTGATCTCTGGGACCATTCCCTGATCTCTGGGACCATTCCCTGATCTCTGGGACCATTCCCTGCCCTCTGGGACCATTCCCTGATCTCTGGGACCATTCCCTGATCTCTGGGACCATTCCCTGATCTCTGGGACCATTCCCTGATCTCTGGGACCATTCCCTGATCTCTGGGACCACTCTCTGCCCTCTGGGACCATTCCCTGCCCTCTGGGACCATTCCCTGATCTCTGGGACCATTCCCTGATCTCTGGGACCACTCCCTGATCTCTGGGACCATTCCCTGATCTCTGGGACCACTCTCTGCCCTCTGGGACCATTCCCTGCCCTCTGGGACCATTCCCTGATCTCTGGGACCATTCCCTGATCTCTGGGACCATTCCCTGATCTCTGGGACCATTCCCTGATCTCTGGGACCATTCCCTGATCTCTGGGACCATTCCCTGATCTCTGGGACCATTCCCTGATCTCTGGGACCATTCCCTGATCTCTGGGACCATTCCCTGCCCTCTGGGACCATTCCCTGCCCTCTGGGACCACTCCCTGATCTCTGGGACCATTCCCTGATCTCTGGGACCATTCCCTGATCTCTGGGACCATTCCCTGATCTCTGGGACCACTCCCTGCCCTCTGGGACCACTCCCTGCCCTCTGGGACCATTCCCTGATCTCTGGGACCATTCCCTGATCTCTGGGACCATTCCCTGATCTCTGGGACCATTCCCTGATCTCTGGGACCACTCCCTGATCTCTGGGACCACTCCCTGATCTCTGGGACCACTCCCTGATCTCTGGGACCACTCCCTGATCTCTGGGACCATTCCCTGATCTCTGGGACCATTCCCTGATCTCTGGGACCATTCCCTGATCTCTGGGACCATTCCCTGATCTCTGGGACCATTCCTTGATCTCTGGGACCATTCCCTGCCCTCTGGGACCACTCCCTGCCCTCTTGGACACACCATCATCATCCTCATGTGGAGCTCCTGGGCTTGTCCTGCTCCTTGGAGGGGCAGGAACCCCCAAACTGCTCCCCAGGGATGGGAAATGGCTCAGGGGGAACATCCTAGACTTGTCCTGCTCCTTGAAGGGGCAGAGACCCTCAAACTGCTCCTCAGGGATGGAGAGGGCTCAGAGGGGACATCCCAGATTTATCCTGGTCCTCAGGGTGAGCAGGAATCCCAAAACTGCTCCGCATGGATGGGAAATGGCTCAGAGGGGACATCCTGGGCTTGTCCTGCTCCTTGGAGGGGCAGGGACCCCCAAACTGCTCCCCAGGGATGAGGAAGAGCTTGGAGTGGATATTTCAGGGTTCCCTGGTGCTCCCTGGCCAGGCTGGATCACCCTGGGATGGTGGGAGCTGTCCCTGCCCTGGAATTCAATGATCTTTAAGGTTTTCCCACCCAAACCCTTGCAGGGCTCGTTTTGAGGGGGTCCCAAAGGGGATGACTGTCACCCACCCTGGGACAGTGTCACCCACCCTGGGACAGTGTCACCCCCACCCTGGGACAGTGTCACCCCCACCCTGGGACAGTGTCACCCCCACCCTGGGACAGTGTCACCCACCATGCTGGGACAGTGTCACCCCCCCTGGGACAGTGTCACCCCCACCCTGGGACAGTGTCACCCCCCCTGGGACAGTGTCACCCACCCTGGGACAGTGTCACCCACCATGCTGGGACAGTGTCACCCCCCCTGGGACAGTGTCACCCCCACCCTGGGACAGTGTCACCCCCCCTGGGACAGTGTCACCCACCCTGGGACAGTGTCACCCCCACCCTGGGACAGTGTCACCCACCCTGGGACAGTGTCACCCCCGTGCTGGGACAGTGTCACCCCCACCCTGGGACAGTGTCACCCACCTGGGACAGTGTCACCCCCACCCTGGGACAGTGTCACCCCCACCCTGGGACAGTGTCACCCACCCTGGGACAGTGTCACCCCCACCCTGGGACAGTGTCACCCACCCTGGGACAGTGTCACCCCCACCCTGGGACAGTGTCACCCACCCTGGGACAGTGTCACCCCCACCCTGGGACAGTGTCACCCCCACCCTGGGACAGTGTCACCCACCCTGGGACAGTGTCACCCCTGTGCTGGGACAGTGTCACCCACCATGCTGGGACAGTGTCACCCACCCTGCTGGGACAGTGTCACCCACCCTGGGACAGTGTCACCCACCCTGGGACAGTGTCACCCTCACCCTGGGACAGTGTCACCCACCCTGGGACAGTGTCACCCCCACCCTGGGACAGTGTCACCCACCCTGGGACAGTGTCACCCACCCTGGGACAGTGTCACCCACCCTGGGACAGTGTCACCCCCACCCTGGGACAGTGTCACCCACCCTGGGACAGTGTCACCCCCACCCTGGGACAGTGTCACCCCCACCCTGGGACAGTGTCACCCACCCTGGGACAGTGTCACCCCTGTGCTGGGACAGTGTCACCCACTCTGGGACAGTGTCACCCACCCTGGGACAGTGTCACCCTCACCCTGGGACAGTGTCACCCCTGTGCTGGGACAGTGTCACCCACCCTGGGACAGTGTCACCCACCCTGGGACAGTGTCACCCACCCTGCTGGGACAGTGTCACCCTCACCCTGGGACAGTGTCACCCCCACCCTGGGACAGTGTCACCCCCACCCTGGGACAGTGTCACCCCCACCGTGGGACAGTGTCACCCACCCTGGGACAGTGTCACCCCTGTGCTGGGACAGTGTCACCCCCCCTGGGACAGTGTCACCCTCACCCTGGGACAGTGTCACCCACCCTGGGACAGTGTCACCCACTCTGGGACAGTGTCACCCACCCTGGGACAGTGTCACCCACCCTGGGACAGTGTCACCCACCCTGGGACAGTGTCACCCCCACCCTGGGACAGTGTCACCCCCACCCTGGGACAGTGTCACCCCTGTGCTGGGACAGTGTCACCCCCCCTGGGACAGTGTCACCCTCACCCTGGGACAGTGTCACCCACCCTGGGACAGTGTCACCCCCACCCTGGGACAGTGTCACCCCCGTGCTGGGACACAGGGTTAGGTGGGATTTTGGGAAGGGATTTTGGAGGGAGCACCAGGGGAAGGGGGTGGGGTCAGCTGGGGGTGGGGGCTGAGGGGAAGCTGTGGGAGTCATCCCATCCCCCTGGGATTCATCCCATCCCCCTGGGATTCATCCCATCCCCCTGGGAGCCATCCCATCCCCCTGGGATTCATCCCATCCCCCTGGGAGCCATCCCATCCCCCTGGGATTCATCCCATCCCCCTGGGATTCATCCCATCCCCCTGGGAGCCATCCCATCCCCCTGGGATTCATCCCATCCCCCTTGGATTCATCCCATCCCCCTGGGATTCATCCCATCCCCCTGGGATTCATCCCATCCCCCTGGGAGTCATCCCATCCCCCTTGGATTCATCCCATCCCCCTGGGATTCATCCCATCCCCCTGGGAGCCATCCCATCCCCCTGGGATTCATCCCATCCCCCTGGGATTCATCCCATCCCCCTGGGAGCCATCCCATCCCCCTGGGATTCATCCCATCCCCCTGGGATTCATCCCATCCCCCTGGGATTCATCCCATCCCCCTGGGAGCCATCCCATCCCCCTGGGATTCATCCCATCCCCCTGGGATTCATCCCATCCCCCTGGGATTCATCCCATCCCCCTTGGATTCATCCCATCCCCCTGGGATTCATCCCATCCCCCTGGGATTCATCCCATCCCCCTGGGATTCATCCCATCCCCCTGGGACTCATCCCATCCCCCTGGAATTCATCCCATCCCCCTGGGAGCCATCCCATCCCCCTGGGATTCATCCCATCCCCCTGGGAGCCATCCCATCCCCCTGGGATTCATCCCATCCCCCTGGGAGCCATCCCATCCCCCTGGGATTCATCCCATCCCCCTGGGAGTCATCCCATCCCCCCGGGAGCCATCCCATCCCCCTGGGATTCATCCCATCCCCCTGGGAGTCATCCCATCCCCCTGGGAGCCATCCCATCCCCCTGGGAGCCATCCCATCCCCCTGGGAGCCATCCCATCCCCCTTGGATTCATCCCATCCCCCTGGGATTCATCCCATCCCCCTGGGATTCATCCCATCCCCCTGGGATTCATCCCATCCCCCTGGGAGCCATCCCATCCCCCTGGGATTCATCCCATCCCCCTGGGATTCATCCCATCCCCCTGGGAGCCATCCCATCCCCCTGGGATTCATCCCATCCCCCTGGGATTCATCCCATCCCCCTGGGAGCCATCCCATCCCCCCGGGAGCCATCCCATCCCCCCGGGAGCCATCCCATCCCCCCGGGAGCCATCCCATCCCCCCGGGAGCCATCCCATCCCCCCGGGAGCCATCCCATCCCCCCGGGAGCCATCCCATCCCCCCGGGAGTCATCCCATCCCCCTGGGAGCCATCCCATCCCCCTGGGAGCCATCCCATCCCCCTGGGAGTCATCCCATCCCCCTGGGAGCCATCCCATCCCCCTGGGAGCCATCCCATCCCCCTGGGAGTCATCCCATCCCCCTGGGATTCATCCCATCCCCCTGGGAGCCATCCCATCCCCCTGGGAGCCATCCCATCCCCCTGGGAGCCATCCCATCCCCCCGGGATTCATCCCATCCCCCCGGGATTCATCCCATCCCCCTGGGAGCCATCCCATCCCCCTGGGAGCCATCCCATCCCCCTGGGAGCCATCCCATCCCCCTGGGATTCATCCCATCCCCCTGGGATTCATCCCATCCCCCTGGGAGCCATCCCATCCCCCTGGGATTCATCCCATCCCCCTGGGATTCATCCCATCCCCCTGGGAGCCATCCCATCCCCCTGGGATTCATCCCATCCCCCTGGGATTCATCCCATCCCCCTGGGAGCCATCCCATCCCCCTGGGAGCCATCCCATCCCCCTGGGAGCCATCCCATCCCCCTGGGATTCATCCCATCCCCCTGGGATTCATCCCATCCCCCTGGGATTCATCCCATCCCCCTGGGATTCATCCCATCCCCCTGGGATTCATCCCATCCCCCTGGGAGTCACGAGGGGGGACCCTGTGACATCCTGTGCCCACCAGTGCCACACCCTGGGGACACGATTGCAGAAGTGGCTCGAGGGGGGAGGGGAAAAAGGGGGGGTTGGCAGGGGGGGTCTCGAGGAGCTCATGGTATTGCTGAGGCTGGAAAATCCATCAGAGTCCAACCAGTCCAACCATTCCCACAGCCCTGCCCGTGTCCCCAAGTGCCACCTCCCCAGGGATGGGCAATAATCCCACCCCCCCCACACAAAGGGATGGGGATCCAGGGCTGGGCAGCCCCTTCCCAGCAGGGATTTTCCCAAATATCCCAAATAAAGCTCCCCTGGCACAGCCTGGGGCTGTTCCCGTTATCCTGTCCCTGTTCCCTGGGAGCAGAGCCCGATCCCACCTGGATCCTTCCCCCCTGGATTCCCCCTGAGGGCTGAGCCCCCCCAGCTCCCTCAGGAGCTCTCCAGACCCTTTCCCAGCTCCATTCCCACCCCCTGGACACGCTCCAGCCCTGCCCTGATCCCTCTTTCCTTCCCAATCCCACCAGGATGGGATCCCTCAGGGTGTCTCCGGAGCATCCACGGCCTCTTTTTCCCAGAGGAGGAACCCGAGGGAGCCAAAGCGGGATCAGGCAGAGCTTTCCCTGGATCAGAGGATCCTGGGATGCTTCGGGTGGGAAGGGACCTCCAATCCCACCCAGTGTCAGCGGGCAAAGTCACACCCACCCCCCCCCACATCCCCATCCCCATTTTTTCCAGGGAAAGCAGCCCCTTTCCCACAGATTTTTTTTTTCCCCCCTCTCCCCAGGAAGGTACCGTAGCAGAAGACGGATTTCATGTGGTCCTGCTTGGCCATTCCCAGCATGGGCAGCATCGTGCCCAGGATGGAGTTGAGGAAAGGAACCATTCCAAACACTGGGAAAGAAACGGGAATGTTGGGTCACCACCACCTGGGGAATTCCCGGCCCTGGATCCCGGCTGGATCACGCAGGGAGCGGGAAGAAACCCCTCTGGATGCATCCAGGGGGCCTGAGTTTGCTCCATCTCCCTTCCTGGGGCTCAGCTCCTGACCCTGAGCTGCTCCAGAGGCTCTTCCCTCTGGAAAGGGGGATCTTCCCTCTGGAAAGGGGGGATCTTCCCTCTGGAAAGGGGGGATCTTCCCTCTGGAAAGGGGGATCTTCCCTCTGGAAAGGGGGGATCTTCCCTCTGGAAAGGGGGGATCTTCCCTCTGGAAAGGGGGGATCTTCCCTCTGGAAAGGGGGGATCTTCCCTCTGGAAAGGGGGGATCTTCCCTCTGGAAAGGGGGGATCTTCCCTCTGGAAAGGGGGGATCTTCCCTCTGGAAAGGGGGGATCTTCCCTCTGGAAAGGGGGGATCTTCCCTCTGGAAAGGGGGGATCTTCCCTCTGGAAAGGGGGGATCTTCCCTCTGGAAAGGGGGGATCTTCCCTCTGGAAAGGGGGGATCTTCCCTCTGGAAAGGGGGGATCTTCCCTCTGGAAAGGGGGGAATCTGCTGGGTGTCCCGGGAACAGGGGGGGTTTTTGGGGTGCTGCTCCTCATCCCTGCAGGGATGGAGGGATTTGGGATGCGTGTCCAGCCTCCAGAGGCTGCTGGAGCCCTTGGGTGGGAGCAGGGACACCTGGGATGGGCCTGGAAACGCCCAGGGAAGGCAGGAGCCAAAATCCTTGCCCTTGGAAATCCCTGAGCTTGGCAAATCCCACCCAGCTCAGCCGGGAATTGGAGCTGCTGCTCCTTTTCCCACAGAGAATTCCCTGCCTGGGCTCCTGTTCCACCCCAGAAATAATCAAGTTTTTTTTTTCCCCACAGAGAATTCCCTGCCTGGGCTCCTGTTCCACCCCAGAAATAATCAAGTTTTTTTTTTTCCCCACAGAGAATTCCCTGCCTGGGCTCCTGTTCCACCCCAGAAATAATCAAGTTTTTTTTTTTTCCCACAGAGAATTCCCTGCCTGGGCTCCTGTTCCCCCCCAGGGGTGCTGGAAGCCGAATTTCCCAGCTCCCACCGCTCCCCATCCCGACCCCGCTCACCGTTGGACACGGAGAGGTTGGCGAAGGTCTGCAGGACGAAGTAGTGGGGCAGAATTCCCGGCTGGAATTTGGTCAGCACCTCCTCCATCACCTTGTTGATGAAGCGCTGCCCCACGGCCACCAGGACGCTGCTGGCCGCCTGCTGCCATTCCCAGATCACGTCCTGGGGAGGGAGGGAATTCATCAGGAACGGGGAATGGGGGAAATGTCGGAGCTGGATCCTCCCCGGAGCCCCCCCGGGGCTTCCTTGAAATCCCACAGAGGGGGGAAAGGTTTGGGTGGGAAGGGACCCTCGGGATCATCCCACGGGCTGGGACAGCTCCCACCATCCCAGGGTGATCCAGCCTGGCCTGGGACACTCCCAGGGATCCAGGGGCAGCCACAGCTTCCCTGGGAATTCCAGCCCAGCCCCTCCCCACCCTCCCAGCCAGGAATCCCTTCCCAATCTCCCCCCTAACCCTGGGAAGCCATTCCCTGGGTGCTGTCCCTCCAGCCCTCATCCCAAATCCCTCTCCAGCTCTCCTGGAGCCCCTGCAGGCCCTGGAAGGTTCTCCAAGGATCTCCCTGGATCCTTCCCTTCTCCAGGGGAACATTCCCAGCTCTCCCAGCCCGGCTCCAGCCCTCGGATCATCCCCATGGTCTCACTCCCAACAGGCTCCAGGTTCAGCCCTGCCCTTTTCCCCCCTTCAGCTTCCCAAAACTCTTCCCATTCCCACTCCCAACACCCACCCAGGGTCCCTCCCACGTTCCCAGAGCTCCACAAGGAACAGAATCCCAAAGCCAAACCCTCCCCATCCCTGCCCGGAGGAGCTCGGCCCATCCCTGAAAACCCCCAAGGCTGGAGCTGCCAGCCCTTCCCTCCTGGGAATTCCATGGAAAAAACCCCATGGGAGAGCCCAGCCCTTCCCTCCCGGGAATCCCTTGGAAAAATTCCCCGTGGGAGAGCCCAGCCCTTCCCTCCTGGGAATCCCATGGAAAAAACTCCATGGGAAAGCCCAGCCCTTCCCTCCTGGGAATCCTGTGGAAAAATCCCCCTTGGGAGAGCCCAGCCCTTCCCTCCTGAGAATCCTGTGGGAAAATTCCCCCCGTGGGAGAGCCCAGCCCTTCCCTCCCGGGAATCCCATGGAAAAATTCCACGTGGGAGAGCCCAGCCCTTCCCTCCTGGGAATCCTGTGGAAAATTCCCCCTGTGGGAGAGCCCAGCCCTTCCATCCCGGGAATTCCATGCAAAGACCCCCCCATGGGAGAGCCCAGCCCTTCCCTCCCGGGAATCCCATGGAAAAAAACCCGTGGGAGAGCCCAGCCCTTCCCTCCTGGGAATCCTGTGGAAAAAAACCCCATGGGAGAGCCCAGCCCTTCCCTCCCGGGAATCCCTTGGAAAAATTCCCCGTGGGAGAGCCCAGCCCTTCCCTCCTGGGAATCCCATGGAAAATTCCCCCTGTGGGAGAGCCCAGCCCTTCCCTCCTGGGAATCCCATGGAAAAACCCCCGTGGGAGAGCCCAGCCCTTCCCTCCCGGGAATTCCATGGAAAAAACCCCCGTGGGAGAGCCCAGCCCTTCCCTCCCGGGAATTCCATGGAAAAAACCCCGTGGGAGAGCCCAGCCCTTCCCTCCCGGGAATCCTGTGGAAAAAAACCCCCATGGGAGAGCCCAGCCCTTCCCTCCCGGGAATCCCATGGAAAAATTCCACGTGGGAGAGCCCAGCCCTTCCCTCCTGGGAATTCCATGGAAAAATTCCACGTGGGAGAGCCCAGCCCTTCCCTCCCGGGAATCCTGTGGAAAAAAAACCCGTGGGAGAGCCCAGCCCTTCCCTCCTGGGAATCCCATGGAAAATTCCCCCTGTGGGAGAGCCCAGCCCTTCCCTCCTGGGAATCCCATGGAAAAATCCCCCGTGGGAGAGCCCAGCCCTTCCATCCTGGGAATTCCATGGAAAAAACCCCCCGTGGGAGAGCCCAGCCCTTCCATCCCGGGAATCCCATGGAAAAAACCCTCGAGGGAGAGCCCAGCCCTTCCCTCCTGGGAATCCTGTGGAAAAAAACCCCGTGGGAGAGCCCAGCCCTTCCCTCCCATGGAAAAAACCCCCGTGGGAGAGCCCAGCCCTTCCCTCCCGGGAATCCCATGGAAAAATTCCCTGTGGGAGATTCCAGGGGCCGCACCTTGGACTTGGTCATCTCGCTGGAGGCCAGGAAAATCACCACCTTGGCCGTGCTCTTGTCCAGCAGGTCGATGTTGTTCCTCACCACCGTCTCCATGGCCTTCAGGATGATCACCCGGTGCGGATAGGCCAGCTGGGACACGGGGATGGATTGTGAGGGAATTGTGGGATAATCAGGGATGGGATAATCAGGGATGGGATTGTGAGGGGTGGGATAATCAGGGATGGGATAATCAGGGATGGGATTGTGAGGGGTGGGATAATCAGGGATGGGATAATCAGGGATGGGATAATCAGGGATGGGATTGTGAGGGGTGGGATAATCAGGGATGGGATAATCAGGGATGGGATTGTGAGGGGTGGGATAATCAGGGATGGAGCAGCAGGGATGGGATTGTGAGGGGTGGGATAATCAGGGATGGGATAATCAGGGATGGGATTGTGAGGGGTGGGATAATCAGGGATGGGATAATCAGGGGATGGGATTGTGAGGGGTGGGATTGTGAGGGATGGAATAATCAGGGATGGGGCAGAAGGGATGGAATAATCAGGGATGGGATAATCAGGGATGGAGCAGCAGGGATGGGATTGTGAGGGGTGGGATTGTGAGGGATGGAATAATCAGGGATGGGGCAGAAGGGATGGAATAATCAGGGATGGGATAATCAGGGATGGAGCAGCAGGGATGGGATTGTGAGGGGTGGGATTGTGAGGGATGGAATAATCAGGGATGGGGCAGAAGGGATGGAATAATCAGGGATGGGATAATCAGGGATGGGATAATCAGGGATGGGATTGTGAGGGGTGGAATAATCAGGGATGGAGCAGCAGGGATGGAATAATCAGGGATGGAGCAGCAGGGATGGAATAATCAGGGATGGAGCAGCAGGGATGGGATAATCAGGGATGGAGCAGCAGGGATGGGAGCAGCAGGGATGGAATAATCAGGGATGGGATTGTGAGGGATGGAATAATCAGGAATGGATCACGAGGGATGGAGCAGCAGGGATGGGATTGTGAGGGGTGGGAGCAGCAGGGATGGATCAGCAAGGATGGAATAATCAGGGATGGGATTGTGAGGGATGGGATCATCAGGGATGGGATCATCAAGGATTGGGATCACCCAGGATTGGGATCACCCCCTGTGCTGGCACTGCTGGGGGCACCACCAACCCCTGGGGACAGGTTTGGGGTCCCCAGTACAGGACAAGGAGGGGCTGGAGAGAATCCAGGGCTGGGAATGGAGCTGGGAAAGGGTCTGGAGAACTCCTGATGGAGCTGGGGGGGCTCAGCCTTCAGGGGAAATTCCAGGGGGACAGGAGGTGACACCGGGTGGGATCGGGCTCTGCTCCCAGGGAACAGGGACAGGATAAAGGGAAAAGCCCCAGGCTGTGCCAGGGGAGCTTTATTTGGGATATTTGGGAAAATCCCTGCTGGGAAGGGGCTGCCCAGCCCTGGATCCCCATCCCTGGGGGGGGAATTATTGACCATCCCTGGGGAGGTGGCACTTGGGGACACGGGCAGGGCTGGGTGGAGCTGGTGGGCTCCTCCCAAAACATTCCCTAATTCCACGACCTCCAGGCTGAAGGAGCTCAAAGAAATCCCCCCCAAGCACAGGATTCAAGGAAAGAAAAAATCAAAAACCCGGGAAGGGAAGCGAAAACCCCCAGAGGATCCAAACCCTCAGGAAGCTCTCGGGGAGCCCCCGGAACCGGAGCGAGGGGAAAGGAAAAACCGAGGAAGAGGGGGGGAAAAACTCCAACCCCCCCAACTCCCAACGCTTCCCAGGCCCTCGGGAATTCCTGGAATTCCCGGGAATGCCCACCTTGTCGTGCTGGCGGAGGTACTCGTCGCAGGAGTGCAGGATCTCCTCGGGCTCGGCCTCGCCCAGCACGCACAGGGCCTCGTAGATCTGCTCCTGCACCAGCGGCTCCTTGTCCGTCGTGGCGTCCATCAGCGTCGTGGCCAGCCCTGTGGGGGGGCAGGGGGAGCCTCTGGAATTCCCTGGGAGGGCACCCCGGAGCTTCCAGGAGCATTCCCAGTGGGAATTGTGGGGGGGACTTGCAGGTTAAACCCGCCTTCCGAAGCGTTTTGCTGGGATAAGTCAGCTCAAATCCCTCTGATCCCAGCCCTTCCCATTCCAAAGGGGCTCATCCAAACCCCTTCCCATTCCAAAGGGGCTCATCCAAACCCTTTGCTGGGTCCATAATTTGGGATAACTCAGCTCAAACCCCCTGATCCCAACCCTTCCCGTTCCAAAGGGGCTCATCCAAACCCCTTCCCATTCCAAAGGGGCTCATCCAAACCCTTTGCTGGGTCCATAATTTGGGATAACTCAGCTCAAACCCCCCTGATCCCAGCCCTTCCCATTCCAAAGGGGCTCATCCATCCACATCCAAACCCTTTGCTGGGTCCATAAAATTTGGGATAACTCAACTCAAACCCCCTCTGATCCCAGCCCTTCCCATTCCAAAGGGCCTCATCCAAACCCTTTTCCAGGTCCACCATTTGGGATAACTCAGCTCAAATCCCTCTGATCCCAGCCCTTCCCATTCCAAAGGGGCTCATCCAAACTGTTTTTCCAGGTCCACCATTTGGGATAATTCAATTTAAACCCCCTGATTCCAGCCCTTCCTGTTCCAGAGGGGCTCATCCATCCTCATCCAAACCATTTTTCTGGGTCCAAAATTTGGGATAACTCAGCTCAAACCCCCTGATCCCAGCCCTTCCCATTCCAAAGGGGCTCATCCAAACCCCTTCCCATTCCAAAGGGGCTCATCCAAACCCCTTCCCATTCCAAAGGGGCTCATCCAAACCCCTTCCCATTCCAAAGGGGCTCATCCAAACCCCTTCCCATTCCAAAGGGGCTCATCCAAACCCCTTCCCATTCCAAAGGGGCTCATCCAAACCTCTTCCCATTCCAAAGGGGCTCATCCATCCTCATCCAAACCCTTTTCCAGGTCCACCATTTGGGATAACTCAACTCAAACTCCTCTGATCCCAGCCCTTCCCATTCCAAAGGGGCTCATCCAAACCCCTTCCCATTCCAAAGGGGCTCATCCAAACCATTTTTCCAGGCCCACCCTTTGGGATAACTCAGCTCAAACCCCCTCTGATCCCAGCCCTTCCCGTTCCAAAGGGACTCATCCAAACCCTTTGCTGGGTCCATAATTTGGGATAACTCAACTCAAACCCCCTCTGATCCCAGCACTTCCCATTCCAGAGAATCCCACAGGGGCTCATCCATCCTCATCTAAACTGGTTTTCCAGGTCCACCCTTTGGGATAACTCAGCTCAAACCCCCTGATCCCAGCCCTTCCTGTTCCAAAGGGCCTCATCCAAACCCTTTTCCGGGTCCACAATTTGGGATAACTCAACTCAAACCCCCTCTGATCCCAGCCCTTCCCGTTCCAAAGGGCCTCATCCAAACCCTTTGCTAGGTCCATAATTTGGGATAACTCAACTCAAACCCCTCTGATCCCAGCCCTTCCCATTCCAAAGGGGCTCATCCAAACCCTTTTCCAGGTCCACCATTTGGGATAACTCAGCTCAAATCCCTCTGATCCCAGCCCTTCCCGTTCCAAAGGGGCTCATCTAAACCCCTTCCCATTCCAAAGGGGCTCATCCAAACCCTTTTCCGGGTCCACCATTTGGGATAATTCGATTTAAACCCCCTGATTCCAGCCCTTCCTGTTCCAAAGGGGCTCATCCAAACTGGTTTTTTTGGGTCCACCATTTGGGATAACTCAGCTCAAACCCCTCTTATCCCAGCCCTTCCCATTCCAGGGAATCCCACAGGGGCTCATCCATCCTCATCCAAAGTGTTTTTCCAGGCCCACCCTGGGATAACTCATCTTAAACCCCCTGATCCCAACCCTTCCCATTCCAAAGGGGCTCATCCAAACCCTTTGCTGGGTCCATAAATTTTGGGATAACTCAACTTCAACCCCCCGATCCCAGCCCTCCCCGTCCCAAAGGGGCTCTCTGGGGGGTTCCCGAAAGACCCCTCCATTTTTGGGATTTTTTTTTTCCCCCTCCCAAAGACCCCTCATTTTGCAATTTTTCCCAAAAAACCTCTAATTTGGGGATTTTTTTCCCCCCCTAAAGTCCCACAGCTTTGGCCTTTTTTTTTCTCCCTAAAAAAACATTCCCCCTGCTTTTTAGGATTTCTTTTTTTTTTTTTTTCCCCAGAAGACTCCTCAACTTTGGGGCTTTATTTTTTTCCCAAAAATCCCCCCACTCTGTTGTGTTTTTTTTTTTTTCCCTCCACTTTGGGGATAATTTTCCCAAAACTCTGAGGATTTTTTTTTCCCATTTGGGGAATTTTTTCCCCAAAAAAACCCCTTTATTTTGGGGATTTTTTTTCCCCAAAAGACCTCCAACTTCGAGGATATTTTTTTCCCATTTTGGGGTTTTTTTTCCCCAAAAAAACCTTTAGTTTTGGGATATTTTTTCCCCAAAAGACCTCCAACTCTGAGGATTTTTTTTCCCCAAAAAACCCTTTCTTTTTGGGATTTTTTTTCCCAAAAGACCTCCAACTATGAGATTTTTTTTTCCCCAAAAAGCCCTTTATTTTCAGGACTTTTTTTCCCAAAAAAACCCTTTATTTTTGGGATTTTTTTCCATCAAAAGATCCCAAACTTCGAGGATATTTTTTTCCCATTTTGGGGATATTTTTCCCCAAAAAAACCCTTTATTTTCAGGATATTTTTTCCCCCTAAACACCTCCCACTTTACAGATTTTCCTCCTCACTTCTGGGATTTTTTTTTTTCCCCAAAAACCCCTCCATTTCCAGGATATTTTTTTCCCCAAACACCTCCTACTTCAGGGATTTTCATCCCCACTTTTTATTAGGTTTTGGGTTTTTTTTCCCAAAAACCCCTGCATTTTGGGGGATTTTTTTTCCCCAAAAAAACACCCTTTTTGTGGACCATTTTTCCCCACTTTTTTGGGGATTTTTTTTCCCCCCAAAACACCCTTTTTGTGGACCATTTTTCCCCACTTTTTGGATTTTTTTCCCCCCAAAACACCCTTTTTGTGGACCATTTTTCCCCACTTTTTGGATTTTTTTCCCCCCAAAACACCCTTTTTGTGGACCATTTTTTCCCACTTTGGGCTCCCTAAGCTGCATCTGCAGCAGGAACGAGGCCTGGGATTAATTTCCAGGGCAGGGAATTACCGTGCCGGGAGCAGCTCTCCCTCCCCCCAGCTGTTTAACCCGGTTATCCAGCAATAATTCCCATTCCCAAGGAAAAGCCAGGCCGGGGGAGGAGGGGGGGAAAAGGGGAGCTCACGTTTGATCCGGGATTCCATCATGCTCCGTGTTTCCAGCTTCCCCAGGAGCAGCTCGGCACCTCTCTCCGGCTCACGGCCCGGGATCCCCGGAGAATCCACCTTGGAATTCGCTTCCAGGGACAGGAGGGAGCCTCTGGTCCGGGTGGGAAAGGAGGTGGAAGCTCCTGATCCAGGTGGGAATGAGGAGGGAGCTCCTGATCCAGGTGGGAATGAGGAGGGAGCTCCTGATCCAGGTGGGAATGAGGAGGGAGATTCTTATCCGGGTGTGGAAAGGAGAGGGAGCTCCTGATCCAGGTGGGAAAGGAGGTGGAAGCTCCTGATCCAGGTGGGAATGAGGAGGGAGCTTCTTATCCGGGTGTGGAAAGGAGAGGGAGGTTCAGATCCAGGTGGGAATGAGGAGGGAGCTTCTGATCCAGGTGGGAAAGGAGGTGGAAGCTCCTGATCCAGGTGGGAATGAGGAGGGAGCTTCTTATCCGGGTGTGGAAAGGAGAGGGAGGTTCAGATCCAGGTGGGAATGAGGAGGGAGCTTCTGATCCAGGTGGGAAAGGAGAGGGAGCTTCTGATCCAGCTGGGAATGAGGAGGGAGGCTCTGATCCAGCTGGGAATGAGGAGGGAGCTTCTGATCCAGCTGGGAATGAGGAGGGAGCTTCTTATCCGGGTGTGGAAAGGAGAGGGAGGTTCAGATCCAGCTGGGAATGAGGAGGGAGGTTCAGATCCAGCTGGGAATGAGGAGGGAGGCTCTGATCCAGCTGGGAATGAGGAGGGAGATTCTTATCCGGGTGTGGAAAGGAGAGGGAGCTCCTGATCCAGGTGGGAATGAGGAGGGAGCTTCTGATCCAGGTGGGAAAGGAGGTGGAAGCTCCTGATCCAGGTGGGAATGAGGAGGGAGCTTCTTATCCAGGTGGGAATGAGGAGGGAGTTCCTGATCCAGGTGGGAATGAGGAGGGAGTTCCTGATCCAGGTGGGAATGAGGAGGGAGCTTCTGATCCAGGTGGGAAAGGAGAGGGATGTTAAGATCCAGCTGGGAATGAGGAGGGATGTTCAGATCCAGCTGGGAATGAGGAGGGAGGTTCAGATCCACCTGGGAATGAGGAGGGAGGCTCTGATCCAGCTGGGAATGAGGAGGGAGGCTCTGATCCAGCTGGGAATGAGGAGGGAGGCTCTGCTCCAGCTGGGAAAGCCGAGGCCGGGCACAGCAGGGGCAGGACCCGCTCCGGCAGCCGCGGGACACGGGAATTCCTGGAGCTCGACGATCCCTGCCCGATCCCGGCGCTTCCATCAGCCCGGGGACGTCCCTATCCCGGTGGGAGCCGGCGCATCCCGGGGTCCCTCCGCCTCTTCCCTGGAGTCCTGCGGGCAGGAGGATGTTTTACACCCCCAAATCCCCCCGGGAAGACGAATCCTCCCCCCCCTCTGGAATGGCGGCCCCGGGATCCGGCGGCTGCCCCATTAGCGGATCCCGCGGGATCCCGGGCCCTGCTCCAAATATTTGGCCCTAAAAAAAACTGTGGAAAGGAGCGAGGGAGGGAAGTTTCCAGCACCTGGAAAGGGCCGGGAGCTCTGGGAGGGAGGGGGAGGGGGGGAGCGGAGCCGGGCTCGGCCCCCTTTGGCTGAGCACGCAAGGGCAAGTTTTTAGGGAAAAGAGGATTTAAGGGATGACATTCCAGACTTTTCCAGCCGGTCCCGGCGGGATCGCTCCTTGGCCTTGCCGGGGCACCGCGGCCTTTCCCAAGGACATTGAGCGGCGCTCCGCTTTCCCTCTGGAATTCGGGAGGGATTCCCAACCCCGGGGGCTCCGGATCCTCAGGGATTCCCAACCCCGGGGGCTCGGGATCCTCGGATATTCCCACCCCTGGGGGCTCCGGATCCTCGGACATTCCCAACCCCGGGGGCTCGGGATCCTCGGATATTCCCACCCCTGGGGGCTTCGGATCCTCGGACATTCCCAACCCCGGAGGGGGATCCGGATCCTCGGACATTCCCACCCCTGGGGGCTCCGGATCCTCGGACATTCCCACCCCTGGGGTGTCCCGAGGGAAGGGGGGGGTCATTCCCTTTAGGAATGGGAAAAAGGGGGAGCAGGGAGAGCCTCCCTGGGAGGGGGGGGATATAATGTGGGGAGGGGGCACCGCTGTCAGGTGGGGGGGTCCCTAAATAGGCTCCGTGGCTCCATGCCCAGCCGTGGGAAGCCCCCCGGGGGGGGTTATTCCCTCCAGGAATGGGAAAAAAGGGGAGGGGGGGAGGGACAGGGAGATTCCCGAGTGGGGGAAATGGGGGCAAAAAGGGGGTGGGGGACACACACCTGTGCCAGGTGAGGATGGGGGGGGTCCCTAAAGAGGCTCCAGAGCTCCATCCCCATGGGAAGCCCCCCGAGGAAGGGGGGGGGGGGTATTCCCTCTGGGAACGGGAAAAAAGGGGGGGACATTGCGGGATGTGGGGGGGGGTCCCGCCCAGGCCTCAGACCCCCCCCCGCGAACCGCAGGCAGGTCTCCCCCCCCACGCCGCGTGCCCCCTCCCCATCCTCATCCTCCTCATCGTCTCCGTCCTCCTCTTACCCCAAAATTCCCCCTAAATCCCCCCAAAATCCCCCCCCAATCCCGAACTCACCGCGCTCGCTCCGGGACCCGCCCGGCGCCGCTTCCGGGTGCGGAGGACACGCCCCCTTTACAAACCACACCTCCTTTTAGGCCACGCCTTCACCCACGCCCCCCTCTGGCGATCAGCACGCTGATTGGCTGAGAGATGAGAAGGGCGGGGCCCTCTAGGCCCGCTCCGACAGCGCCCCCTGGTGCTCCCAGTAAACCCCAGTAAAGCTCCCAGTACAGCCCAGTATAGCTCCCAGTACAGCCCAGTATAGCTCCCAGTACAGCCCAGTAAAGCTACCAGTACAGCCCAGTAAAGCTCCCAGTACAGCCCAGTAAAGCTACCAGTACAGCCCAGCGCTCCCAGTACAGCCCAGCGCTCCCAGTACAGCCCAGCGCTCCCAGTACAGCCCAGCGCTCCCAGTACAGCCCAGCGCTCCCAGTACAGCCCAGCGCTCCCAGTACAGCCCAGCGCTCCCAGTACAGCCCAGCGCTCCCAGTACAGCCCAGCGCTCCCAGTACAGCCCAGCGCTCCCAGTACAGCCCAGCGCTCCCACTACAGCCCAGCGCTCCCACTACAGCCCAGCGCTCCCACTACAGCCCAGCGCTCCCACTACAGCCCAGCGCTCCCAGTAAAGCTCCCAGTACAGCCCAGCGCTCCCAGTAAAGCTCCCAGTACAGCCCAGCGCTCCCAGTACAGCCCAGCGCTCCCAGTAAACCCCAGTAAAGCTCCCAGTACAGCCCAGTAAAGCTCCCAGTACACCCCAGTAAAGCTCCCAGTACAGCCCAGTAAAGCTCCCAGTACAGCCCAGTAAAGCTCCCAGTACACCCAGGTAAAGCTCCCAGTACAGCCCAGTAAAGCTCCCAGTACAGCCCAGTAAAGCTCCCAGTACAGCCCAGTAAAGCTCCCAGTACAGCCCAGTAAAGCTCCCAGTACAGCCCAGTAAAGCTCCCAGTACAGCCCAGTAAAGCTCCCAGTACAGCCCAGTAAAGCTCCCAGTACAGCCCAGTGCCACACTCCAGTGTTCCCAGTACAGCCCAGTGCTTCCAGTACAGCCCAGTGCCACATCCCAGTGCCCCCAGTACACCCAATCCTGCACCCCAGTGCTCCCAGTACAGCCCAGTGCCACATCCCAGTGCTCCCAGTACAGCCCAGTGCCACATCCCAGTGCTCCCAGTACACCCAGTGCTCCCAGTACAGCCCAGCGCTCCCAATAGACACCAGTGCTCCCAGTACAGCCCAGTGCCACATCCCAGTGCTCCCAGTACAGCTCAGTGCCACATCCCAGTGCTCCCAGTACAGCTCAGTGCTCCCGGTAAACCCCAGTAAAGCTCCCAGTACATCCCAGTGCCAAATCCCAGTGCTCCCAGTACAGCCCAGTGCCACATCCCAGTGCTCCCAGTACAGCCCAGTGCCACATCCCAGTGCTCCCAGTACAGCCCAGTGCCACATCCCAGTGCTCCCAGTACAGCCCAGTGCCACATCCCAGTGCTCCCAGTACCACACTCCAGCTCTCTGCTCCTCTCAGCTCTGCCCCTCCCACCTTGGCCCAGTTTGCCCCAATTGGTCCCAGCTGGTCCCAGTTGGGCTCTGCCAGACTCTGCCCAGCCCAGCTGGTCCCAGTTTGCCCAGTGCTCCCCTAGTAACCCCAGTGCTCCAGGGCTGCAGTGAAACCAGTCCTCCCAGTGCCCTCCAGTGCTCTCCCAGTATCCCCAGTGCTCCCCCAGTAACCCCAGTGCTCCCCCAGTATCCCCAGTGCACTTCCCCAGTATCCCCAGTGCTCCCCCAGTATCCCCAGTGCGCTCCCCCAGTATCCCCAGTGCTCCCCCAGTATCCCCAGTGCTTCCAGGGCCGCAGTGAATCCAGTCCTCCCAGTGCCCCCCAGTGCTCCCAGGACCCCCAGTGCCCCCAGTGCTCCCCCAGTATCCCCAGTGCTCCCCCAGTATCCCCAGTGCTCCCCCAGTGCCCCCAGTGCTCCCCCAGTATCCCCAGTGCTCCCCCAGTATCCCCAGTGCTCCCCCAGTGCCCCCAGTGCTCCCCCAGTATCCCCAGTGCTCCCCCAGTGCCCCCAGTGCTCCCCCAGTGCCCCCAGTGCTCCCCCAGTATCCCCAGTGCCCCCAGTGCTCCCCCAGTGCCCCCAGTGCTCCCCCAATGCCCCCAGTGCTCCCCCAGTATCCCCAGTGCACTCCCCCAGTATCCCCAGTGCTCCCCCAGTAACCCCAGTGCTCCCCCAGTAACCCCAGTGCTCCCCCAGTATCCCCAGTGCTCCCCCAGTAACCCCAGTGCTCCCCCAGTATCCCCAGTGCACTCCCCCAGTATCCCCAGTGCTCCCCCAGTAACCCCAGTGCTTCCAGGGCCGCAGTGAATCCAGTCCTCCCAGTGCCCCCCAGTGCTCCCAGGACCCCCAGTGCCCCCAGTGCTCCCCCAGTATCCCCAGTGCTCCCCCAGTATCCCCAGTGCTCCCCCAGTGCCCCCAGTGCTCCCCCAGTATCCCCAGTGCTCCCCCAGTGCCCCCAGTGCTCCCCCAGTGCCCCCAGTGCTCCCCCAGTATCCCCAGTGCCCCCAGTGCTCCCCCAGTGCCCCCAGTGCTCCCCCAGTGCCCCCAGTGCTCCCCCAATGCCCCCAGTGCTCCCCCAGTATCCCCAGTGCACTCCCCCAGTATCCCCAGTGCTCCCCCAGTAACCCCAGTGCTCCCCCAGTAACCCCAGTGCTCCCCCAGTATCCCCAGTGCTCCCCCAGTAACCCCAGTGCTCCCCCAGTATCCCCAGTGCACTCCCCCAGTATCCCCAGTGCTCCCCCAGTAACCCCAGTGCTTCCAGGGCCGCAGTGAATCCAGTCCTCCCAGTGCCCCCCAGTGCTCCCAGGACCCCCAGTGCCCCCAGTGCTCCCCCAGTATCCCCAGTGCTCCCCCAGTGCTCCCCCAGTATCCCCAGTGCTCCCCCAGTATCCCCAGTGCGCTCCCCCAGTATCCCCAGTGCTCCCCCAGTGCCCCCAGTGCTCCCCCAGTGCCCCCAGTGCTCCCCCAGTACCCCCAGTGCTCCCCCAGTATCCCCAGTGTGCTCACCCAGTACCCCCAGTGCTCCCCCAGTGCTCCCCCAGTGCCCCCAGTGCTTCCAGGCCCAGCCCCACAGCCCCCACCCCACAGGACCAGCAGGACCCCCCCCCCCGATCCCCCCCCCATCCCTGCAGCCCCCCCAGATCCATCATCCCCCAATCCCCATCCTGACATCACCCCAATTCCATGATCCCCATCATCCCAATTCCCTGCACCCCCCATTCCCATCACCCCAATTCCCTGCAGCCCCCCAGATCCATCACCCCAATTCCCTGCAGCCCCCCCAGATCCATCACCCCAATTCCCTGCAGCCCCCTCAATTCCCTGCAGCCCCCCCAGATCCATCATCCCAATCCCCATCCTGACATCCCCCCAATTCCAGGATCCCCATCACCCCAATTCCAGGATCCCCATCACCCCAATTCCATGATCCCCATCACCCCAATTCCCTGCAGCCCCCCCCATCCCCATCACCCCAATTCCCTGTAGCCCCCATTCCCATCACCCCAATTCCCTGCACCCCCCAGCCCCATCACCCCAATTCCCTGCAGCCCCCCAGCCCCATCACCCCAATTCCCTGCAGCCCCCCAGCCCCATCACCCCAATTCCCTGCAGCCCCCCCAGCCCCATCACCCCAATTCCCTGCAGCCCCCCCAGATCCATCACCCCAATTCCCTGCAACCCCCCAGATCCATCACCCCAATTCCCTGCAGCCCCCCCAGATCCATCCCCCCAATTCCCTGCAGCCCCCCCAGCCCCATCACCCCAATTCCCTGCACCCCCCCAGATCCATCACCCCAATTCCCTGCAGCCCCCCCAGATCCATCACCCCAATTCCCTGTCCTCCCCAATTCCCTGCAGCCCCCCCAGATCCATTACCCCAATTCCCTGCAGCCCCCCAGATCCATCTCCCCAATTCCCATCCTAACATCTCCCCAATTCCCTGCAACCCCCCAGATCCATCACCCCAATCCCCTGCAGCCCCCCCAGATCCATCACCCCAATTCCCTGCAGCCCCTCATTCCCATCACCCCAATTCCCTGCAGCCCCCCAGATCCATCACCCCAATTCCCTGCACCCCCCCAATTCCCTGCACCCCCCTATCCCCATCCCCCCAATTCCCTGCACCCCCCTAGATCCATCCCCCAAATTCCCTGCAGCCCCTCAAATCCATCACCCCAATTCCCTGCAGGCCCCCCAGTCCCATCACCCCAATTCCAGGATCCCCATCACCCCAATTCCCTGCAGCCCCCTCAATCCCATCACCCCAATTCCCTGCAGCCCCCCCAATTCCCTGCACCCCCCCCAGCCCCATCACCCCAATTCCTTGCAGCCCCCCCAGCCCCACCACCCCAGCTCCCTGAACCCCCCCCAATTCCCTGCACCCCCCCCAGATCCATCACCCCAATTCCTTGCAGCCCCCCCAATTCCCTTCACTCCCCCATCCCCCCAATTCCCTGCAGCCCCCCCCAATCCTTCCACCCCCCCATCCCCCATCCCCCCCATTCCCCATCCCCCCCTCCCCCCCGGTGTCCCATCCCTCCCCCCCGGTGTCGCCTCCCCTTTGTTGTGCAAAGTGCCCCCTGTCGCTGTCGCCAGGGCGGCTCCGCCACCCGGGGGGGGGAGGGACACAAGAGGGGACAGCCCGGGGGGGTGCCCAGGGCACAGGGGGGTCACCCCTGGGGTGGGGGGTGTGTGTGTGTCCCCCCCCCCAAAATGACCCCAGAACATCAGCCGGGGTTGTCACCACGCGCGGTTTATTGGGGTCCATCCCGGGGGGGGGACACGGGGGGGCTGTGTGTGTCCCCCCCCCCAGAATGACCCCAGAACATCAGCCGGGGTTGTCACCACGCGCGGTTTATTGGGGTCCATCCTGGGGGGGGGACACGGGGGGGGGGGGGTGACAGGGACACGGGGGGGGGGGACATTGATACACGCAGGGCCGTGGGAGAGTCACTTGTGGGTGCTGAGGGCTTCAAATGGGGGGGGTCCCAACCCAATTTAGGGGCTCCCCCCCCTCGAGGATCCCCCCCCCGGTGGTGACAGAGCCCCCCAGTTTTTGGGGTGTCACCCCTGTAGCCCGGGGGGTGGCACGATGTCCCCCGGGTGGCTCAGCCAGACGTCGAAGATGCTCTTGTTGGGGGGGGGGGGGCGCGACCTGCGCCCCCAGCTCGGGCTCGGGGGGGGACCCTGGGGGCGGCGCCGGGGGGGGCGCGGGGGGCAGGAGCCCCCAATGGAGGGCGAGAAAGGGGGGGCCGCTCGGGGGGGCCACGGCGTTGGGGGCCACGGCCGTGCTGTAGGACGTGGGGAGCTGCCCCCACGCCGGGATTGAGGGGTGGGGGTCGCGGGGACCCCCCTCGGGGGCTGCACCGGAGCCCCCCGACTGCTCCACCCAGGGGGGCGCAGGGGGGAGGTGCAGGAGGGGGGGGGGTCGACCCCCAAAGAGGGGCGGCCGGGGGGGGTTCCCCGGGGGTGGGCGGGGGGCTGGCGGGCTTGGGGTGTCCCCCCGGGTCGTCTCGGAGCAGAGAGGCGATGGAGAAGCTGGAGGGGCCGTGGGCGGGGGGCTGCGAGGGTGGGCTGGGCGCGGGGGGCTGCGCGGGGGGGTAGGGGCACCCCAGGAGCACGAAGGGGGCCAGGTCGGGGGCGAAGGGGGTCGCGGAGCCGCCCCCTCCCCGCGCCACCGCCGTGTTCTGCAGCTTGAGGGCGGCGGGGGGGATGCGGGACACGTCCACCGTCCAGTAATTGCCCTTGGCCTGGGGCTTCGAGGGGTCCTTCAGCACCTGGGGGGGGGAGAGGGACGAGATGGGACCCCCACCCCCTCCTCGGGGGGGCTGCACCCCGAAAGGGACCCCCGAAGCACGAGAACCGACCCCCGGACCCCCAGAGAGGGACCCCCGTCCCAGCTGAGCCACCTCATAAACTGCATTTGGGGTGGGGCTTGACCGGGTCCTTCAGCACCCCGGGGGGGGGACCCCAAACCCCCGGGGATGGACCCCCAAACCCCCAGAGTGGGACCACCCCTTCCGGCTGAGCCCCCCCAGAACGGGACCCCAGGGAGGGACCCCCACCCAGCCCAGAATGGGGACCCCAAACCCCCCAGAGAGGGACCCCCACACAGCCCAGAATGGGGACCCCAAACCCCCTAGAGAGGGACCCCCACCCAGCCCAGAATGGGGACCCCAAACCCCCCAGAGAGGGACCCCCACCCAGCCCAGAATGGGGACCCCAAATCCCCTAGAGAGGGACCCCCACCCAGCCCAGAATGGGGACCCCAAATCCCCCAGGGAGAGACCCCCACCCAGCCCAGAATGGGGACCCCAAATCCCCTAGAGAGGGACCCCCACCCAGCCCAGAATGGGGACCCCAAATCCCCCAGAGAGGGACCCCCACCCAGCCCAGAATGGGGACCCCAAACCCTCTAGAGAGGGACCCCCACCCAGCCCAGAATGGGGACCCCAAATCCCCCAGAGAGGGACCCCCACCCAGCCCAGAATGGGGACCCCAAACCCCCTAGAGAGGGACCCCCACCCAGCCCAGAATGGGGACCCCCAGACCCCCTCAAAAATGGGACCCCCAGACCCCCCCAAAACAGCAACCCCAGAGCAGGACACACGGACCCCCAAAAATGGCACCCCCAGACCCCTGGAAAGGGACCCACATCCCAAAAGACCCCTCCCCACACCCTTTCCCATCCCCAGGGCCCCCCCCCCCCCCATCCCAGGGCCCCCCCCCCCCAATCCGGGGGGTCCCCGGGGGGCGCGGGACCCCCACCTTGGCGAAGCAGGGGTTGGAGGAGAGGTTGTGCCGCACCGAGTCCTTCCAGCCCTGGTACCCCCCCCCGAAAAACGGGAACAGGCTGCGCAGCTGCTGGATGATCTGGGGGGGGGTCACATCGGTGTTGGGGGGGTCCTCAGACCCCCAGAGACCCCCCCCCTCACAGAGGGGACGCTCCCCCATCACCCCCCACCCGTGGGACCCTCATTATCCCCATCCAGCCCCGGGAGCACTTCCCGAAAACCGGGAAGAGGCCGCGGAGCCTCTGGATGATCTGGGGGGGGTCACATCGGTGTTTTGGGGGGGGAGAAAGACCCTCAAAACCCACCCCGAATGACGTGGCACCCCCCCCCTCGATCACCCCCCCCACCCGTGGGACCCCCCCGTTATCCCCATCAGGATCTGGTAACTTCACCCCCAAAGGACAGCGAGAGGCTGAGGAGCCTCTGGATGATCTGGGGGGGTCACATCGGTGTTTTGGGGGGTCCTCAGACCCCCAGAGACCCCCCCCTCACAGAGGGGACGCTCCCGCATCACCCCCCACCCGTGGGACCCCCATTATCCCCATCCAGCCCCGGGAGCACCCCCGGAAAAGCGGGAAGAGGCTGCGGAGCCCCTGGATGATCTGGGGAGGTCACAGTAGTGTGAGGGGGTCCCCAAATCCCCAGAGACCCCTCCCCAGAGAGGGGGACCTCGATGACCCCCCCGCCGGATCACCCCCCCACCCGTGGGACCCCCATGATCCCCATCCCCCCCCCCAAAGGAGAGGGAGAGGCTGCGGAGTCTCCGGATGATCTGGGGGAGGGGAGGGAAGGGGAGGGGAGGGGGTGTCACATCAGCCTTGGGGGGTCCTCAGACCCCTAAAACCTCCCCCAGGCCCCCCTTTCCTGTCACCCCCCTCCCACCCGTGGGACCCTTTACCCCCATCCCGGAATGCCCCCCCCCCCCCCCGGCATCCCAGGGACCCCCGACGGGACGGGACAGGGGGCAAACCGGTCACCTGCGCGCCCCCTCCCCCCCGAAACCTGGGACCCCCCCCCGCCCCCTCCCCCCGGGGGGTGGGGGAGGGGAGGCGGCACGACAGAGGCGACAGAGGAGGCGACAGAGGCGACAGAGGAGGCGACAGAGGCGACAGACCCCCCGGCGCCGCTGATCGTCCCCCCCGCCGCGACATTTGCATGAGCCGGGAAACGGGCCCGACGACCCCCGAGGGCAGGGGGGGGCACAGGATGGGGAGGGGGGGGGAGTTTAGGGGGTCCCAAAGGGGGTCCGGAGTCTGGGGGTCCCGGGGAGAGGAGGGGACGGCCGGGTTGGGGTTATTGGGGTCCGGGGGTCCCGGTCCTGGGGGTCCTGGGATGGGGATATCGGGGATTCAGGGGGCCCGGGAAGGAGGGTCCTGGGTTTGGGGGATCCTGAGGGGGGTCTTGGGGGTCCTGGGATGGGGATATAGGGGGTTTGGGAGGTCCCGGGAAGGAGGGAAGAGGAAAGGGGGATGCTGGGGGGGGTCTCGGGGATCCTGGGATGGGGATATCGGGGGTTCGGGGGGTCCCGGGAAGGAGGGTCCCGGGTTTGGGGGATGCTGGGGGAGGGTCTTGGGGGTCCTGGGATGGGGATATCGCGGGTTCGGGGGTCCTGGGATGGGGATATCGGAGGTTTGGGGGGTCCCGGGGGTCCTGGGATGGGGATATCGGGGGTTTGGGGGGTCCTGGAAGGAGGGTTTGGGGGATGCTGGGGGGGGGTCTTGGGGGTCCTGGGATGGGGATTTCGGGGATCCCGGGTGGGGGAGGTCCCGGGGGTCCTGGGGGTGGCCGGGGGGGTTCCCGGGGGTCTCGGTAAGGAGGAGCTCCGGGAAGGGAGATCCCAGGATGGGGATCTCGGGGGTCCGGCGTCCCAAAGTCGGGGGGTCCCGGGGGCGGATTCACAGCCGGGGGGTCCCGGGGGTCTCGGGGTGGGGTTACCCGCAGTCCAGGGGTCTCGGGGGTTGGGTGAGGGATCGCGGGGGGCAATGCCCGGGGGTCCCGGTAAGGAGGAGCTCCGGGGGGGGGATCCCAGGATGGGGATCCCGGGGGTCCGGCGTCCCAAAGTCGGGGGGTCCCGGGGTTCCTGGGGTCCTGGGGGGGTTCCCGGGGGTCTCGGGGTGGGGATCCCCGCAGCCCAGGGGTCTCGGGGGATGGGTGAGGGATCGCGGGGGGCAATCCCGGTAAGGAGGGTCCCGGTAAGGAGGGTCCCGGTAAGGAGGAGCTCCGGGAAGGGAGATCCCAGGATGGGGATCCCGGGGGTCCGGCGTCCCAAAGTCGGGGGGTCCAGGGGTTCCTGGGGTCCTGGGGGGGTTCCCGGGGGTCTCGGGGTGGGGATACCCGCATTCCGGGGGTCTCGGGGGTTGGGTGAGGGATCGTGGGGGGCAATCCCGGTAAGGAGGGTCCCGGTAAGGAGGAGCTCCAGGGGGGGATCCCAGGATGGGGATCCCGGGGGTCCGGCGTCCCAAAATCGGGGGGTCCCGGGGGCGGATTCCCAGCCGGGGGGTCCCGGGGGTGGATGGGGAGGCCGGGGGTGGATGGGGAGGTCCCAGGGTGGGGGTCTCGGCCGTACCTGTGCGAGTTTGAGGCGGCGGCCGGGGGCGGCGCGGATCACGAGGGCGATGAGCGCCAGGTACGAGTAGGGGGGCTTCGGGTGCCGCCGGTACCGCTGGGGGCGACCCCGGGACCCCCGGGAGGGGGGGGGTCCCCGCTCCGGGCTCGGGGCCGAGGGGTCGGGCGGCACCGGCGGCATCGCGGGGGGCGGGAGGGGCCACGGGGGGTTGGGCTTTATCCGGGACGGGGGGTCGGGAACGGCGGGGAGGGGCGGGATAGGGGGGGTGGGATTGGGATGGGATGGGATGGGATGGGATGGGATGGGATGGGGTGGGATGGGGTGGGATGGGATGGGATGGGATATCTGGGATGGGATGGGATGGGATGGGATGGGGTGGGGTGGGATGGGATGGGATGGGATGGGATGGGATGGGATGGGATATCTGGGATGGGATGGGATGGGATATCTGGGATGGGATGGGATGGGATGGGGTGGGATGGGGTGGGATGGGATGGGATGGGATATCTGGGATGGGATGGGATGGGATGGGGTGGGATGGGGTGGGATGGGATGGGATGGGATATCTGGGATGGGATGGGATGGGATGGGATGGGATGGGATGGGATGGGATGGGATGGGATGGGGTGGGATGGGGTGGGATGGGATGGGATGGGATATCTGGGATGGGATGGGATGGGATGGGATGGGGAAAGGGACGGGGTGGGATGGGGTGGGGTGGGAGGGGATGGGATGGGATGGGGGGGGTGGGATTGGGATGGGATGGGATGGGGGGGGTGGGATTGGGATGGGATGGGATTGGATGGGATTGGGGAAAGGGACGGGGTGGGGTGGGATGGGGTGGGATGGGATGGGATGGGATGGGATGGGATGGGATGGGATGGGATGGGGGGGGTGGGATTGGGATGGGATGGGATGGGTTTGGGTGGGATTGGGATGGGATGGGATGGGATGGGATTGGGGAAAGGGACGGGGTGGGGTGGGATGGGGTGGGATGGGATGGGATGGGATGGGATGGGATGGGGTCGGATGGGATGGGATGGGATGGGATGGGGTCGGATGGGATGGGATGGGATGGGATGGGATGGGATGGGATGGGGTCGGATGGGATGGGATGGGATGGGATGGGGTGGGATGGGGTGGGATGGGGTGGGATGGGATGGGATGGGATGGGATGGGGCGGGATGGGATGGGATGGGATGGGATGTGACACCACAGGTGTGCACTGAGACAGCCAGGGTGTGCGGGAGGGTGTTGGGGTGTGCGGGCAGGTGTTGGGGTGCGTGGGGAGATTTTGGGGTGCGCGGGCAGGTTTTGGGGAGTGCAGGCAGGTGTTGGGGTGCGTGGGGAGGTTTTGGGGTGTGTGGGGAGATTTTGGGTCTGTGGGCAGGTGTTGGGGTGAGCAGGCAGATGGTGGGGTGCATAGACAGGTTTTGGGGACGTGTGGGCACGTTTTGGGGGGTGCAGGCAGGTGTTGGGGTGTGCAGGCAGGTTTTGGGGTGAGCAGGCGGGTAATGGAGTGTGTGGGTAGATTTTGGCGTGAGCAGGCAGGTGTTGGGGTGAGTGGGGAGATTTTGGGGTGCGCGGGCAGGTGTTGAGGTGTGCAGACAGGTTTTGGGGTGAGCAGGCAGGTGTTGGAGTGTGTGGGTAGATTTTGGGGTGAGCAGGCAGGTGTTGGGGTGTGTGGGCAGGTTTTGGGGTGAGCAGGCAGGTGTTGGGGTGTGTGGGTAGATTTTGGGGTGAGCAGGCAGGTGTTGGGGTGTGTGGGCAGGTTTTGGGGTGTGTAGGCAGATTTGGGGGGGTGTGCGGGCAGGTTTTGGGGTGAGCAGGGAGGTGCACAGGCCCTGCACAGCCCTCCCACACCTGTGCACACCTTTGCACACCTGTACACATCTGTACACATCTGTGCACATCTGTTCACACCTGCACACCTCCCCATGCACACCTGTGCACACCTGTACACACCTGTACACACCTGTACACATCTGTACACATCTGCACACACACATGTACACACCTGTACACACACCTGTACACACCTGTACACACACCTGTACACACCTGTAAACATCTGTACACACCTGCACACACACATGTACACACCTGTACACACCTGTACACACCTGTAAACATCTGTACACACCTGTGCACATCTGTACACACACCTGTACACACCTGTACACACACCTGTACACACCTGTAAACATCTGTACACACCTGCACACACACATGTACACACCTGCACACACCTGTACACACCTGTAAACATCTGTACACATCTGCACACCCACCTGTACACACCTGTACACACACCTGTACACACCTGTACACATCTGTACACACCTGCACACACACACCTGTACACATCTGTACACACCTGTACACACCTGTACACATCTGTACACACCTGTACACATCTGTACACACCTGCACACCTCCCCGTGCACACCTGTACACACCTGTACACATCTGTACACACCTGTACACATCTGTACACATATGTACACACACCTGTGCACACCTGTACACACCTGTACACATCTGTACACACACCTGTGCACATCTGTACACACCTGTACACATCTGTACACACACCTGTGCACACCTGTACACACCTGTACACATCTGTACACACCTGTGCACATCTGTACACACACCTGTGCACACCTGTACACATCTGTACACACCTGTACACATCTGTACACACCTGCACACCTCCCCGTGCACACCTGTACACACCTGTGCACATCTGTACACACACCTGCACACACATCTGTGCACACCTGCACACACACTTGCACACACACCTGTGCACACCTCTACACATCTGTACACATCTGTACAAATCTGTACACATCTGTACACACCTGCACACCCACCTATGGATACGCTCCCCTTCCCGCGCTTCCCGTCCCAGTCCCGGCCCCGCCCACCCTATAACCCCGCCCACAATCGACACAATTTTCCCACTAGCCACGCCCACCAGGTAATCCACCCGCCCATCACATTTGGCCCCGCCCATATGACGCAAATTTCATCCTTAGCCCCGCCTATCCGTCTGACCACGCCTATTTCCCGTTAACCCCGCCCATTCTACGTTAACCACGCCCACGGCGCCTCCAGCCAATCGCCGCGCTTGGCCACGCCCATCGCCCCGCCCCCTCGCGGCCCGAGCAGGAAGTGCCGGTACCGGGAACGAGGGGGATGTGGGGACATGGGGGGGACATGGGGGGGATTTGGGGACATGGGGGGGACATGGGGGGGATTTGGGGACATGGGGGGGACATGGGGGGGATTTGGGGACATGGGGGGGACACCGGGATGGCGGGGGAGACACCGGGAAAAGGGCGGACACCGGGACAGGGGGGACAGGGGTCCCGCTGTCCCCCCTGTCCCGGTGTTCCCCCTTTTCCCGATGGGGACAGGGGGAGGATACTGGGGCAGGGGGGACATGGGGACAGGGGGACAGGGGGAGGATACCAGGGACAGGGGGACAGGGGGAGGATACCGGGGCAGGGGGGACATGGGGACAAGGGAGGAGACCGGGACTGGGGGGACATGGGGACAGGGGGACAGGGGGGGACATGGGGACAGGGGGACAGGGGGGGACATGGGGACAGGGGGAGGATACTGGGGCAGGGGGGACATGGGGACAGGGGGACAGGGGGACAGGGGGGGACATGGGGACTGGGGGACAGGGGGGGACATGGGGACAGGGGGGACATGGGGACAAGGGAGGAGACCGGGACTGGGGGGCATGGGGACAGGGGGGACATGGGGACAGGGGGACAGGGGGGGACATGGGGACTGGGGGACAGGGGGGGACATGGGGACAGGGGGAGGATACCGGGACTGGGGGGACAGGGGGACATGGGGACGGGGGGACAGGGGGACAGGGGGAGGATACCGGGGCAGGGGGGACATGGGGACAAGGGAGGAGACCGGGACTGGGGGGACATGGGGACAGGGGGACAGGGGGGGACATGGGGACGGGGGGACAGGGGGGGACATGGGGACAGGGGGACAGGGGGGGACAGGGTTACAGGGGGACAGGGGGACAGGGGGGACATGGGGACGGGGGGACGGGGGGACATGGGGACAGGGGGAGGATACCAGGACAGGGGGGACAGGGGGACAGAGAGGGACACGGGGACAGGAGGTCACTGGGGAGGGGACATCGGGACAGGGGGGGACAGGGGGACAAGGGGGGAAATGGGGACAGGGGGAGGATACCGGGGCAGGGGGGACAGGGGGACAGAGAGGGACACGGGGACAGGAGGTCACCGGGGAGGGGACAGCGGGATAGGGGGGGGGACATCGGAGAGGGGGAGGTCCAGGACGGGGGCGGGACATCGGGACGCGTCGGGGACCGTGACACGGGGGGGACACGGGGGGGAAGGGGACACGGGGGAGGGGGGTCTGACCCTCGTTGTCCCCGCAGGACCCCGGGGGTCCGGGCCCCTCCCCAGCCATGGCAGCCGCCGGGGGAGCCCTGGCACAGGCGCTGCTCTGCGTCCTCAGCCTGGGCTGTGCCCACCGAGCCAGACAGGTCTGGGGACAGCCGCGACAGCGGGGGGGGACAGGGGACACCTGGGGACACCGGAGGGGGGAGAACGGGGGGGGATGGGAGGAGCAGGGGGGCACTGGGTGGGACAGGGGGGGCTGGGGGGCACTGGGGACCAGGGACACTGTGGGGACAGCAGGGAGTGTGAGGATTTGGGGGGGGGGACACACCAGGGACATCGGGGGGGCAGCAGTGACCAGGGGGAGGATGGTGGGGAATGGGGGGCTTCAAGGGGCAGCGTGGGGGGGACAGTGAGGATTGGGGGACATTGGGGGCCACGGGGGGGGCAAAAGGGACTGGGGACACCCTGGGACAGGGGGGGCTGAGGGGACAGCGGTACAGGGGGGGACATCAGGGGATGGGGTTGGGGGGCACCCTGGCACCCACTTCAGGACAGGACCCTGGTGCTGGGGAGGGACCTTGTCACCCACCCATCCGATCCCATGTCACCCATCCGGTCCCACGTCGCCCATCCCATCCCATGTCACCCATCCGGTCCCATGTCACCCATCCCATCCCATGTCACCCATCCCATCCCATCCCATCCCATCCCATCCCATTTCCCACCCCATCCATCCCATCCCATCCCATCCCATCCCATCCCATCCCATCCCATGTCACCCATCTGGTCCTGTGTCACCTGTCCCATCCCATCCCATCCCATCCCATCCCATCCCATCCCATCCATCCCATCCCATCCCATCCATCCCATCCCATCCCATCCCATCCATCCCATCCCATCCCATCCCATCCCATCCCATCCCATCCCATCCCATCCCATCCCATCCCATCCCATCCCATCCCATGTCACCCATCTGGTCCCGTGTCACCTGTCCCATCCCATCCCATCCCATCCCATCCATCCCATCCCATCCCATCCATCCCATCCCATCCCATCCCATCCCATCCCATCCCATCCATCCCATCCCATCCCATCCCATCCCATGTCCCCACTGTCCCCCTGTCCCCTTTCCCCCCAGGTGACCGCTGGCCCCCCGTCCGGGTTCCTGCTGCAGGCTCTGGGTGCCGCCAGCGACGCCGTGGACGCCGCGTGGCCCCTTGGGGACCCCGACCCCTTGCCCGGCTCGTGGGTGACGGCCGTGCTGGCCCAACCCCTGGTGGCCTTCGGCTTCCACCGGCTGAGCGGTGACCGCGCCACGGCCAACCTGCTGCTGGCGGCGGTGGCGGCGGCGGCGCCGGTGGCGGCGGGGCTGTCGCCCGAGGGCCGCGCCCTGGCCGCGCGTGGGGTGCTGGTGCTGACGGCGGGCTCGGTGCTGGCGCTGGCCGCGCTCACCGGCAACGCCCCGGCCGCGCTGGCCGCGGGGCTGCTGGCCCTGGGGGACGCCGTGCCCGCCGGAGGGGTCCCATGGGTGCGGGGGGCGGCCAGCCTGGCCATGCTGAGGGCGCTGCGGGAGCAGGGGAGGAGCCTCGGGGAGTGGGGACACGAGTGGGGTGGGGAGGGGGGAAGGGGAGGGTGGCACTGAGGGGGAGGGGACCTGAAAGAACACCCTGAGATCCCTGGGGTGACACCCTGGGGGGCTCTGGGGTGGGAGGTCCCTGTCACAGCACCCTGGGGTGACACCCTGGGGGTCCCTGGGGAGGCACTCTGAGGGTCCCTGGGGTGGGAGGTCCCTGTCACAGCACCCTGGGGTGACACCCTGGGGGTCTCTGGAGTGGCACCCTGAGGGTCTCTGGGGTGGAAGGTCCCTGAAAGAACACCCTGAGATCCCTGGGGTGACACCCTGGGGGTCCCTGGGGTGACACCCTGAGGGTCTCTGGGGTGAGGGTCCTTGAAAGAACACCCTGAGATCCCTGTCACAGCACCCTGGGGGTCTCTGGGGTGACACCCTGGGAGTCGCTGGGGTGACACCCTGGGGGTCCCTGGGGTGGCACCCTGGGGGTCTCTGGGGTGGGAGGTCCCTGAAAGAACACCCTGGGGTGGCACCCTGGGGGTCTCTGGGGTGGGAGGTCCCTGTCACAGCACCCTGGGGTGGCACCCTGGGGGTCTCTGGGGTGACACCCTGGGGGTCCCTGGGCACTGGTCACACAAGGGTGGGAGTCGCTGGGATGGCACCCTGGGCTGGGGGGCTCTTCGGGACCAGTGGCTCGGCCTGAATGACCAGTAAAAAACCAGTAAAACCAGTATGGGAGTGTGCTGTGATTGTGGTGGCAGTGGTGGTCCGTGAGGGTCTCATCACAGCACCCTGGGGTGGGGGTCCCTGGGGTGGCACTCTGGGGGCCCCAGCAGCCCCTCAGCCTGGGCTGGGAGAGCTGGGGGCACTGGTTGTACTGGAGATGGAGATCCTGGGGCTGAGGGCACTGGGGACACTGGTTGTACTGGGACTGGGAACACTGGGACTGGAGGGGCACTGGTTATACTGGGGCTGGAGACACTGGGAACACTGGTTGTACTGGGACTGGGAACACTGGTTGTACTGGGACTGGGAACATTGGGACTGGAGGAGCACTGGTTGTACTGGGACTGGGGGCACTGGGGACACTGGTTGTACTGGGACTGGGAACACTGGGACTGGAGGAGCACTGGTTGTACTGGGGCTACTGGGGACACTGGTTGTACTGGGACTGGGAACACTGGGACTGGAGGAGCACTGGTTATACTGGAGCTGGGGGCACTGGGGACACTGGTTGTACTGCGACTGGGGACACTGGTTGTACTGGGACTGGGAACACTGGGACTGGAGGGGCACTGGTTATACTGGGGCTGGAGGCACTGGGGGCACTGGTCACACTGGGGCTGGGGGCACTGGGTACACGGGGATGGGTGCTGGTCCACACTGGCCTTCACTGGCCCATACTGGCCTATACTGGTCCATACTGGGCCCCACTTGTGCCTCATCCCTGCCCCCTACCCGGGTCCCGCCCAGGCCACGCCCCCTACAGACAAACCACGCCCCCTCCCCTCGTGACATCCCCTGGCCCCGCCTCCCGCAGCTGACTGCGCTGCCGTTAAAGTTCCCCCCCCCCGGCCCGGCCGGCGCCGCCTCCTATTGGCCTCTTCGCCCTTCGCTCCTCCTCCCGCGGGCTCCTATTGGTCGCCTTCCCCTTGTCCCCGCCCCCCGCGGGCTCCGATTGGCCGCGGCGCGGGGAGGGGGGCCCGTGAGGGCGGCCAAGATGGCGGCGGGGTGAGGCGGCGGCGATGGCGGCGATGTCCGGGGCGGAGGAGCGCGATCCCGGCGGCGGCCCCGCCGCCCCCGCCGCCCCCGCCGCGGCCCCGCCCGGCCCCGCGGCCCCGCTGTCGGCGGGGGCCGAGGCGGGCGGCGCCGAGGAGGCGGCGGCGCTGCTGGAGGCGGGCGCCGACCCCGACGCGCCGCCCAAGAAGCGTCTGAGGGCGGCGGGGAGCGGCCCCGGCGGGGCCGAGGGGGCGGCGGGCAGCGTGAAGCTGGAGGAGCGGCTCTACTCCGTGCTCTGCTGCACCGTCTGCCTCGACCTGCCCAAGGCCTCGGTCTACCAGGTACGGCCCGGCGCGGGGACGCCCCCCGTGAGCACCGGGACACCCCCGCGGGACGGGGACACCCCCAGGGAACAGCGACACCGGCACCCTCAGTGGACACAGTGACACCCCCTGGGGACAGTGACACCCCCCCGGGGCCTCTCTCAGTCACCGACCGGACCATTGAGCCCTCCTCCCCCGGGGCACTGACACCCCCCAGGACCATCAGTCCCCACCTTCAGGGTCTCCCTGTGCCCTGATGGGCCACTGAACCCCCCACTGTGGCCACCTCCCTGGGGACATGGGGACAACCCCCCCAGGGTCACCAGTACCCCCCCCAGGACATCCGTGTCCCCTCATGGGCCACTCAACACCCCCCCAGGGCCACCAACCCCCCCAGTCCCTTCATGGGCCACTAAACCCCCCCCAGGGCCACCAACCCCCCCAGTCCCCTCATGGGCTACTAAACATTCCCCCAGGGCCACCAACCCCCCCAGTCCCCTCATGGGCCACCAAACACCCCCCCAGGGCCACCACCCCCCCAGTCCCCTCATGGGCCACTAAACACCCCCCAGGGCCACCAACCCCCCCAGTCCCCTCATGGGCCACTAAACACCCCCCCAGGGCCACCAACCTCCCGTGGGGCCACTGCCACCCCCCAGGGCCTCCTTGTCCCCTCATGGGCCACCAACAGACCCCTCCCCCCTTGTCCCCTCTCTGTCACCTCCCCCCCACACTGAGGGGGTTCAGTTCCCCCCCATAATTTGGGGACTTTGGGGTCCCCCCCTTTAAGGAGCTCTGACCCCCCCAGTGACCCCAGGGGGGAGCAGCTTCCCTCTCCTCCCAGTTCATCCCAGTTTGTCCCAGTCTAGAGGAACAGGGATTTAACTGGGGGGGGGGGAATCCCATAAGGAGCCACCCCTGGAATGGGATCCCAGAGCTCAGGAATGCAGAGAGGGGTCCATCCTTCATCCCACCCCTTCATCCCACCCTCCTCTTCCTCCTCCCTCCTGGGGTGGGACCCGGGGTATGATTAACCCTGGGATATAATTAAATTTGGGATTTAATTAAAGCCGGGAGCGGCTGTAATTAACGCTGGGCTGGCTCCGAGGGGTCGCTCCGCCGGCATTCCCTGGTTTTTTTTTTTTTTGGGGAATTCCTATCCTTTTTTTTTTTTAAGATTCCCAGCTTTTCTTGGCGTTTCTTTCTCTTTTGGAGGGATTCCCATCTTTTTCTGGGGGATTCCCATCTTTTTTTTTTTTTTTTTCTTCGTGGTTCCCATTTTTTTTTATGGGATTTTTAACGGGACAAGGCAGAGCCTCACCGGGATCCCACAGGAATTTGAGCTGGATGCTCCCAACAAAGCCATTCCCGGTATTCCCAGTCCGGAATACTCGTGGTGAGACGGGTTTAATCCCGAGCCCGGCACAGGGAAAATCCCAAACCCTTGGGAGCAGGAACAATGGATGTCCTGGCTCAGCAGATCCCACACTAATCCCCGTGGCAGGGTCAGGCCTTTCCCATCCCGCCCAGGATTAAAGCCGGATCCGGATCCGGCGCCGCTGGAGCGTTCCCAGTGATCCCAGTTAGCAGCTGGAATTTGGGATGTGACCCCCCACCCCCCCTCTGGAAGCTGCTGGCTCGTCCTGGATCTCGTCCCGCTGTTCCAGCTCGGAATGCTCCGACCCCACAGTGGATCAAGGGAAGGATTTTCCCCACTGGAGATTCCCGATCCGTCGGGAACAGCCGCGGATGATCCACGGGGAGCAGAGATCCGGCTGTTCCTGCCTGGCGCAGAAACTCCCAGAGGGATCCTCACGGAAGGTTTTATGGGATTCACCATTCCACCATTGGGAAAATCCGGAAAATCCTGGCTGTTTGCGCTTTGGGGCTGCTCTTTCCTCCTGGGATTTGGGATGCATGGATGGAATGAGGAGTGGATTGGGATCATCCTGGCTCGGTGTCCTCCCGTCCCTGCCCTCAGCACCGTTGGAAACATCTCCCAAACTGATTTTTTCCCCGGAATGGGGAATTTTCCGGAGCGTGCCGGCGGATCCCGCGTGAATCCGAGGTCGACCCGCTCTGATATCCCGGATCCCAGCGGGAATAACCTGGAATGAAGCGGCCTTTCCTCGGCTCTGCCTGGCCCTGCTGAAGCGTTTGGCTCCTCTGGAATCCCCGATCCGTTTGGCTCCTCTGGAATCCCCGATCCGTTTGGCTCCTCTGGAATCCCCGATCCGTTTGGCTCCTCTGGAATCCCCGATCCGTTTGGCTCCTCTGGAATCCCCGATCCGTTTGGCTCCTCTGGAATTCCCGATCCGTTTGGCTCCTCTGGAATCCCCGATCCCGGCGTTCCTAGCCCTCGGAGCTGCTCGGCTGCCCCCACGGGCCCTTTTCCCTCGGGAAGCGGAGCTGATCCCGCTCATCCCGTGGGATTTGGGGTGGGGGGTGGTCTCAGCTCATTCCAACCTTTGGGATCCCACAGAGTTTGGGAAGGTTTTTTTTTCCCCTCCTTTCCTTTTTGGTGTCGTTCCCATCTGTTCCACCCTGTTTGTTGGGGGGGTTTCCCGGGATACCCCCAATCCCACGGGATCAGGGGGTGTTGGGAAAGCAGAGGGGGGAATGATATTAGGAATAGATAATCATAAATATTAGGAATAGATAATCATAAATATTAGGAATAGATAATCATTAATTAGGAATAGATAATCATAAATATTAGGAATAGATAATCATAGATATTAGGAATAGATAATCATTAATTAGGAATAGATAATCATAAATATTAGGAATAGATAATCATAAATATTAGGAATAGATAATCATAAATATTAGGGATAGGTGATAGTAAGTGTTAGGGATAGGTGATAGTAAGTGTTAGGAATAGGTAATAACAATTAGGAATAAATAATAATAAATGTTTGGTATGAGTAGTAATAATTATCAGGAGTAGATAACCATAAGCGTTAGGATTAAGTAATAAATATTAGGAATATGTAATAATAATAAATGTTAGGAATAGATAATTATGAGTGTTAGGAATAAATAGTAAAAATTAGGTATAAACAGTAAGTATTAAGTATAAATAATAATAAGTATTAGGAACAGGTAACCATAAGTGTTAGGAATAAATAAATAGTATTAGGAATAGTAATAGGAATAAAATAGTATTAGGAATAGTATTAGGAATAAAAAGTAGAATTAGGAATAGTATTAAGAATAAAAAATAGGGTTAGGAATAAATAAATATTAGGTATAAGTAATAAATATCAGGAATAAGTAATAATAGATATTAGGAATAACCATAAGTAAATAAATATTAGTTTTATTAAGAAATATTAGGAATATGGGGTTAATATTGGAAATAAATAATAAGTATTAGAAATGAATAATAATGAGTATTAGGAAAGAATAATAATGAATATCAGGAATGAATAATAATATTAGGAATGAATAATAATGAATATTAGGAATGAATATTGGGGGTAAACATTGGGAGTAAATAGTAGGAACAAATATTAAGAATAAAAACTAGGAGTAAACATTAAATACTGGGAATAAACGTTAAGAATAAATATTAGGAACAAATACTAGGGATCAATATTAGGAACAAATATTAGGGATAAATATTAAGAATAAATTGGGATAAACCCCAGGAGCATCCCAGCCTAATTCCCTGCAGGAACAGCTCCCTGTGCAGCCCAGACAAGGCCCCTCAGGGGGGGTTTCCTGGACGAGCAGCACCCCAAATCCTCCTCCCCATCCCTGGGGCAGCCCCTCACTCACCCCAAATCCTCCTCCCCATCCCTGGGGGAGCCCCTCATCCCAAATCCTCCTCCCCTTCCCAGGGACAGCCCCTCATCCCAAATCTTCCTCCCCATCCCAGGGGCAGCCCCTCACTCACCCCAAATCCTCCTCCCCATCCCAGGGGCAGTCCCTCACTCACTCACCCCAAATCCTCCTCACCTGGAGCAGCCCCTCACCCCAAATCCTCCTCCCCATCCCTGGAGCAGCCCCTCACTCACTCACCCCAAATCCTCCTCCCCATCCCAAATCCTCCTCCCCATCCCTGGGGCAGCCCCTCACCCTAAATCCTCCTCCCCTGGAGCAGCCCCTCATCCCAAACCCTCCCCTCTCTCCCCACCCACCAGCAATTCCCTCTCTCCCCACCCACCAGCAATTCCCTCTCTCCCCACCCACCAGGAATTCCCTCCCCACCCACCAGCAATTCCCTCTCCCCTCACCTGTCGGGAATTCCCTGCCCCCCCACCCGTCAGGAATTCCCTCTCCCCACCCACCAGCAATTCCCTCTCCCCACCCACCAGCAATTCCCTCTCCCCACCCACCAGCAATTCCCTCTCCCCCCACCCACCAGCAATTCCCTCTCCCCACCCACCAGCAATTCCCTCTCCCCCCATTCCAGTGCCATCATTCCCATCCATCCCTGACCATTTATCCCCTTGTCCCCCTGTCCCCAGTGCACCAACGGGCACCTGATGTGCGCCGGCTGCTTCATCCACCTGCTGGCGGACGCCCGGCTGAAGGAGGAGCAGGCCACGTGCCCCAACTGCCGCTGCGAGATCAGCAAGAGCCTGTGCTGCCGCAACCTGGCCGTGGAGAAGGCGGTCAGCGAGCTGCCCTCCGAGTGCGGCTTCTGCGCCCAGCAGTTCCCGCGCTCCCTGCTCGAGAGGCACCAGAAGGAGGAGTGCCAGGACCGGTGAGGGGCAGGGAGAGGTTCTGGGGGGAAAAGTGGGAGTGGGGGTGGTGGGTGTGGGGTCTGAAATTCCTCCCTCATGGGTCTTTGGGAAGCAGCAGAGAGGTTTGGGAAAGGACACGGAGCCACGTTGGCATCCAGCATTCCGGTGCCCCCTGGAGCCTTTGGCACAGGGGGTTCCCATTCCAGAATTCCTCCCTCGTTGATCCCACCTCCTTGGGAAGCTCTGAGCCATCTTCACAGTCACAGCAAAGCCAGTTCCCTCTCCAGCCCCTGGCACAGGGTCTTCCCACCCCAAAATTCCTCCCTGGTGGGTCCTTGGGAAGCAGTACAGAGGTTTGGGAAAGGACACGGAGTCACGTTGGCATCCAGCATTCCGGTGCCCCCTGGAGCCTTTGCTGTTGGGTGTTCCCACCCCAAAATTCCTCCCTGGTGGGATCCCACCTCCTTGGGAAGGCGTAGAGAGGTTTGGGAAAGGACAGTGCATGTTGTCCTTGGAGCCTTCCCATTCCAGAATTCCTCCCTGGTGGGATCCCACCTCCTTGGGAAGCAGTAGAGAGGTTTGGGAAAGGACAGCACGTTGTCCTTGGAGCCTTCCCATTCCAGAATTCCTCCCTGGTGGGATCCCACCTCCTTGGGAAGCAGTAGAGAGGTTTGGGAAAGGACACGGAGCCACGTTGGCATCCAGCATTCCAGTGCCCCCTGGAGCCTTTGGCACAGGGGGTTCCCACCCCAAAATTCCTCCCTGGCAGATCCCACCTCCTTGGGAAGCTCTGAGCCATCTTCACAGTCATGGCAAAGCCAGTTCCCTCTCCAGCCCCTGGCACAGGGTCTTCCCATCCCAAAATTCCCCCCTTGGCATCATCCTTGGGCAGTGCTGGAAGTCTGGGAGAGGGCACGGAGCCACGTTGGCATCCAGCAGAATTCCCTGGTTGTCCTTCCCTCCTTTCCAGCATTGGGTTGGCATTTCCTATGGGAATCCATCACACTCCAGCTGTGCCACTGATGGTTTTCCCTGTCTCTCCCAGATTTCCCAAGCCTTGCTGTGGCACTGATGGTTTTCCACAGCTGTCCCATGTTATCCAACCTTGTTTTTGGATCCAGCTGTGCCACTGATGGTTTTCCATGTCTCTCCCAGATTTCCCAGTCTTACTGCTAGATCCAGCTGCCACTGATGGTTTTCCATGTCTTTCCCAGATTCCCAAGCCTTGCTTTTGCATCCAGCTTCACCACTGATGTTTTTCCACGTTTGTCCCAGATTTCCCAAGCCTTGCTGTGCCACTGATGGTTTTCCGTGCCTCTCCCACCTTCCCAGCCTTGTTTTTGGGATCCAGCTTCACCACTGATGGTTTTCCACATTTGTCCCAGATTTCCCAAGCCATGCTGTGCCACTGATGGTTTTCCATGTCTCTCCTACCTTCCCAGCCGTGTTTTTGGGATCCGGTTTCACCACTGATGCTTTTCCATGTCTCTCCCAGATTCCCAAGCCTTGCTGTGGCACTGATGGTTTTCCACAGCTGTCCCATATTATCCAGCCTTGTTTTTGGATCCAGCTGTGCCACTGATGGTTTTCCATGCCTCCCATGTTTCCCAGTCTTACTGCTAGATCCAGCTGTGCCACTGAAGGTTTTCCACGTTTGTCCCAGATTCCCAAGCCTTGCTGTGCCTCTGATGGTTTTCCCTGTCTCTCCCAGATTTCCCAGTCTTACTGCTAGATCCAGCTGCCACTGATGGTTTTCCATGTCTCTCCCAGATTTTCCAAGCCATGCTGTGCCACTGATGGTTTTCCATGTCTCTCCTACCTTCCCAGCCGTGTTTTTGGGATCCAGTTTCACCACTGATGGTTTTCCACAGCTGTCCCATGTTATCCAGCCTTGTTTTTGGATCCAGCTGTGGCACTGATGGTTTTCCATGTCTCTCCCATGTTTCCCAGTCTTACTGCTAGATCCAGCTGCCACTGATGGTTTTCCATCTCTCCCAGATTTCCCAAGCCATGCTGTGCCACTGATGGTTTTCCATGCCTCTCCCAGATTTCCCAAGCCATGCTGTGCCACTGATGGTTTTCCATGCCTCTCCCAGATTTCCCAAGCCATGCTGTGCCACTGATGGTTTTCCATGCCTCTCCCAGATTTCCCAAGCCATGCTGTGCCACTGATGGTTTTCCATGCCTCTCCCAGATTTCCCAAGCCATGCTGTGCCACTGATGGTTTTCCATGCCTCTCCCAGATTTCCCAAGCCATGCTGTGCCACTGATGGTTTTCCATGCCTCTCCCAGATTTCCCAAGCCATGCTGTGCCACTGACAATTTCCACACCTCTCCCACCATCCCCTCCTTGTTTTTGGGATCCCTCCCCCCTGTTCCCTGGGCGGTCCCACCCGGGTTCCCGTTATCCCAATCCCGTGACGTTCTTTCGTGTGTTCCGGGTGCCCGTTATCCCAATCCCACCCCGTGACGTTGTTCCGTGTGTTCGGGTGCCCGTTATCCAATCCCGTGACGTTGTTCCGTGTGTTCCGGGTGTTCCCGTTATCCAATCCCGTGACGTTGTTCCGTGTGTTCCGGTTCCCGTTATCCCAATCCCGTGACGTTGTTCCGGGTGCCCGTTATCCCAATCCCGTGACGTTGTTCCGTGTGTTCCGGGTGCCCGTTATCCCGATCCCGTGACGTTGTTCCGTGTGTTCCGGGTTCCCGTTATCCAATCCCATGACGTTGTTCCGTGTATTCCGTGACGTTGTTCTGTGTGTTCCGGTTCCCGTTATCCAATCCCGTGACGTTGTTCCGTGTGTTCCGGGTGCCTTTTATCCAATCCCGTGACGTTGTTCCGTGTGTTCCGGGACGTTGTTCCGTGTATTCCGTGACGTTGTTCTGTGTGTTCCGGTTCCCGTTATCCCAATCCCGTGACGTTGTTCCGTGTGTTCCGGGTGTTCCCGTTATCCAATCCCGTGACATTGTTCCGTGTGTTCCGGGTGTTCCCGTTATCCAATCCCGTGACGTTGTTCCGTGTGTTCCGGTTCCCGTTATCCCAATCCTGTGACGTTGTTCCGTGTGTTCCGGGTGCCTTTTATCCAATCCCGTGACGTTGTTCCGTGTGTTCCGGGACGTTGTTCCGTGTGTTCCGGTTCCCGTTATCCCAATCCCGTGACGTTGTTCCGTGTGTTCCGGGACGTTGTTCCATGTGTTCCGTGACGTTGTTCCGTGTGTTCCGGTGCCCGTTATCCCAATCCCGTGACGTTGTTCCGTGTGTTCCGGGTGCCCGTTATCCAATCCCGTGACGTTGTTCCGTGTGTTCCGGGACGTTGTTCCATGTGTTCCGTGACGTTGTTCCGTGTGTTCCGGTTCCCGTTATCCCAATCCCGTGACGTTGTTCCGTGTGTTCCGGGTGCCCGTTATCCAATCCCGTGACGTTGTTCCGTGTGTTCCGGGTGTTCCCGTTATCCCAATCCCGTGACGTTGTTCCATGTGTTCCGTGACGTTGTTCCGTGTGTTCCGGTTCCCGTTATCCCAATCCCGTGACGTTGTTCCGTGTGTTCCGGGTGTTCCCGCCCCGCAGGGTGACGCAGTGCAAGTACAAGCGGATCGGGTGCCCGTGGCAGGGCCCGTTCCACGAGCTGTCGGTGCACGAGGCCGAGTGCACGCACCCCACCAAGACGGGCAACGAGCTGATGGAGATCCTGGACGAGATGGACCAAACGAGGAAGAAGGAGATGCAGCTCTACAACAGCATCTTCAGCCTGCTCAGCTTCGAGAAGATCGGCTACACAGGTACTGGTGTTCCTGATGTTCATTCCCGGGGTTTATTCCCAGCATTCCCGCCGTTCCCAGCATTCCCGGAATCCCCACGACACGGGAAAGGTGTCTGCCTTCCCACCCCAGCCCCCGGCTGCTCCTGGTGGATCCTCATCCCCTTCCTGCCATTCCTGCTCTTCCAGAGGGGTTTCCAATCCCAGTCCCAATCCCAGAGGGGTTTCCAGTTCCAATCCCAGAGGGGTTTCCAGTCCCAATCCCAGAGGGGTTTCCAGTCCCAATCCCGCTCTTCCAGAGGGGTTTCCAGTCCCAATCCCAGAGGGGTTTCCAATCCCAATCCCAGAGGGGTTTCCAATCCCAATCCCAGAGGGGTTTCCAGTCCCAATCCCAGAGGGGTTTCCAGTCCCAATCCCAGAGGGGTTTCCAGTCCCAATCCCAGAGGGGTTTCCAGTCCCAATCCCAGAGGGGTTTCCAGTCCCAATCCCAGAGGGGTTTCCAGTCCCAATCCCAGAGGGGTTTCCAGTCCCAATCCCAGAGGGGTTTCCAGTCCCAATCCCAATCCCAGAGGGGTTTCCAGTCCCAATCCCAGAGGGGTTTCCAATCCCAATCCCAATCCCAGAGGGGTTTCCAATCCCAATCCCAGAGGGGTTTCCAGTCCCAATCCCAGAGGGGTTTCCAGTCCCAATTCCAGAGGGGTTTCCAATCCCAATCCCAGAGGGGTTTCCAGTCCCAATCCCAGAGGGGTTTCCAGTCCCAATCCCAGAGGGGTTTCCAGTCCCAATCCCAGAGGGGTTTCCAGTCCCAATCCCAGAGGGGTTTCCAGTCCCAATCCCAGAGGGGTTTCCAGTCCCAATCCCAGAGGGGTTTCCAATCCCAGTCCCAATCCCAGAGGGGTTTCCAGTCCCAATCCCAGAGGGGTTTCCAGTCCCAATCCTAGAGGGGTTTCCAGTCCCAATCCTAGAGGGGTTTCCAGTCCCAATCCCAGAGGGGTTTCCAGTCCCAATCCCAATCCCAGAGGGGTTTCCAGTCCCAATCCCAATCCCAGAGGGGTTTCCAGTCCCAATCCCAGAGGGGTTTCCAGTCCCAATTCCAGAGGGGTTTCCAATCCCAATCCCAGAGGGGTTTCCAGTCCCAATCCCAGAGGGGTTTCCAATCCCAATCCCAGAGGGGTTTCCAGTCCCAATCCCAGAGGGGTTTCCAATCCCAGTCCCAATCCCAGAGGGGTTTCCAGTTCCAATCCCAGAGGGGTTTCCAGTCCCAATCCCAGAGGGTTTTCCAGTCCCAATCCTAGAGGGGTTTCCAGTCCCAATCCCAGAGGGGTTTCCAGTCCCAATCCCAGAGGGGTTTCCAGTCCCAATCCCGCTCTTCCAGAGGGGTTTCCAGTCCCAATCCCGCTCTTCCAGAGGGGTTTCCAATCCCAATCCCAGAGGGGTTTCCAGTCCCAATCCCAGAGGGGTTTCCAATCCCAATCCCAGAGGGGTTTCCAGTCCCAATCCCAGAGGGGTTTCCAATCCCAATCCCAGAGGGGTTTCCAGTCCCAATCCCAATCCCAGAGGGGTTTCCAGTCCCAATCCCAGAGGGGTTTCCAGTCCCAATCCCAATCCCAGAGGGGTTTCCAGTCCCAATCCCAGAGGGGTTTCCAATCCCAGTCCCAATCCCAGAGGGGTTTCCAGTCCCAATCCTAGAGGGGTTTCCAGTCCCAATCCCAGAGGGGTTTCCAGTCCCAATCCCAATCCCAGAGGGTTTTCCAGTCCCAATCCCAGAGGGGTTTCCAGTCCCAATCCCAGAGGGGTTTCCAGTCCCAATCCCAGAGGGGTTTCCAGTCCCAATCCCAGAGGGGTTTCCAGTCCCAATCCCAGAGGGGTTTCCAATCCCAATCCCAGAGGGGTTTCCAGTCCCAATCCCAGAGGGGTTTCCAATCCCAATCCCAGAGGGGTTTCCAGTCCCAATCCCAGAGGGGTTTCCAATCCCAATCCCAGAGGGGTTTCCAGTCCCAATCCCAATCCCAGAGGGGTTTCCAGTCCCAATCCCAGAGGGGTTTCCAGTCCCAATCCCAGAGGGGTTTCCAGTCCCAATCCCAGAGGGGTTTCCAGTCCCAATCCCAGAGGGGTTTCCAGTCCCAATCCCAGAGGGGTTTCCAGTCCCAATCCCAGAGGGGTTTCCAGTCCCAATCCCAGAGGGGTTTCCAGTCCCAATCCCAATCCCAGAGGGGTTTCCAGTCCCAATCCCAGAGGGGTTTCCAATCCCAATCCCAGAGGGGTTTCCAGTCCCAATCCCAGAGGGGTTTCCAATCCCAATCCCAGAGGGGTTTCCAATCCCAATCCCAGAGGGGTTTCCAGTCCCAATCCCAGAGGGGTTTCCAGTCCCAATCCCAGAGGGGTTTCCAGTCCCAATCCCAGAGGGGTTTCCAATCCCAGTCCCAATCCCAGAGGGGTTTCCAGTCCCAATCCCAGAGGGGTTTCCAGTCCCAATCCCAGAGGGGTTTCCAATCCCAATCCTAGAGGGGTTTCCAGTCCCAATCCTAGAGGGGTTTCCAGTCCCAATCCCAGAGGGGTTTCCAGTCCCAATCCCAATCCCAGAGGGGTTTCCAGTCCCAATCCCAATCCCAGAGGGGTTTCCAGTCCCAATCCCAGAGGGGTTTCCAGTCCCAATTCCAGAGGGGTTTCCAATCCCAATCCCAGAGGGGTTTCCAGTCCCAATCCCAGAGGGGTTTCCAATCCCAATCCCAGAGGGGTTTCCAGTCCCAATCCCAGAGGGGTTTCCAATCCCAGTCCCAATCCCAGAGGGGTTTCCAGTTCCAATCCCAGAGGGGTTTCCAGTCCCAATCCCAGAGGGTTTTCCAGTCCCAATCCTAGAGGGGTTTCCAGTCCCAATCCCAGAGGGGTTTCCAGTCCCAATCCCAGAGGGGTTTCCAGTCCCAATCCCGCTCTTCCAGAGGGGTTTCCAGTCCCAATCCCGCTCTTCCAGAGGGGTTTCCAGTCCCAATCCCAGAGGGGTTTCCAATCCCAATCCCAGAGGGGTTTCCAGTCCCAATCCCAGAGGGGTTTCCAATCCCAATCCCAGAGGGGTTTCCAGTCCCAATCCCAGAGGGGTTTCCAATCCCAATCCCAGAGGGGTTTCCAGTCCCAATCCCAATCCCAGAGGGGTTTCCAGTCCCAATCCCAGAGGGGTTTCCAGTCCCAATCCCAATCCCAGAGGGGTTTCCAGTCCCAATCCCAGAGGGGTTTCCAATCCCAGTCCCAATCCCAGAGGGGTTTCCAGTCCCAATCCCAATCCCAGAGGGGTTTCCAGTCCCAATCCTAGAGGGGTTTCCAGTCCCAATCCCAGAGGGGTTTCCAGTCCCAATCCCAATCCCAGAGGGTTTTCCAGTCCCAATCCCAGAGGGGTTTCCAGTCCCAATCCCAGAGGGGTTTCCAGTCCCAATCCCAGAGGGGTTTCCAGTCCCAATCCCAGAGGGGTTTCCAGTCCCAATCCCAGAGGGGTTTCCAATCCCAATCCCAGAGGGGTTTCCAGTCCCAATCCCAGAGGGGTTTCCAATCCCAATCCCAGAGGCGTTTCCAGTCCCAATCCCAGAGGGGTTTCCAATCCCAATCCCAGAGGGGTTTCCAGTCCCAATCCCAATCCCAGAGGGGTTTCCAGTCCCAATCCCAGAGGGGTTTCCAGTCCCAATCCCAGAGGGGTTTCCAGTCCCAATCCCAGAGGGTTTTCCAGTCCCAATCCCAGAGGGGTTTCCAGTCCCAATCCCAGAGGGGTTTCCAGTCCCAATCCCAGAGGGGTTTCCAGTCCCAATCCCAATCCCAGAGGGGTTTCCAGTCCCAATCCCAGAGGGGTTTCCAATCCCAATCCCAGAGGGGTTTCCAGTCCCAATCCCAGAGGGGTTTCCAATCCCAATCCCAGAGGGGTTTCCAATCCCAATCCCAGAGGGGTTTCCAATCCCAATCCCAGAGGGGTTTCCAGTCCCAATCCCAGAGGGGTTTCCAGTCCCAATCCCAGAGGGGTTTCCAGTCCCAATCCCCGAGGGGTTTCCAGTCCCAATCCCAGAGGGGTTTCCAGTCCCAATCCCAGAGGGGTTTCCAGTCCCAATCCCAGAGGGGTTTCCAATCCCAATCCCAGAGGGGTTTCCAGTCCCAATCCCAGAGGGGTTTCCAATCCCAATCCCAGAGGGGTTTCCAATCCCAATCCCAGAGGGGTTTCCAGTCCCAATCCCAGAGGGGTTTCCAATCCCAATCCCAGAGGGGTTTCCAGTCCCAATCCCAGAGGGGTTTCCAATCCCAATCCCAGAGGGGTTTCCAATCCCAATCCCAGAGGGGTTTCCAGTCCCAATCCCAGAGGGGTTTCCAATCCCAGTCCCGCTCGGTGGTGATGGTTGGGTCGGTTTGAGCCTGGCAGGGAGAGAAGTTGGGGTTTAAAAAGAGGAAGATAAACAGAGAAGGAAACTGGAATGTTGTAGGATCCAGGGAAAGCCTGGTGGGAGCTGTTGGGGATTCCTGGAATGTTGTAGGATACTGGGAAAGCATAATGGGAGCCGTTGGGGGTTCCTGGAATGTTTAAGGACCCTGCTGAGTCCCTCTGGGATCTGGGAATGGTTCCTGGAATGTTGTAGGACCCTGCTGAGTCCCTCTGGGATCTGGGAATGGTTCCTGGAATGTTGTAGGACCCTGCTGAGTCCCTCTGGGATCTGGGAATGGTTCCTGGAGTGTTGCAGGACACTGATGAGTCCCTTTGGGATTCCCTCCACCCTTCCCTTCCTGGAATGTTGTAGGACCCCGCTGAGCCCCTCTGGGATCTGGGAATGGTTCCTGGAATGTTTTAGGACCCTGATGAGTCCCTCTAGAATCTGGGAATGGTTCCTGGAGTGTTTTAGGACCCCACTGAGCTCCTCTGGGATCTGGGAATGGTTCCTGGAATGCTGTTGGCCACAGCAAACCCTTCCCTGCCCCGTTGGGATCTCCCTCACCCCCCATCCCTCTGGGATCTGGGAATGGTTCCTGGAACATTTTAGGACCCCAGTGAGTCCCTGTGGGATCTGGGAATGGTTCCTGGAATGTTTTAGGACCCCCCTGAGTCCCTGTGGGATCTGGGAATGGTTCCTGGAATGTTGCAGGACCCTGAGGAGTCCCTTTGGGATCCCCTCCACCTTTCCCTTCCTGGAATATTTTAGGACCCCGCTGGGATCTGGGAATGGTTCCTGGAATGTTGTAGGGCCCCACTGAGTCTGTTGCTGGTTCCCAGAGTGCTGTTGGCCACGGCAAACCCTTCCCTGCCCCGCTGGGATCTCCCTCACCCCCGTCATTTCCGTAACCCCCCGTCCCACCTCCTGCTCCCCCTGTGGTTACCCCGGGTAGGGGGTGGTGAGGGTGCCCATGGGGGTGACGTGGTTACCCTGGGGAGGGTGTGGTGAGGGTGCCCATGGGGGTGACGTGGTTACCCCGGGGAGGGTGTGGTGAGGGTGCCCATGAGGGTGACGTGGTTACCCCGGGGAGGGTGTGGTGAGGGTGCCCATGAGGGTGACGTGGTTACCCTGGGTAGGGTGTGGTGAGGGTGCCCATGAGGGTGACGTGGTTACCCTGGGTAGGGTGTGGTGAGGGTGCTCATGGGGGTGACGTGGTTACCCCGGGTAGGGTGTGGTGAGGGTGCCCATGGGGGTGACGTGGTCACCCCGGGGAGGGTGTTGTGAGGGTGCCCATGGGGGTGACGTGGGTGCCCCGGTGAGGGGTTGGTGAGGGTCCCCATGGGGGTGACGTGGTTACCCCGGTGAGGGGTTGGTGAGGGTCCCCATCAGGGTGGTGTGGTTACCCCGGGTAGGGGGTGGTGAAGGTCCCCATCAGGGTGGCATGGTTACCCCGGGTAGGGGTTGGTGAGGGTGCCCATCAGGGTGGCGTGGTTACCCCGGGTAGGATGTGGTGAGGGTGCCCATCAGGGTGACGTGGTTACCCCGGGTAGGGTGTGGTGAGGGTGCCCATGAGGGTGACGTGGTTACCCCGGGGAGGGTGTGGTGAGGGTGCCCATGGGGGTGACGTGGTTACCCCGGGGACGGGGTGGCGAGGGTGCCCGTCAGGGTGACGTGGTTACCCTGGGGAGAGGGTGGTGAGGGTGCCCATGGGGGTGACGTGGTTACCCCGGGGAGGGTGTGGTGAGGGTGCCCATGGGGGTGACGTGGTTACCCCGGGGACGGGGTGGCGAGGGTGCCCGTCAGGGTGACGTGGTTACCCTGGGTAGGGTGTGGTGAGGGTGCCCATCGGGGTGACGTGGTTACTCTGGGGATGGGGTGGTGAAGGTCCCCATCAGGGTGGCATGGTTGACCCCAAATTTCCCCCCTGCCACCCCTCTCTCCGTGTGCCCCAGAGGTGCAGTTCCGCCCGTACCGCACCGACGACTTCATCACGCGGCTGTACTACGAGACGCCGCGCCTCACCGTCCTCAACCAGACCTGGGTGCTGAAGGCGCGGGTCAACGACTCGGAGAGGAACCCCAACCTGTCGTGCAAGCGCACGCTGTCCTTCCAGCTCATCCTCAAGAGCAAGATCAACTCCCCCATGGAGTGCTCCTTCCTGCTGCTCGAGGGGCCCTACGACGACGTGAAGATCAACCCCGTCATCTACCACTTCGTCTTCAGCAACGAGAACAACGAGACCGACTACATGGCCCTGCCCATCGTCGACTCGGTGGAGTGTAACAAACTGCTGGCGGCCAAAAACATCAACCTCCGGCTTTTTATATTCCAAATCCAAAAATGAGACTGGAGAAAAAAAAAAAAAACACAAAAAAACAAAAAAAGAAAAAAAAAAAAAGGATTTCTCCCCCCCCTTGGATCTTCCCTCCCTTTTTCCCCCCTTCTTCTTTTTTTCCCCCATTTTCACCTCCCACCCCTCCCCATTCCCACCCCGGAGAACGGTTGGGATGCGACAAAGAGAGTTGGGAGACCCCGTGGGGTGTCTTGGAGCCATCGGGAAGTGGGGGAGACCTCGTGGGAATGGCTCGGAAGCGTCAATAAATGGCCTGAAAGCGACGAGAAGTGGTGGGAAAACCATCGAAAAGGGGGTTGGAACCGTCAAAAAATAGGTTGGAACCATTGAAAAGTGGGTTGGGACCATTAAAAAGGAGGTTGGAACCATCAAAAAGAAGGTTGGGACCATCAAAAAGGAGGTTGAAACCATCGAAGAGTAGGTTGGAACCATTGAAAATTAGGTTGGAACCCTCAAAAAGGAGGTTGGAACCCTCAAAAAGGAGGTTGGAACCATCAAAAAGGAGGTTGGAACCATCAAAAAGGAGGTTGGAACCATCAAAAAGTAGGTTGGAACCATTAAAAAATAGGTTGGAACCATCAAAAAGTAGGTTGGAACCATTAAAAAATAGGTTGGAACCATCAAAAAGGAGGTTGAGACCTCAAAAAGAGATTGGAACCATCAAAAAGTAGATTAGGACTATCAAAAAGGAGGTTAAAACCATCAAAAAGTAGGTTGGAACCATCAAAAAGAGGTTGGAACCATCGAAAAGTGGGTTGGAACCATCAAAAAGGAGGTTGGGACCATCAAAAAGGAGGTTGGAACCATCGAAAAGTAGGTTGGAACCATCGAAAAGTAGGTTGGAACCATCAAAAAGAGGTTGGAACCATCGAAAAGTGGGTTGAAAATGTCAAAAATTGGCTTAAAAGCAACATAAAATGGTAGGGAAACCGAGGGGAGTGGCTTGAAATGGGCTTGAAAGAGACAAAAAATGGTGGGAAACCATAAAAAAATAGGTTGAAACCATGAAAAAATGGCCTAAAATGACAAAAAATGGTGGAAAATTATAAAAAAGTAGGTTGGAACCATCAATAAATGGCTTGAAAGGGACAAAAAATGGGTGGGAAACCATCAAAAAATAGGTTGAAACCACGAAAAAATGACCTAAAAGTGACAAAAAATGATGGAAAACCAATGGTAAGGTCTTGAAATTGTCAAAAAATGGCTTAAAAGTGACAAAAAATGGTGGGAAACCCAAAGGGGAAGGTGTGAAATCATCAATAAATGGCTTGAAAGTGACAAAAAAGGGGGGGGAACCATCAAAAAATAGGTTGAAACCAGGAAAAAATGGCCTAAAAGTGACAAAAAATGGTGGAAAACCAATGGGAATGGCTTGAAAGCCTCAAAAAATGGTGGAGAGCCAATGGGAAGGTCTTGAAAGCCTCAAAAAATGGTGGGAAATCCAATGGGAAGGGCTTGAAACCCTCAAAAAATGGTGGAAAACCGACTGGAAGGTCTTGAAACCCTCAAAAAAAATGGTTTGAAATCTTTAAAAAGTGGTGGAAACCCAACAGAAAGGTCTTGAAACCATCCAAAAGTGGTGGGAAACCCAATGAGAATGTCTTGAAACCCTCAAAAAATGGTGGGAAATCCAGTGGGAAGGTCTTGAATCCATGAAAAAGTGGTGGAAAACCAACTGGAAGGTCTTGAAACCCTCAAAAAAAAATGGTTTGAAACCTTTAAAAAGTGGTGGAAACCCAATGGGAAGGTCTTTAAAGCATCAAAAAAGTGGTGGAAAACCAACGGGAAGGTCTTGAAATCCTAAAAAAGAATGGAGGAAAACCAACGGAAAGGTCTTGAAACCACCCCAAACCCACCAAAAACTGATGGAAACCCAAGGGGAAGGTCTCGGAACCGCGGAAAACTCGACAAGAAATGGCTTCAACCCCAACCCAAAGAGGTGGAATCCCAACGGGAAGGTCCTGGGAGCATCCTGGGATGGTGGAATCCCAAATGGAAGGTCCTGGGAACATCCTGGGATGGTGGAATCCCAACAAGAAGGTTCTAGGAGCATCTCAGGATGGTGGAATCCCAACTGGAAGGTCCTGGAGGTGATGGTGGAATCCCAACAGGAAAATCCTGGAGATGTCCCAGGATGGTGGAATCCCAACAGGAAGGTCCTGGGATGGTGGAATCCCAACAGGAAGGTCCTGGGAACATCCTGGGATGGTGGAATCCCAACAGGAAGGTCCTGGGATGGTGGAATCCCAACAGGAAGGTCCTGGGATGGTGGAATCCCAACAGGAAGGTCCTGGGATGGTGGAATCCCAACAGGAAGGTCCTGGAGGTGATGGAATGATGGAATCCCATCAGGAAGGTCCTGGAGGTGTCCCAGGATGGTGGAATCCCAACAGGAAGGTCCTGGAGGTGTCCCAGGATGGTGGAATCCCATCAGGAAGGTCCTGGAGGTGTCCCAGGATGGTGGAATCCCAACAGGAAGGTCCTGGGATGGTGGAATCCCAACGGGAAGGTCCTGGGAACATCCTGGGATGGTGGAATCCCAACAGGAAGGTCCTGGGATGGTGGAATCCCAACAGGAAGGTCCTGGAGGTGTCCTGGGATGTGTTGGGGGTGTCGGGAAGGCCCCGGGGGGAATTTGGGGGGATTTTGGGGGGCGCGGCGGGGGCGGGGGCGGCGCAGCCACCGCCCCTTTTACTAGAGAATAAAAACGGGCAGTTTTCCAATTTTTGGGGTTTTTTTCTTTTTTTTTGGGGGGGGCCTGACCCGAATTTGATCAAAATTTGATCCTTTGATCGAAATTTGGGGGGTTTTGAACCGAAATCGGAGGGTTTTGGAACCCAACTTTGAATTGGTTGGGTCTCCTTGGAGCCCAAATTTGAGGTTTTTAACCCAAATTAGGAGGTTTTTAAGCAAAGTTTGGGGGTGTTGGGGCTTTTTAACCAAAATTTGATGGTTTTTAAACTGAAATTGGAGTTTTTTGGGGTGGTTGGAACCCAAATTTGAATTGGTTGGGTCTCCTTTGAGCCCAAATTTGAGGTTTTTAACCCGAATTAGGGGGGGTTTAAAGCAAAGTTTGGGGATGTTGGGGCTTTTTAACCAAAATTTGATGGTTTTTAAACTGAAATTGGAGGTTTTTTGGGTGGTTTGAACCCAAATTTGAATTGGTTGGGTGATTTTTTAGCCCAAATTTGAAGGGTTTGAGGTTCAACAAAAACTTAAAGGGTTTCGAACCCAAATTTAATTTTTTTTTTTTGAGCCAAAATTTAAAGGTTTTGAGATTTTTAACCAAAATTGGGGTTTTTTTTAACCCCAAATTGAGGCTTGTTGGGGGTTTTCAACCCAAAATTGGAAGGGTTTGAGGTTTAACCAAAAATTGATCTTTTTTGAACCAAAATTTGAAGGGTTTGGATTTTTTTTTTTAAGCCAAATTTTGAGGGGTTTGAGATTTTTAACCAAAATTAGGGAGTTTTAAACCAAAATTATGGGGGTTTTAACCCAAAATTTAGGCTTGTTGGGGGTTTTCAACCCAAATTTGATGGTTTTGAGGTTTCAACCCTAAATTTGATGTTTTTGAACCTGAACGAAAATTGATCTTTTATGAACCGAAATTTGAGGTTTTTGGGGTTTTTTTGGCCAAATTTGGAGGGTTTGGGATTTTTAACCAAAACTGAGGGTTTTTTAAGCTCCCGGGGGAGCACTGGAGGTTACTGGGAGCACTGGGATGGCTGTGCTGGGCGATACTGGGCAGCCCCTGGGGCTACTGGGGGGCACTGGGGGATACTGGGAGCCACTGGAGGCTACTGGGGGTACTGGGTGGGGGGCACTGGAGGTTACTGGGGGGCACTGGGAGTACTGGGAAGGTACTGGGAGTCACTGGGAGCTACTGGGAGTCACTGGGAAGGTACTGGGAGTCACTGGGAGCTACTGGGAGTGACTGGGAGTCACTGGGAAGGTACTGAGAGCTACTGGGAGTCACTGGGAAGGTACTGGGAGTCACTGGGAGCTACTGGGAGTTACTGGGAGTACTGGGAAGGTACTGGGGGTCACTGCGAGCTACTGGGAGTCACTGGGAGCTCCTGGAGGGTACTGGGAGTCACTGGGAGTCACTGGGAGTACTGGGAAGGTACTGGGAGTCACTGCGAGCTACTGGGAGTCACTGGGAGCTACTGGGAGTCACTGGGAAGGTACTGGGAGTCACTGGGAGCTACTGGGAGTCACTGGGAGTCACTGGGAAGGTACTGAGAGCTACTGGGAGTCACTGGGAAGGTACTGGGAGTCACTGGGAGCTACTGGGAGTTACTGGGAGTACTGGGAAGGTACTGGGGGTCACTGCGAGCTACTGGGAGTCACTGGGAGCTCCTGGAGGGTACTGGGAGTCACTGGGAGTCACTGGGAGTACTGGGAAGGTACTGGGAGTCACTGCGAGCTACTGGGAGTCACTGGGAAGGTACTGGGAGTCACTGGGAAGGTACTGGGAGTCACTGGGAGCCACCGGAGGGTACTGGGAGTCACTGGGAGTCGCTGGGAGTACTGGGAAGGTACTGAGAGCTACTGGGAGTCACTGGGAGCTCCTGGAGGGTACTGGGAGTTACTGGGGGAGCTACTGGGGGGCACTGGGAGCCCCTCGGGGGCACTGGGGGATACTGGGGGTACTGGGAGTTGCTGGGGGGCACTGGGAGTTACTGGGGGGTACTGGGAGTTACTGGGTGGCACTGGGAGTTACTGGGGGGTACTGGGGGGTACTGGGAGTTACTGGGGGGCACTGGAGTGCACTGGGGGATACTGGGGGGCACTGGGAGCTACTGGGGGGTACTGGGAGCAACTGAGAGCACTGGGAGTTGTTACTGGGAGTTGTTACTGGGAGTTACTGGGAGCACTGGGAGGCACTGGGATCACTGAGCGTTACTGGGAGTTATTGGGGGGTACTGGGGGGTTCTGGGAGCACTGGGGGGTTACTGGGAGCACTGGGATTTACTGGGGGGTACTGGAGTGCACTGGGGGATACTGGGGGGTACTGGGAGCTACTGAGAGCACTGGGAGTTGTTACTGGGAGTTGTTACTGGGAGTTACTGGAATTATTGGGATCACTGAGCATTACTGGGAGTTAATGGGGGGCACTGGGGAGTTCTGGGAGCACTGGGAGTTACTGGGAGCACTGGGGAGTTACTGGGAGCACTGGGATTTACTGGAATCACTGGGAGTTAATGGGGGATACTGGAGTGCACTGGGGGATACTGGGGGGCACTGGGAGCTACTGGGGGGTACTGGGAGCAACTGAGAGCACTGGAAGTTGTTACTGGGAGTTGTTACTGGGAGTTACTGGGAGGCACTGGGAGTTACTGGGAACACTGGGAGTTGTTACTGGGAATTGTTACTGGGAGTTACTGGGAGGCACTGGGAGTTACTGGGAACCTGGGAGTTGTTACTGGGAGCACTGGGAGCTATTGGGATCACTGGGAGTTGTTACTGGAAGTACTGGGAGTTACTGGGATCACTGAGCGTTACTGGGAGTTACTGGGGGGTTACTGGGAGCACTGGGATTTACTGGGATCAGTGAGCGTTACTGGGAGTTACTGGGGGGTTACTGGGAGTTACTGGGGGGCACTGGGGGGTACTGGGAGTTATTGGGGGGCACTGGGGGGTACTGGGAGTTATTGGGGGGCACTGGGAGCACTGGGAGTTAATGGGGGGCACTGGGAGCTACTGGGGGATACTGGGAGCACTGGGAGTTGCTGGGGGGCACTGGGAGCTACTGGAGTGTACTGCAGGATACTGGGGGGTACTGGGAGCTACTGAGGGGCACGGGGAGCACTGGGAGTTACTGGGGGGTACTGGGAGCACTGGGATTTACTGGGAGCAGTGGGATTTACTGGGATCACCGGGAGTTACTGGGGGGTACTGGAGTGCACTGGGGGGTACTGGAGTGCACTGGGAGCTACTGGGGGGTACTGGGAGCTACTGAGAGCACTGGGAGTTGTTACTGGGAGTTACTGGGATCACTGGGAATTACTGGGACTTACTGGGGGGTACTGGGAGTTACTGGGGGGCACTGCGGGGTTCTGGGAGCACTGGGATTTACTGGGATCACTGGGAATTAGTGGGGGGTACTGGAGTGCACTGGGGGATACTGGGGGGCACTGGGAGCTACTGGGGGTTACTGGGAGCTACTGGGGGTTACTGGGAGCTACTGAGAGCACTGGGAGTTGTTACTGGGAGTTGTTACTGGGAGCACTGGGAGTTACTGGGAGTTACTGGGAGCCCCGGCCGGCACTTCCGCCACTCCTCCCATGATGCCCCGCGCTCTCCCGCCTCCCCAGGAGGGGGCGTGTCCCCTTCTCTCGCCGACCAATGGGAGCAACCCTCCCCGGCGCCATCAGCCAATCGGATCGCTGCGTGGGGCGGGCGCAGCCAATAGGAGGGCGCGGTGGGCGGGGCCAAGGAGAGCGGCGGGAGCAGCGGCGCGATGAGCGCGGAGGGGCCGCGGGAGCTGCGCCGTGAGCGGGGACCGGGAAGGGGGGGACACAGGGGGATAACGGGCATTAAGGGGGAGATGGAGGGGAGCGGCAAAGCCCGCGGCTTGGGACACAACCCCCCGCACCCGGCCGCGCCGAGTCCGCGGCAGCGCCGGGGCCTTAAAAGGCCTTTTAAGGCCCCGGCGCTGCCGCGGACTCGGCGCGGCCGGGGGTCCCTCAGACACTCCCGGGGGTCCTTCAGACTCTCCAGGGGTCCCTCAGACACTCCCGGGGTCACTCAGTGCCCAGGGGTCCCCCAGACACTCCCAGAGGTCCCTCAGACACTCCTGGGATCACTCAATGCCCAGGGGTCCCCCAGACACTCCCGGGGTCCCTCAGACACTCCTGGGGGTCTCTCAGACACTCCAGAGGTTCCTCAGAAACCCCCCAGGTCCCTCAGATACTCCCGGGGTCCCTCAGACACTCCAGGGGTCCCTCAGACACTCCCGGGGGTCCTTCAGACTCTCCAGGGGTCCCTCAGACACTCCCGGGGTCACTCAGTGCCCAGGGGTCCCCCAGACACTCCCAGAGGTCCCTCAGACACTCCTGGGATCACTCAATGCCCAGGGGTCCCTCAGACACCCCTTTAGGTCCATCAGACCCTTCAGGAGTCCCTCAGACACCCCTTTAGGTCCCTCAGACACTCCTGGGGTCCCTCAGACACTCCCGGGGTCCCTCAGACACTCCCGGGGTCCCTCAGACACTCCCGGGGTCCCTCAGACACTCCAGGGGTCCCTCAGACACTCCAGGGGTCCCTCAGACACTCCTGGGGTCCCTCAGACACCCCTTTAGGTCCCTCAGACACTCCTGGGGTCCCTCAGACACCCCTTTAGGTCCCTCAGACACTCCAGGGGTCCCTCAGACACTCCAGGGGTCCCTCAGACACTCCTGGGGTCCCTCAGACACTCCTGGGGTCCCTCAGACACTCCTGGGGTCCCTCAGACACCCCTTTAGGTCCCTCAGATACTCCAGGGGTCCTTCAGACACATCAGGGGTCCCTAAGACACCCCTTTAGGTTCCTCAGACACTCCCAGGGGTCCCTCAGACACTTCAGGGGTCACTCAGACACCCCCAGGTCCCTCAGACACTCCAGAGGTCCCTCAGACACCCCCAGGTCCCTCAGACACTCCCAGAGGTCCCTCAGACACTCCAGGGGTCCCTCAGACACTCCCGGGGTCCCTCAGACACTCCTGGGGTCCCTCAGACACTCCCGGGGTCCCTCAGACACTCCAGGGGTCCCTCAGACACCCCTTTAGGTCCCTCAGACACTCCCAGGGGTCCCTCAGACACCCCTTTAGGTCCCTCAGACACTCCAGGGGTCCCTCAGTCTCCTCTTAAGGGTCTTTCAACCACTCCCCGAGGGTTCCTCAGCCCCTCCCGGGGTCCCTCAGACACTCCTGGGGTCCCTCATCACCCCCTGGGGGTCCCTCAGACAATCCCCTTCCCACCCCAAACTTTCTTTAGGACAATCCCCTTCCCATTCCACCCCAAACCTTTTTTAGGATACTCCCATCCTACCCCTAAACATTTTTTAGGACAATCCCCTTCCCATCCCACCCCAAACCTTCTTTAGGACATTCCCATCCCACCCCAAACCTTCTTTAGGACAATCCCCTTCCCATCCCACCCCAAACCTTCTTTAGGACATTCCCATCCCACCCCAAACCTTCTTTAGGACAATCCCCTTCCCATCCCACCCCAAACCTTCTTTAGGACATTCCCATCCCACCCCAAACCTTCTTTAGGACAATCCCCTTCCCATCCCACCCCTGACCTTTTTTAGGATAATCCCATCCCACCCTAAACCTTCTTTAGGACAATCCCCTTCCCATTCCACCCCTGACCTTTTTTAGGATAATCCCATTCCACCCCTAAATGTTTTTTAGGACAATCCCCTTCCCATCCCACCCCAAACCTTCTTTAGAACAATCCCCATCCCACCCCTGACCTTTTTTAGGATAATCCCATTCCACCCCTAAATTTTTTTTAGGACAATCCCCTTCCCATCCCACCCCAAACCTTTCCGGGTGTGGGGTGGGACCCTTTTCCCCTCCCAGAATCCACACAAAGGGGTTTCCCCACCCCCTTACCCCCCTTTTGGGGTGCCCCCCGACCCCCCTTTTGGGGTTCTGACCCTCTTTTCCCCTTTTCCAGAGCTGCAGAAATCCAAGGAGAAGTCCCTGCTCTCCGGGAACGTCGCGGACGCCGCCGCCGCCTGCAACCGCCTCGGGGAGCTCTTGGCCGCCCAGGGTGAGCCCCCCAATCCCAAATCCCGGCCCTTGGGATTCCGATCCCCAATCCCAGGCTGGAATTCCGACCCCATCCCACCCCAGGGCGCTACGAGGAGGCCCTGGAGGAGCACAGGGAGGAGCTGAGGCTGCTGGAGGGGGCCGGGGATCCCTTGGGATGCGCCGTCGCCCACCGGAAAATCGGGGAGCGCCTGGCCGAGCTGGAGAGATACGAGGCTGCCCTCAAGGTTTGGGGGGGCTGGGAGGGGGTTTGGGGGAGTTGGGAGGGGGTTTGGGGGGGTTTGGGGGGGCTGGGAGGGGGTTTGGGGGCTGTGGGAGGGGGTTTGGGGGAGTTGGGAGGGGGTTTGGGGGGGTTTGGGGGGGCTGGGAGGGGGTTTGAGGGGTTGGGGGGAGTTTTGGGTGGGTTGGGAGGGGATTTCGGGGGGCTGGGAGGGGGTTTTGGGGGATTGAGAGGGGGTTTGGGGGGGCTGAGGGGATTTGGGGGCTGTGGGAGGGGGTTTGGGGGGTTGGGAGGGGGTTTGGGGGGCTGGGAGGGGGTTTGGGGGGTTTGGGAGGGGGTTTGGGGGCTGTGGGGGGGAGTTTTGGGGGGGTTGGGAGGGGGTTTGGGGGGTTGGGAGGGGGTTTGGGGGCTGTGGGGGGGAGTTTTGGGGGGGTTGGGAGGGGGTTTGGGGGGTTGGGAGGGGGTTTGGGGGGTTGGGAGGGGGTTTGGGGGGCTGGGAGGGGGTTTGGGGGAGTTGGGAGGGGGTTTGGGGGGTTTGGGAAGGGGGCTGGGGGGTGGTTGAGAGGGAGTTTTGGGGGGCTGGGAGGGGGTTTGGGGGCTGTGGGAGGGTTGGGATGGGGGTTTGGGGGGTTGAGGGGGAGTTTTGGGGGGCTGGGAGGGGGTTTGGGGGCTGTGGGAGGGGTTTGGGGGGCTGGGAGGGGGTTTGGGGGCTGTGGGAGGGGTTTGGGGGGCTGGGAGGGGGCTGGGGGGCATTTCCTGCTGGATGTGGCGAGTCTGGGAAGGGGTTTGTTGGGTCTGGGGGACCACACGGAGCGTTTTTGGGGGGTCTGGCAGGGGGGGTTTTGGGGTTTCTGGGGGTCTGGGATCAGTTTCTGGGGCTCTCCATGGATTGTGGTGTCTCTGGGATTTGTTTTTGGGGGCTCCCCATGGATTTGGGGTGTCCCTATCCCAGCAGCAGCACCTGGCCCTGGCCGTGGATTTGGGGGATCACACGGAGCAGTTTTGGGGTTTCTGACTGTGGGATTTTGGGGTTTTTGGGGCTCCCCATGGATTTGGGGTGTCAGGGCTCAGTTTTTGGGGGCTCCCCATGGATTTGGGGTGTCCCTGTGGCAGCACCAGCAGCAGCACCTGGCCCTGGCCGTGGATTTGGGGGATCACACAGAGCAGTTTTGGGGGGTGTGGGAGCAGTTTTGGGGTTTCTGGCAGTGGGGTTTTGGGGTTTTTGGGGTCAGGACTCAGTTTTTGGGGGCTCCCCATGGATTTGGGGTGTCAGGGCTCGGTTTCTGTGTCTCCCCATGGATTTGGGGTGTCCCTGTTCCAGCACCTGGCCCTGGCCGTGGATTTGGGGGATCACACGGAGCAGTTTTGGGGGCTGTGGGAGCAGTTTTGGGGTTTCTGGCAGTGGGGTTTTGGGGTTTTTGGGGCTCCCCATGGATTTGGGGTGTCAGGTCTCAGTTTTTGGGGCTCCCCATGGATTTGGGGTGTTAGGGACCAGTTTTTGGGGGCTCCCTGTGGATTTGGGGTGTCCCTGTTCCAGCACCTGGCCCTGGCCGTGGATTTGGGGGATCACACGGAGCAGTTTTGGGATTTCTGGCAGTGGATTTTTGGGGATTTTGGGGTGTCAGGGCTCGGTTTTTGGGGCTCCCCATGGATTTGGGGTGTCAGGGCTCAGTTTCTGTGTCTCCCCATGGATTTGGGGTGTCCCTGTTCCAGCACCTGGCCCTGGATTTGGGGGATCACACGGAGCAGTTTTGGGGGCTGTGGGAGCAGTTTTGGGGTTGCTGGCTGTGGGGTTTTGGGGCTGTCCCTGGATTTTGGGGCTCCCCATGGATGTGGGGGGTCAAGGCTCAGTTTTAGGGGTTCCCCATGGATTTGGGGTGTCAGGGCTCAGTTTTTGGGGGCTCCCCATGGATTTGGGGTGTCCCTATGGCAGCACCAGCGGCAGCACCTGGCCCTGGTCCAGGATCTGGGGGACCACACAGAGCATTTTTGGGGGGTCTGGCAGTGGGGTTTTGGGGCTGTCCAGGGATTCTGTGTCTCCCCATGGATTTGGGGTGTCAGGGCTCAGTTTTTGGGGGCTCCCTGTGGATTTGGGGTGTCCCTGTTCCAGCACCTGGCCCTGGCCGTGGATTTGGGGGATCACACGGAGCAGTTTTGGGGTTTCTGGCAGTGGGGTTTTTGGGGTTTCTGGGTGTCAGGGCTCAGTTTTAGGGGCTCCCCATGGATTTGGGGTGTCCCTGTCCCAGCACCAGCGGCAGCACCTGGCCCTGGCCGTGGATTTGGGGGATCACACGGAGCAGCAGCGCGCCTGGGCCACCATCGGCCGCACCTTCATGTTCATGGCCGAGAGCGGGGGCACCCAAATTGGGGGCACCCAAATTGGGGGGTCCCAGCCCGGGGGGACCCAAATTGGGGGGTCCCAGCCCGGGGGGGCCGCGCTCAGGGAGGCCGAGGGGGCCTTCAGGACCAGCCTGGCCATCGTGGAGGAAAAGCTGGAAGGTGGGGATGGTTCCTGGGAATGATTCCTGGGAATGGATCCTGGGAATGGATCCTGGGAATGGAGGGAAAGGGAGGGGAGAGGGAGCAGGGGGAGGGAGGGAGAGAGGGGGATTGGGAGGGTCCAAAGTGGGGGTTTGGGGGATGTGGGAAGGGGTTTGGGGTCTGGGAAGGGGGTTGGAGGGGTTTGGGAAAGGTGGGAGAGGGATGGGGGGACGTGGGAGGGGGTTTGGGGTCTGGGAATGGGTGTGGGAAGGGGGTTGGGAGGGGGTTTGGGATCTGGGAATGGGTGTGGGAGGGGGTTAGAGGGGTTTGGGGGAATGTGGGAGGGGGTTTGGGGTCTGGGAATGGGTGTGGGAAGGGTTGGAGGGGTTTGGGGGATGTGGGAGGGGGATTGGAGGAGCAGGGAGGGGGTTTGGGATCTGGGAATGGGTGTGGGAGGGGGTTGGAGGGGTTTGGGAAAGGTGGGAGAGGGATGGGGGGACGTGGGAGGGGGTTTGGGGTCTGGTAATGGGTGTGGGAGGGGGTTAGAGGGGTTTGGGGGAATGTGGGAGGGGGTTTGGGGTCTGGGAATGGGTGTGGGAAGGGGGTTGAGAGGATTTGGGAAAGGTGGGAGTGGGACTGGGGACATGGGAGGGGGTTTGGGGTCTGGGAATGGGTGTGGGAAGGGGGTTGGGAGGGGTTTGGGGGACGTGGGAGGGGTTTGGGATCTGGGAATGGATGTGGGAGGGGGTTAGAGGGGTTTGGGGGAATGTGGGAGGGGGTTTGGGGTCTGGGAATGGGTGTGGGAAGGGGATTGGAAGGATTTGGGGGACGTGGGAGGGGTTTGGGGTCTGGGAATGGGTGTGGGAACAGAGTTGGGAGGGGGTTTGGGATCTGGGAATGGATGTGGGAGGGGGTTAGAGGGGTTTGGGGGAATGTGGGAGGGGGTTTGGGGTCTGGGAATGGGTGTGGGAAGGGGGTTGAGAGGATTTGGGAAAGGTGGGAGTGGGACTGGGGACATGGGAGGGGGTTTGGGGTCTGGGAATGGGTGTGGGAAGGGGGTTGGGAGGGGTTTGGGGGACGTGGGAAGGGGTTTGGGATCTGGGAATGGATGTGGGAGGGGGTTAGAGGGGTTTGGGGGAATGTGGGAAGGGGTTTGGGGTCTGGGAATGGGTGTGGGAACAGAGTTGGGAGGGGGTTTGGGGGACGTGGGAAGGGGTTTGGGGTCTGGGAATGGGTGTGGGAAGGGGGTTAGAGGGGTTTGGGGGACGTGGGAAGGGGTTTGGGGTCTGGGAATGGGTGTGGGAGGGGGTTAGAGGGGTTTGGGGGACGTGGGAAGGGGTTTGGGGTCTGGGAATGGGTGTGGGACGGGGGTTGGAAGGATTTGGGGGACGTGGGAGGGGTTTGGGGTCTGGGAATGGGTGTGGGAAGGGGGTTGGAAGGATTTGGGGGACGTGGGAGGGGTTTGGGGTCTGGGAATGGGTGTGGGAACAGAGTTGGGAGGGGGTTTGGGATCTGGGAATGGGTGTGGGAGGGGGTTAGAGGGGTTTGGGGGAATGTGGGAGGGGGTTTGGGGTCTGGGAATGGGTGTGGGAGGGGGTTAGAGGGGTTTGGGGGAATGTGGGAGGGGGTTTGGGGTCTGGGAATGGGTGTGGGAAGGGGGTTGAGAGGATTTGGGAAAGGTGGGAGTGGGACTGGGGACATGGGAGGGGGTTTGGGGTCTGGGAATGGGTGTGGGAAGGGGGTTGGGAGGGGTTTGGGGGACGTGGGAGGGGGTTTGGGGTTTGGGAATGGGTGTGGGAAGGGGGTTGGAAGGATTTGGGGGACGTGGGAGGGGTTTGGGGTCTGGGAATGGGTGTGGGAAGGGGGTTGGAGGGGTTTGGGAAAGGTGGGAGGGGGATTGGGAGGGTCCAAAGAGGGGGTTTGGGAATATGGGAATGGGTTTGGGGTCTGGGAATGGGTGTGGGAAGGGGATTGGAGGGGTTTGGGGGACGTGGGAGGGGGTTTGGGGTCTGGGAATGGGTGTGGGAGGGGGTTGAGAGGATTTGGGAAAGGTAGGGGGGGATTTGGGGATGTGGGAGGGGGTTTGGGAGGGTCCAGAGGAGGATTTGGGAATGTGGGAAGGGGTTTGGGGTCTGGGAATGGGTGTGGGAAGGGGATTGGAGGGGGATTGGGGGATGTGGGAGGGGGTTTGGGGGACGTCTGAGGGGGTGTTTTTATGGATTTAGGGGATGTTTTTATTAATTTAGGGGGTGTTTTTATGGGTTTAGGGGGCGTTTCCCCCGATTTCAGGGGCGTTTTCCCCGATTTCGGGGGCGATTTCCCAATTTCGGGGGCATTTTTCCCAATTCCGGGGCTGTTTTCCCCGATTTCAGGGATGTTTTTCCTGATTCGGAGTGCGTTTTCCCCGATTTCAGGGCTGTTTTCCCCGATTTCAGGGCTGTTTTCCCCGATTCCGGGGCTGTTTTCCCCGATTTCAGGGCTGTTTTCCCCGATTTCAGGGCTGTTTTCCCCGATTTCAGGGCTGTTTTCCCCGATTTCAGGGCTGTTTTCCCCGATTTCAGGGCTGTTTTCCCCGATTCCGGGGCTGTTTTCCCCGATTTCAGGGCTGTTTTTCCCCATTTCAGGGATGTTTTTCCCCATTTCAGGGATGTTTTTCCCGATTTCAGGGGCATTTTCCGCGATTTCAGGGATGTTTTCCCCAATTTCAGGGATGTTTTCCCCAATTTCAGGGATGTTTTCTCCGATTTCAGGGCTGTTTTTCCAGATTTCAGGGGCGTTTTCCCAGATTTCAAGGGTGTTTTTATGAGTTTCAGGAGTGCTTTTCCCGATTTCAGGGCTGGTTTTCCCCATTTCAGGGCTGTTTTTCCCCATTTCAGGGGCGTTTTTCCCGATTCCGGGGGTGCTTTTATGAATTTCGGGCACGTTTTCCCCGATTTCAGGGCTGTTTTCCCCGATTTCAGGGCTGTTTTCCCCGATTTCAGGGCTGTTTTCCCCGATTTCAGGGCTGTTTTCCCCCATTTCAGGGCTGTTTTCCCCGATTTCAGGGCTGTTTTCCCCGATTCCAGGGCTGTTTTCCCCGATTCCGGGGCTGTTTTTCCCAATTTCAGGGCTGTTTTTCCCGATTCCGGGGCTGTTTTCCCCCATTTCAGGGGCGTTTTCCCCGATTCCGTTGCTGTTTTTCCCGTTTTCCCCCCGTTATTCCCGTTTTTCCCGGTGCAGGCTGTGTGTCCCGGCGGGAGCTGGCTGAGATGAGGACCCGGCTCTACCTCAACCTGGGTTTGGTTCACGACGCTCTGCGGGACCCCGAGCGGTGCCACCACTTCATCTGCAAGAGCATCTTCCTGGCTGAGTGAGGGGCTGGGGGCATTTTGGGGGGTCCCCAACCACATTTTGGGGGGTCCCTCCCTCCCTTTGCCCCCTTTTTTCCCCCTTTTCCCCCTTTTTCCCCCTTTTCCAGGCAGTTTTTGGGGGTCCCTCCCTCCCTTTGCCCCCTTTTCCCCCTTTTTTCCCCTTTTCCAGGCAGTTTTTGGGGGTCCCACACCAGATTTTGGGGGGTCCCCAACCACATTTCGGGAGGTCCCTCCCTTTTCCCCCTTTTTTTCCCCCTTTTTTCCCCTTTTCCCCCCTTTTCAGGCAGTTTTTGGGGGTCCCTCCCTCCCTTTTCCCCCTTTTTTTCCCCCTTTTTTTCCCCCTTTTTTCCCCCCTTTTTTCCCCCCTTTTTTTCCCCCTTTTTTCCCCCCTTTTTCCCCCCCTTTTTTCCCCCCTTTTTTTCCCCCTTTTTTTCCCCCTTTTTCCCCCCCTTTTCCCCCCTTTTTCAGGCAGTTTTTGGGGGGTCCCACACCAGATTTTGGGGGTCCCTCCCTCCCTTTTCCCCCTTTTCCCCCCTTTTCCATGCAGTTTTTGGGGGTCCCACACCAGATTTGGGGGTCCCTCACTCCCCTTTCCTCTTTTTTCAGGCAGTTTTGGGGGCCCACAGCAGATTTAGGGGGTCTCTCCCTCCCTTTGCCCCCTTTTCCCCCTTTTTTCCCCTTTTTCAGGCAGATTTTGAGAGTCCCTCCCTCCCTTTTCCCCCTTTTCCCCCTTTTTTTCCCCCTTTTCCCCCTTTTCCCCCTTTTTTTCCCCCTTTTCCCCCTTTTCCCCCTTTTTCAGGCAGTTTTTGGGGATCCCATACCAGATTTTGGGGGGTCCCCAACCACATTTCGGGGGGTCCCTCCCTCCCTTTTCTCCCTTTTCCCCCTTTCCCCCCCTTTTTCAGTCAGATTTTGGGGGTCCCACACCAGATTTTGGGAGTCCTTCCCTCCCTTTTCCCCCTTTTCCAGCAGTTTTGGGGGTCCCACACCAGATTTGGGGGGTCCCTCCTTCCCTTTTCCCCCTTTTTTTCCCCCCTTTTCCCCCCTTTTTCAGGCAGATTTTGGGGGTCCCTCACCAGATTTGGGGTCCCTCCCTCCCTTTTCTGCATTTTTTTCCCTCTTTTCCCCCTTTTTCCCCCTTTCCCTCCTTTTTCAGGCAGTTTTTGGGGGTCCCACACCGAATTTGGGGGTCCCTCACTCCCTTTTCCCCCTTTTCCAGGCAGTTTTTGGGGTCCCACACCAGATTTGGGGGTCCTTCCCTCCCTTTCCCCCCTTTTTTCCTCCTTTTCCCCTTTTCCCCCCTTTTTCAGGCAGTTTTTGGGGGTCACTCCCCCCCTTTTCCCCCCTTTTCAGGTAGATTTGGGGGTCCCACACCAGATTTTGGGGGGTCCCACACCAGATTTGGGGGGTCCCACACCAGATTTGGGGGGTCCCACACCCTATTCCAGGCAGTTTTTGGGGATCCCTCTCCCTTTTCCCCCCTTTCGAGACCAATTTTGGGGATCCCATCACACGTTTTGGGATCTCCCAGGAGATTTTGGGGTTCCCAGCTCAGATTTTGGGGTTCCCTCACCCCTTTTTGGGGCCGTTTTGCAGCCATTCCCAGCTGCAGGAGGACCTTTCCCAGCAGTTTTTGGGTTCCCAGTTCAGATTTTGTGGTTCCCTCACCCCTTTCCCTCCCCATTCCAGCCATTCCCAGCTCCAGGAAAACCTTTCCCACCATTTTTTGGGATCTCACCCCCGTTTTTGGGGTTCCCTCACCCTTTTTGGGGCCGTTTTGCAGGCATTCCCATCTCCAGGAGGGTCTTTCCTGGCAGTTCTGGGTTCCCAGCTCAGTTTTTGGGGTTCCCTCACCCCTTTTCCCACCTTTTTCTGTCCATTCCCATCAGCAGGAAAACCTTTCCCACCATATTTTAGGATCCCACCCTCATTTTGGGGTTTCCCTCACCCCTTTTCCTGCCATTTTTCAGGCATTCCCACCTGGAGGAAAACCTTTCCCACCATTTTTTGGGTCCCACCCCCATTTTTGGGGTTCCCTCACCCTTTTTGGGGCCGTTTTGCAGCCATTCCCAGCTGCAGGAAAACCTTTCCCACCATTTTTTGGGATCCCATCCCCATTTTTGG